>JAGDYQ010000031.1:6037787-6318254 GCA_021962125.1 Bulinus truncatus | reverse complement strand
TATATGAAACTGGTTGAAATATTATCTCGGGTGTATACTAAAGGGCTAAATTAAATGTATACCCATTAATTGGAGAACTTGATTCCAATAGCTGCTAAGACTAATCTTCAAGTGGACATTCCAATAAATTTAATCCCAATTCATTTCAGTTTTTGTTTTACTGAAACGCTTTTTATCATTTCAAAGTATTTTTTTTTTAATTTGTATCCAGGGAAGTCCAATGTTTTAGTGCCCATCAGTAGACTGGACATTTTACCCTAGAAGGCCGGTAGCCTACAGTGTCTACTAGAAGGCCGGTAGCCTACAGTGTCTACTAGAAGGCCGGTAGCCTACATTGTCTACTAGAAGGCCGGTAGCCTACAGTGTCTAGTAGCAAGCCGGTAGCCTACAGTGTCTACTAAAAGGCCGGTAGCCTACAGTGTCTAGTAGCAAGCCGGTAGCCTACAGTGTCTACTAAAAGGCCGGTAGCCTACAGTGTCTAGTAGCAGGCCGGTAGCCTACCGTGTCTACTAGAAGGACGGTAGCCTACAGTGTCTAGTAGCAGGCCGGTAGCCTACAGTGTCTACTAGAAGGCCGGTAGCCTACAGTGTCTACTAGAAGGCCGGTAACCTACAGTGTCTACTAGAAGGCCGGTAGCCTACAGTGTCTAGTAGCAGGCCGGTAGCCTACAGTGTCTACTAGAAGGCCGGTAGCCTACAGTGTCTACTAGGAGGACGGTAGCCTACAGTGTCTAGTAGCAGGCCGGTAGCCTACAGTGTCTACTAGAAGGCCGGTAGCCTACAGTGTCTACTAGAAGGCCGGTAACCTACAGTGTCTACTAGAAGGCCGGTAGCCTACAGTGTCTAGTAGCAGGCCGGTAGCCTACAGTGTCTACTAGAAGGACGGTAGCCTACAGTGTCTAGTAGCAGGCCGGTAGCCTACAGTGTCTACTAGAAGGACGGTAGCCTACAGTGTCTAGTAGCAGGCCGGTAGCCTACAGTGTCTACTAGGAGGACGGTAGCCTACAGTGTCTAGTAGCAGGCCGGTAGCCTATAGTGTCTACTAGAAGGCCGGTAGCCTGGTGCACTAGTGGCTTGATGACTAAGAAGGACGGTAGCCTACAGTGTCTAGTAGAGGCCGGTAGCTACAGTGTCTGACTAGGCCGGTAAGATCTCTGCCGGTAGTAGCCTACAGTGTCATACTAGAAGGCCGGTAGCCTACAGTGTCTACTAGAAGGCCGGTAGCCTACAGTGTCTGCTAGAAGGCCGGTAGCCTACAGTGTCTAGTAGCAGGCCAGGTAGCCTACAGTGTCTAGTAGCAGGCCGGTAGCCTACAGTGTCTACTAGAATGCCTGTAGCCTACAGTGTCTAGTAATCTGTGTAGCCGGTAACCTACAGTGTCTACTAAAGGACGGTAGCCTACAGTGTCTAGTACAGCAGGCCGGTAGCCTACAGTGTCTACTAGAAGGACGGTAGCCTACAGTGTCTAGTAGCAGGCGGTAGCCTACAGTGTCTATCAGAAGGCAAGGTAGCCTACAGTGTCTACAATCAAAAGTGAGCAACGAGTGCCTGTCACAACGGAACAATAAGAAAACAAAATCAGGCTAATGCAACCACAGACTTGATACACGACTCACAATGGTGGTGGAGTGGGTGAACCCTAGACAAACAGACAGAAGTGTTTAAAAAAAACTGTAAGTGTTGTTCAGATAAAAGATCATGAGGTTCAGAGTAAGTGATTTATAAAATCTGACAGGAAGACCAAAGTCTGACATTAGGTGTGTGTGTGGGGGGGGGAAGGGGTATAGAGTGACTGTTGTTTTTTTTTTAAATGAAACTGCTAGTTGCACTGAAAGTTTCGTGTCGTCAATATTTGGAGGCCCGATGGTGGAAAGGTTATTCCCAGATAGACAACCCGGTACTGGGGAGGGGAGGGGTGTAGGTGTATGTAAATGAATGTTGATACAGATTGTTCCCAGGGAGAAAGAGCGGTGTTGACACAGGGCTCCACCTACAAACGACCAACGCTTCTGGCCCCAAAGATGAACATCACTTCAGCTCAGCTTGAACACTGAAGTGAAATGCCAATGTTGGGGTAGGATGTACAATGGATGGTCTCGGACAATTGTTTTTAGGCTAAACCCTTGGTCAACAGTAAAGTGGTGTACAGAAACTTAAACATTTATCTCATTAAACACACACACACACGAAATGGGGGGGGGGGGGAGGGCGCGGAGAGCCTTTAGCTTGAGAATATTCTGCACCTTTCTGAGACTTCAAACTAAGAGATGCTCTTGAACAGTGTTGCTAAAAAACTTCACAACTAAAAAAGCGCAAAACCAACCAAAAAATAAAAAATAGAACAAATTTCTAAATAAATTTTTTTGACTTCTTAAACGTTGTAAATAAACAATAATTTTGTGTTACTTGTTAACTTTGGTTTATTTAGTTGTTTTTTTTTTTTTTGTAGTGCAAGGTCTAAAAAGTAGTGAAATTTCTAAAAAAAAAAAAAATTGCTCAATCTGGCAACAGCATCTTTGAAGGGTGAACTCAATGAAATATTAAACAGAAACAAGGTGACAAAGTCTAAAGATGGAACTTGTAGATAATGAAATACATTACGGCATTTTAGTTTAAAATGTTGATCAGGCAAAGAGTTGACACCTTTTAAAAAAACTGGAGATGAAAGATATCTTTGTATTACTTCATAAAATGTATCACAACTACTGAAGAAGTTGTGTAAATAAATAAGGGCATCAGAGAATGATGTTTTATTAAGCTGTATCTTATTAAAGGGAAATAAAAATATACATAAAACTAAATACAGTATTTTGTAACAACGTGATAATATCATTTTATTTTAAAAGGTAATGTCATCATATTTTTGCTTAAAATATTTTCAACTTAGTTATTTTTGAACCACAATTATTGTTTATTGAAATAAATATTCTTTGGTATTAATAGTATTTAAATAAATAGTAACCATTTTTAAATACAAAACAATATATACTTATACTTTTAGCGTAAAGTGTGTGCGGCCAATGAGACCGCTTAAAATAATAATGGTGAGCTTTAATGCTACTACTAATATAGATATTAATGTTCATTTAAAAAGTAGATGAGACCATTATAAACGCATTATATTACTGTATGATTCATAATTGATTTTGCATTTATGTATGTGTATTAGGTGTGGAACCTTTAGTTCTTTAAACTGATGCCCTAGCCTTTAGTTCTGTAAACTGATGCCCTGACCTTTAGTTCTGTAAACTGATGCCCTAACATTTGGTTCTGTAAACTGATGCCCTAGCCTTTAGTTCTGTAAACTGATGCCTTAGCCTTTAGTTCTGTAAACTGATGCCCTAGCCTTTAGTTCTGTAAACTGATGGCCTAGCCTTTAGTTCTGTAAACTGATGCCCTAGCCTTTGGTTCTGTAAACTGATGCCCTAGCCTTTAACTACTTATGAACCTGTAGAGCAGTGGTTCCCAAACTTTTTTGACCCACGGACCCCTTTTTATAATCAAAACTTGCCTACGGACCCCCAAGTAAAAAAGTTACAAAAATGCATAGGACAATTTTTAAGTCCTAGACCCATGATGTATATATCATTTTGTAGGTCTTGGCCTGCCAAGTGTACATCAAAAGTCCATTTCGCGATAGGACCTCTGAGGGCCGGGCTTCAGGGCTCCTAAGGGGCTTATATATTATATATACACCTTGTACGTACGTTCAATAACCTATTCATTTGGTGCGAAATACTGCAGCACGTAGTTTCACCAAGATTTATTAAGAAACTCATCAAATGAAATAGTAAGCTTGTGTTCTGAGTTTAATTGAAAGTATCAGAGCTATGCAACAATTGACGGAATTTTCGGACGATTAAATGACTACAATTTCGAATGTTTTCAATTATGAGTCCTATTTCAGTAACCACAAACCACTTGTAGTTAGATTTAAGAGAAAATAATTTTTTTTCAAATATAAAGAAACGTCTTTATAATATTTTTTTTACAGATATATGCATTACACAATTGAATTTATAAACATTTCCAAAATTTACAAATATTTACTGAAAGCTAACAAACGTACTGATACATAACACGAAAATGCGCTAACACGTCCTGTGTCCAGAATGGAACAGGCTTAATTGCTTGTTTTCTTTAATTAATTGAATTGTGTCTCAAATCATTGTCTTTGTTTTCCAGGAATATCAACACTGAATCAAAGAGCGCATACAATTTGATTTAATTAAACGTGCACCTATAGAAAGCGAACGTACTTCTGTATGAAGTAGTAAACGGTTGTCGTCTTCGTCATTTTCAAAAAAAGTTTCACCTTTTGTACCGTTTTCCGAACACATAGCAAAATTTTCCTTCTTTACAAATCTTACATAAGCTAAAAAGTAAAGCTTCGGTTCCTGGTAAAGTGAACCAGTGCACCGGGGCACAATACCTTTTAATATCCTTTCAGCGCCCCCCATTCGAAAACCATATAATATATGGAAAATATACCATTTGGCTCCCCTTTGTGAGTAGCACCCTGGGCATGATGCCCCCATTAACCCACCCCTCGCTACACCTCTAAAGTGAACTCGTCAAGCTGTATAGAAAATTCAAATGTTTTTAAGTAATCACTTAAAGAATTTTCAACGGACTGAGCCATTTAGTCAATCTTTCTTTGTACTATATAATTATTCAGTGTAATTCTTTTTATAATGTCGAAATGTGGTTTGTGCAAAACTGTGTGTATTACACAACTGGTAAAATAAGTTCTTCATCAATAATATACTACAGCTTTTTAGACTCTGCCATCAATAAGAAGCATGCAGTCATCATCATCTTGCTTAGATGTTGTCCCAATGAATTGTTGCAGTGACGTTTTTCGGCCTTTTGGCTAATATCGAAAGTGTAGTATCTGCACTATAATGGATCTTAGCCATTTGGCTAACCTGGTCTAGAAGGCATACCATAGTCTGTGGGGAAAAGATCATTGGGGGTTCTCCTGGTCAGGAAAAAAAACTTTTAGCGATGGTGGTGGTACTGTGGTCAATGAGGACAATCCGAGACAATGGTATTCACACCCTTCCACTCTGTCCCACACCGTCGCAGCCTGTCATTTCTGGCAGATAGTCAGGCACATTACACCCTCCCCTCTGTCCGAGTAGCAGAGAAAAAAAAACACTTGCATTGCCATTCTGGCCGATCAGCAGTACACACACCGTGCTGGTCTGGTCAGTCTATGCATGTCTCAATAACCATTTTCTAAGCCACGCCGATAGATTGTAGGGAAACAATATAGTCAGAGTTTGATGACGCAATTTCCGCATACTACGATGTCCAAGGCTAGACTGTAGTAGTTGTACTCCTCCTGAGTTCACCATCATATGCCAGTTCATGTTCATGCAGTTATACTAAAGAATTAAATATTACTAATGTTACTTTCAACTGGCATCGAGTTGGTATATTAGTGTTGTTCACTGTAGTTGGAACAACTAATACAAGTTTATAAAAGAACCTCGCAACCTAAATGGATCATAATTTTACTATTTTACATTAAACCTGTCACGGACCCCCTGGAGTTGTTCAGGGACCCCCAAATGAATTTTAATTTTCCACGGACCCCCTGAATGATACCGCGGACCCCTGGGGGTCCGTACGGACCACTTTGGGAAACACTGCTGTAGAGCAATGTTTCAAACGAGATTCCGGTGAGTGTGTGTGTGTTTGTGTGCGTGTGTATGAGTATGTGTGTGTGAGTGTGTGTGCGTGTGTGTGTTTTATGCAATCCAAACATTAAATAGCTATAATTTCTTTCTGTCAATGTTTCCTAATCTCTACCCCACTATTTTTTTATTTGAAAAAATAGAACAATGTTATATTTAAATGCATCTATTGTTTATTTTAACATACTATACAATAACTGTACACAAATATGTAGAACAATAATAATAATAATCAATTCTTGATTGTTAATCATCGTAGCAGTTGATGAGGTGGCAATATTGGTCAAACAATTGTTTATACAGCATTTTGATTGTTATAAACATTGAACTTATTTGTTGATCTGATGTCAATGAGATTGACTGAATAATTGTTTATACAAGCATTTCAATTGTTATAAACATTGAAATTTTTTTTTAAACATGAAATGTCACATAATAATTTCAGAACGGAATGAATTGACCGTCAATAGTAGAATGTCAAGAGCTCTACAGGACCATGTTCTGATGTTCACTAGTCTTCTGAGTGCGACCCTTGGGTCCTGGACAGATCCCGTCTCAAACACTGAGGAGATGAAGCTGCAGAATGCGCTCAGGTCATTGGCCAACTTCAGGGCCCTTTGTTTCTCTAGGCCACTAGGAACTGACTGAAGCAAAACAAAAGTAAACTCTGCCACGTGATGTAAATATTGTTTCGTGTGAATACAAGATTTCAGGAATTTGGTCACGTGTGGAGACAAGTAAATGACGTCTTTTTTCTCAAACGATGATTGGTCAATTTGGCAGGCAGCTAATACCTGAAAATGGTTGTTAAGAGAATAATTAGCCAATATTTTGGAGCAAATAATGCAATACTGCAAGCGTGTGTTTTTGCTTTATAATTGTTGATAAGTTGCTTTAGAGATATATCTGCATTATTAAACATTTAATCGAAATAAGCCTACACAAAAATTAAGTTTTAAATTTTAAGGCATTATTTATTTGCAAAGTAAATAAGGCACAAATCAGGCCCGTCGTTATAACATTATGGGCCACAGGACCATCGTTATAACATTATGGGCTGAGACATTTACAAAAACACCTCAACGAATGAGATATAAATGATTTATTAGAGTAAGGCTCTAACCCGTGGTGCACTATTTTCTAATGGGGTGGGTTGGTCGTTTAGCCAGCCCTGACAACAGCCAATAAAACTGAGCAGTATTAGCAATGGACATATAAACTTAGACCATATAATAATATAATAGCGTTTTGGGCTCTGCATTAAATCGAAAGTAAAGAATTAATACAATAGTATTCCAGTTTAAAATACTATCATGAAAAAATCGGATCTGCCCGAAATAAAAAAATAACCTATCCTACCGATCAAGCCTAAGGGGATATAACTTTCATATAACTCTATGCAAAGGTTTTTGCAGGGTACAGCTAGTATAATAGTATTTGTCATATCAACTAAAACCTTATAACAGTGACGGGCATTTAAACATAACAGTTATGGACATATAAACTAAGCCCTTATAGCACTATTGGGCAAATACACTAAGACCTTATAGCACTAATGGGCATATAAACTTAAACCTTAATAGCACGTATAGTCATATAAACTAAGACCTTAATAGCACTTATAGTCATATAAACTAAGACCTTAATAGCACTTATAGTCATATAAACTAAGACCTTAATAGCACTTATAGTCATATAAACTAAGACCTTATAGCACTAATGGGCATATAAACTAAGACCTTAATAGCACTTATAGTCATAAAAACTAAGACCTTAGGACGTAGATAACATAAAGTTGATATAGTTTAAACTTACGTCAGACTTGAAAAGTGGGTCAACTTGCAGAACGTGTTGAATACGTTTCAAAAGAGCCCTGATCTGTCCGCTGGATGCTCTCTTAGTAGATTCCATCTTTTGCTGAAGAGCTCTCTGATACATGCTGGCTCTCTGCGATTTCCGTTTCTGGTGGCTGGAACTGAGGCGAGCGGAGTGTAGATCGACATGCCTCACCAAGATACGGCGGGCGTACGTCTTCTTCATTTCGACTGTCTCAGCACACGGGTGGCTCGCGTGTCCAGATATCGCCTTCATGCAGGTCCAGCAAAAGTTGAGCCCGCATTGGCACACCATGAACGAGCATCCTCCGTCTTTGTTGATGAATCTGTTACACGCTGGACACAGTCGACCTTCGATCTCCACCACGTCGCTGCCACTTTCCGTTGCTGGGGGAGGGGGCGGTAAGCGGTCAAGGTCGTCCTCCGCCTCTTTGTGGGGTCTCAAGGTCGGCAGCGTTTGCGCGTAGACTTCCGCCTGGTCGCAACGGGCGGGCCAGTGGGCGTTGCCCAAGCAGGTAAAACAAAGCGACAGGCCACAGGCGCAGCTCACATCGACTGGTGGTGCTAGGCCCCCTTGGATGGACCTGACGCTTATCACACGCCCGCATTTAGGGTTCGGGCACCATTTTGTGTTCATGGAAGTTTCAATGTCGGCCTCACATTGGCGCTGGAGAAACAGGTTCACGTCCTTCACGTTCACCAAAGACAGCAGAGTGATCATGCTGACTTCCGCGCTGCACTCATAGCCCGGGCACGTGACTTTGACGGACCCTGAGCTCAGTTTTGAACGGAAGTGTGACCTCCAGCAGCTGTCACAGAACACGTGACCGCATTTGTTCAACTGTGTCCCTGGAGATGACTCGTAGTGAGAGGATGTGACGTCACTGTAGCATATTTCACAGAATGAAACCTGCTCCCATTGGTTGGTTAAATTGAAGAGCTCTGCACAGCGGTCTGTCTTCTCTGCCAATTGAATTTTATTTATCTGATCTGATGTAAAGTAAGTGTGCACGTCCAATTTTAATCTTTCTTGTAAATAATCTCTACCTACTGTTGAGTGATACACGGGAAATTCATTGATCTTCAGTTTTTCTTCGAGTTTCATATCTAAGAGAGTTGAAATAATTTGATTTGTGATTCCTTCTAATGTCATATGTTGAAACGGGAGTGATTCTGCGATCCGTTTGGTATTCGGACACAGCATGGAGTTGAACAGTACCTTACAGCAGGTCAGGCCGTTGTCATAGAAACCATCTAGGGTAAAGACCAAGAATGACACGTAGTTGGGGCTGTTTTTGACGCAGCGTGACTTCAACAAAGTGTTAACTACGTCATCTGTGACATTGACTACAAAACGTCTGGGCTCACAGTCGGCTTCAGCGTAACACTGGCCAAATGTCGCTCTGAGGTGGTCTGGGCAAATCTCAAGGTCAGATAAAATGACCTTACCATGTACTAATTCAACTTCCTTTTCTGGAGGGACCTTAACCTTTTTCGTCTCAATTTTCTTCGGCGTGCGTCTTGGGTTGACCTCGTCGGTGTAGACAATGTGAGACCTCTGTTCTATCTCTGAACTTTCAGTTGGCTTTGAAGATTTCCTGGATCTTCTTGGAAGTTTGACCTCATTCAGCAGCGCGCAGGCTTTCTCCGCTTGTGTGATCAAACAGTTCAGCAGGTTGTCAGAGTCTTCCCTGTCATCGTTGTTTCCCTCGTCAGACTCACTGTCTCTGACATCTGTCACTCGTTCTTCATCTCGAGCGTTGTCATCCAAATATTCGTAGTCGTCATCCCAGCCGCCGACGTCATCTTGTAGAATGTCATCAGTGTACATTTCTATGTCTTTATTGGTTAATCTGTGTCTGTGTTTCTGGGTTTTCCTGGATGCCCTTTTGTTGGATCTCATCTCCAGTTTTCCATCCTCGTTCATCTCCAGCTTCACGTCTGTGTACTTCGGGTTGAAGGCAAGGGAGCAGCTTCGTGGACACGGGTAGAAAACTTCGAGTCTGTATTCGGGTTTTGAACTGGACAGCGGGCCTTGGTCATTGCTGCCGGTCACTGTGAATACGTTGATACTTTTTATGGATGGATCTGTTGGTTGACTCTTTGGGGCTTTGGCATTTCTTAGGCTTTCTGCCCTTACTCGTTTTAGCATTCTTCTCGACTGGTCAGCGGCTAGTTTGTCTGAGTTGAAACTAAAGTATCTTTTCTGAGCCGGCTTCACCTGTCCGTAGAGCCCACGGTTGCAGACGAAACTGACACAGTTGGCTCTCCTCTTTAGCTTGTGTCTCTCTAGAATAGACACCATGGCGCCGTCCTTATTGAAGTACCCGGATTTGATCATGTGGTTCAGGGTCGCTGGGAGGCGCCATCTTTGTTTTTTGTTTAATGACAAGATGACACCTGTAGAGGACAGCGCCTCTGATATGGAGCTGTCGTCTGTGCTGGAGCTAACCAGGTTTTTTACATCTTCTCTGGCCAAACTGGTGCGGCCAACAATACATGCCTGGTTGGCATATCTGTGATAAACAGAAACGATGATCGATTGGGTTTTGTTTTTTATTAAGACAAATTAAAAACACGAAATTGACTGTTCGGTGAAATGTTTAGAAATATTTATATTTTAGATTCTTTTGATTGACAATGCCACGAAGGAATAAAAATAAAAAGGAAACAATTTAATGTTTCTTTGGCGGCCCAGTACCATTTAATCCATGAACCGGTACCGGTACTGGTCCGTGGCCCGGGGGTAGGGGACCACTGCTGAACTGTACTGAATAATTCATAGTCGGCAAAGACCCAGATTGCATGTAAGACGGCTCTGCTAATACCACAACCTTTAACTAAAATTTTATTATGTGTTACAATTCTCTCACTTTGTTTGTTGATTTACATTTTTTTAAACATTTATTTTTGAACGCTTCTTATTTATCCAAACTCTGTAAAACACTCAGTTCACACAAACATCAAAACACAGTACATGTAGAAAGAAATATTTCTTTTACAAGTGGAACGTATTGATCTGTTTGCTGAGAGTTTTCATTATATTTGGAGCCCAGGTTTAGTTCTAGAATAAATTAAGTACAAATACAATATATCTTTTTTTCTTATCAGTTATGAACTTATGATAATTAGGTAAACACATTAGCATGAAAAAGTATAAATACTTTCATATTTAACATCTGCGCGAACAAGGCAAAAAAAGAAGTTCTAACACGCAGTATAAAAAAATTCACAACACAATACAGTATATAAACATTTGGTTTTGTTTACCTTTTAGATTCTAATGAGCGAAGTCCACGAAGGGTGTTGCCAGAGCGGACTCCACCTTTTCCAACTTTATACACCATAATGTGGTACTAATGTTGGATAAGTTTGTTGTATGTCTGTGAACTGATCTGTTTGGTGTACGACATAAACTGAGAATTATCCCTATTTATAATGTTTTTGATTTGTATTTGCAAGTGGTGGTGCAACACGGTAAACTCTATGTGCTAATTTCTAAATATAGCTGGCACAATATTAAAATCAAGTTGTTGATTGGCTGTTTAAATTTAGGCTAGATGACGCATAGAGTATGGATTTTCTAGGTCTAGGAATTTGTCGACCTAGATATCAGCCAGGCCTGGCAGTCTTATGGAATTTTTAGACATTTCGTCCTTTAATATCGATAATACTGTACTGATCATTATTTTTATTGAATGATCTAGATGTGTACATAAAAAAATTTTCAACCAAATGCATTCTGATAATTTCATTCAGTGGAGGACCGGGTTGCCAGCATGCAACAGGGACTCCGGTACACTGACAACGTAATCTTGTATTTAGTACGCAATCGAATCTGGTTTCTGTTCAAATAAAGAACAACAAACAGTGAATGTTGGCCAGTGTGTGTGTGTGTGTGTGTGTGTGCTTTGATTGTGTTTTATGTTATGTTATGTTATGTAACGTTAGGATAAGGTCCGTTACGTTCTGATGTGTTATGTTATATTATATTATATTATGTTATGTTATATTATGTTATGCTATGTAACTTTAGGTTAAGGTACGTTACGTTGTAATGTGTGATGTTAAATTATATCATATTATGTTATGTTATGTTGTGTTATGTTATGTTATGTCATGTCATGTCATGTCATGTCATGTCATGTTATGTTATGTTATGTTATGATATGTTATGTCATGTTATGTTATGTTATGATATGATATGTTATGTCATGTACTCGGGTGTTAGGATTCATTGAGTCATATAGGTATTGTTCAAGTAGATCTAATAGATAAATTGTTAATTAGCTAATAAACTGGAACCAATCCAGGAAATTCAATGACACATTCTTAATCAATATCATTAATTAATATCATCAATCAATATCATTAACTTGAAATATGGTTGAAATATCATTCCCACCAGAACCAATGTTGTTATTAATACTTTTTTTTAAATGACCAAGCAACTCGTTCATTAATTTTTATCCAAAACAGTTTGCTTGTAATTTCCCTGGCTATATGAAGAGAAAACATAAACACTTTCCCTGAAGTCTGTAAACCAGTGGATCTCAAACTTTTATGACTCTTAGAAACTTGTTCGGTTTTTGTGACTCACATTTAAAGAGAGGCCCCGGGGAGGGGGAGAGAGAGGCTGAAATATATTGTATTTACTATCAACTTAGAAATTATTCAAATTTGTGTCGACCCACTTCTAATCAGGTCATTGGTCACGACCTACGTTTTGAGAACCGCTACTAAGACCATGGGGGGGGGGGGGGTAATTGGGTTAGTCAGTAGTTCTAATATTTCCTTTATAGGTTTGGGGGGATTGGGGATACAGTCCCCTGGGTTTTTTGTTTTCCAAGTATTCAAAATGTGATGACATAAATTATAATTACCAACAGCTTGTGTTGGTGAGGCTGCTGTTGTTGTTTACTGAAATGTTTACATTCATAAAAACCTTCAAAACCTTCGTGAACCTTTATATTCCATTGACTCCTCTCTCACACACCTACATAGACTATCAAGTCAATTGATTACCATGGCTAAACAGGAACTATTAAATAAAAGAATTCGCCAAAACATTTGGAGCAAATACTGTGTTATCTGGATAAGTTAAGTTCCCTTTACCCTAATGCGCCATCGGGGCCAGTGCTCGATTTACTGCCGGGGATATCCCCGGCACTGAGGACTGTCATCCCCGGCTCTGCTCTAGCTAATGTCATCGCCTGCCGGGGATGACATTTATCCCCAGCCCTGCGGAATTTTTTTTTCATCCCCAGCACTGATTTTTTCTTAAGTCGAGCGAGCACTGCTAAATTTTGAAGTTTAACTTTATAATTTTGTACTGCGTTTCTATCTACCGAATCAATAGAAATAAACGTACAGTAAGAGTTCGAAGTATTTTTTTGTAATCTTTGGTTCTTATTTTATGTTCACTTTAATTCGTCACTCGTAAGTCGTATGGCGTTATCAATCGAAAAATGTTATTTTTATATAAAAATCCAGACAAAGATTAAAAGTAATATTTTTATTTTATAATTTTAAATTAAGATATCTAAAGTGCCGCCTTGCAAAAACGTTAACCCAAACAAAGTCGTCGTTTACAAACAACTGTATTTCAAGGAGTCAAATCTCAAAATGATTATCTTCATACTACGTCTACTGCGTGTAAGTCATGTTTTACAGTATATCCGTAGCAATAATTTGTTATTACAAGTTTAGATTATCCAACTTTAATAAGTTTAATTTGAAGTTGAAATCAAAATACCTAAGTAGCTGGATGTACTGATAAAATAATGTTTTATTCTGCACGCACTAGATTTATGTTTAATGGTAACAGTGGAGTAAAACCATTTGCTCGTAAACAGAGTAATATAAGTTTTCAAGACTGATTCACAGTTATAAGATACGTCAAATTCTGCCAGCGATGTACCTTCAGGCAAACCAACAAAAGAATTAGTTATGAAACAATGTCATAATTTGTTTAAATAATTGAAATAATTATGAGTAATGGAATATTTTATTTCAACAAACAGAGAATACATGAAAAATTTGCATTTTTTTTTTTTTGTTAATAAATTCATTGCTTGTCCTATTAATGTGGAGCTTCAAATTTGTTTGAACCAACGTGAACTATGTTAATTAAAACAAATATTTTCCCCATTTTTTTATATTATTGTTGGTTTTGTCTATGAAAATAAATTAGTTACTTGTTGGCCCATGGATTGTAAATTGAAGATATTCAGAAAAAATTGTTGGCATCTATCCCCGGCACTGAAAATTGACAGCCCCGGCTCTGTTTTAGCTTTTTTCATCCCCAGCTCTGCAGAAAATTTTTTTCATCCCCGGCTCTGGTTCAGCTTTTTTCACCCCCAGCTCTGCAAAAAATTTTGTTCATTCCCGGCTCTGGTTTAGCTTTTTTCATCCCCGGCTCTGCAGAAAATTTTGTTCATCCCCGGCTCTGCAGAAAATTTTGTTCATCCCCGGCACTGGATTTTTCTTAAATCGAGTACTGATCGGGGCAGATGAAGTGTAGAATTCATCTGTTTCTATAACCTCGGCATATGAAGGGAATAAATGGTTAGCACAGTGGTTCCCAAAGTGGTCCCTACGGACCCCCAGGGGTCCCTGGTAGCATCCAGGGGGTCCGCGGAAATTTTTTATTCATTTGGGGGTCCCTGAACAACTCCAGGGGGTCCGCGCAAGGTTAAATGTAAAATAGTAAAATTAAAATCCATTTTATTTTAATGGAAATAAAAATAAAAACAATAAATAAACTAAAAGCGTCAGCTAATTAAGTTAATAACAAGCATGGTACGGTTAGAGACAGACGGTAGAAAACACGCTTATGCAGAAAATGCGCCATTTTTACTCTGACTTTGAGATTACAATGTCGGTCATGTTTATAGAGAGTTTGTATTTTTAGGTGACACATACCAGTGGAAAAAAAGATGACCTGGTTAGGCTGGAATCAAAAGCTATGCTAAGCGCCCTTTTATTTTCAAGAGACAAATGTTGTGATAATCTAATTATCTACTGTCTGGTATCGTATGTTTGGCGCCGAAATTTCACATGGGCTTGATTAATGTTACAAAGAATTAGTGTCCCAAAGTTTCTAGGTTGAGAATTGAATTTTCAAGAATATAGGTTGGACATTGTATTTTCAAGAATATGGATCATTAGGTCAGGGATGAGTTAATTAATTAGTTTGTCATTAAAATACAAAAGTCCAGGGATACTGCTGTTTTGACTGAAATAACAGAATATCACCTATTAGGGACCGACCAATCAGAGACAAGGACGTGTGTTTGAAGACGTTGTAATTAGGGTCTTATAAAAGAAGCTAGCAGATATTTTTGACAGATAGATTGTGTGGTTTACAGTAATAAAAAAGATAAGGATTTAACGTTTTTTTTCAAACAGTCAAAGAAAAATATTTGAAAACACCGTCACTGCAGAAACTCATTTGGGACAACATATAGGTGAGATGATGATGGACTGTGTGCTTCTTATAACATTTCTTTATTGATTTCAAAGTCCGGAAACCTGCATACTATTGGTGAAGACATTATTTTACCAGCTGTAAGTGAGGTAATACTCGCCGTGTTGCACAAACCAGCTTTCGACATTATAAAAAGAATTCCACTGAGTAAAGAAGTATAAAGAATTATAAAGGATTGACGAATTGGCTCAGTCCGTAGAAAATTCTTTATGTGAGTACCTAAAAACATCTGAATTCTCTATATAGCTTGATGAGTCAACTTTACTAGGCAACGAAGCTTTACTTTTAGCTTGTGTAAGATTTATAAAAAAAAAAAAAAATTTTTGTCAAGAATTGTTATTTGCTAAATGTTTGGAAACCGATACAAAAGGAGAAACGTTATTTACTCAGTTAAAAAGTTATTTTGATGTAAAAGCTATACCCTTAACTAATACTATCTCTATTGCTACTGACGGTGCTCCGGCAATGATAGGAAGATACCGAGGCTTTCTGGTATACTTAAAGCAAGCTGTACCAAATGTATTTTCAGTACATTGTGTCATTCTTCGACATTTGGTCGCAAAAAATCTTAGTGAACGTTTGCATGGATCACTAGATCATGTCATTAAAGCAGTTTATAAAATCAAAAGGAATGCTTTAAATGAGAGATTATTTGCTCAACTTTGTTTGGAAAATGATGAAGACTATAATCGTTTACTACTTTACACAGAAGTATGTTATCCAAAGGTGCATGTTTAAATCGCTTTTATGCCCTCTTTGATTCTGTGTTGGAATTCTTGGAAAGCAAAGACAATGATTTGCGGCACAATTTAATTAACTCAAAATATGATATAGCCTATTTGACTGATTTATTTGACAAATTTAACGAAAATAATTTGAAACTACAAGGTGACCAATTAAATTTAATCAAAACTAAAAGCGTAATGTCTGCGATTGTGGCATATTTTTCTGTACAAACAAAACTTGGCAAGAGGAGAATGTTCTCAGTTTCCAAATATTTTGAAATCGCAAAACAGGGATGAAGATTTGCTTGACTACTGTCAACACTTAATAGCTCTTCATGCAGAAATAAACCAAAGATTTGAAGACATTCTTCACTTGGATATTCCCAACTGGGTGCTGAACCCTTTCGCAAGTGGACAAACTCACATACATAGCACAGATGAATCCGTAGAAATACAGGAGCAGCTTATTGAAATATCCACAAATGAGGAACTTAAACCATTGTATGAACAAGGATATCACAAATTTTGGTTACAAAAACAGATACCAATTTTATATCCCGCATTATGGGTTATTGTACAGAAGTTATTGACTGCTTTTCCGTCTTCCTATTTGGTAGAACATGGATTCAGTATTGTTATGAATCTCATTGTTGTGTACAGGGATCTTATCGGGCCGTTAATTCAATGTCGTCACTACGTCAAGTGTGACAGCACTTCTAACACAAGGACAACACACACTTAATTACACTGTAGCAAAACACTTCAACTGTCAAAATCAGGGAAACAAGCCACGTATTCCTTCTATAATAATGATCAACTACTTTAATATCAAAATACTAAATACTAGTTTTTACAATAACAACGTCGGCCGTCATCTCTCGCATCATGCATCTCTCTCGTTCATCCCCGGTGCCTTCGTTCAACAACCGCACCTTGGGGTATTCCCATTCTGTCACAAACCAATGCACAACACTCCCCCATGGCCCCTTTAGTGTCAAACATATTAGAATTTGACACTTAATACCACCAAAAAATATGACAGCATATTCACAACTACAACCCTCTGAACTCATAATACATTACTAGAATTACATGACTGCAAGGGTAGGAGCTGGATTTTTCAGCGATTCAGAAGATCATCTCCGACAATACAATCTAAGGGGCCAACGCACTCGACTCAACAGCACTGTGGTAAAGTCGGGCTAGGTTTGTTTAAGATTCAGATAGCCTGGCGAGCTTATAAAATGTGCTGCGCTTTGAATACGTTCTTCGTCGGCGGGAAATAAAGACCCCTTACCCGCCGGTTCAGAAGGCAAAGATTTAAGAGAGCACGTCAAGAACTGCGTTTACGGAGATGCAAACAAATTTCACAACGTTGTGACCATACAGAGGATGTTATGTTGCATAAACTGGAACCTGTCAGCAATCAGATGGACAACAGGCTAGACGATGACTTATCAAACAGTAACAGTCATTGCTCTGATACTTCTCGGGTCATGATTAAGGACGGCATCCGGTCCTGCGCTACAGATCTCATAATAGAATCTCCGTCAGTGAGGTCTGTCAGCAGTATACTACTGGCTTCCGATCATCAACGAATGATTCCGACTGGGACATTTTTTTCTTTACTGAACCAGAATTAATAATACCAACAAACCTGCTGCTCCACCAATGTTGTGTACAGAGATCTTATCGGGCCGTTAATTCAATGTCGTCACTACGTCAAGTGTGACAGCACTTCTAACACCAGGACAACACGCACTTAATTACACTGTAGCAAAACACTTCAACTGTCAAAATCAGGGAAACAAGCCACGTATTCCTTCTATAATAATGATCAACTACTTTAATATCAAAATACTAAATACTAGTTTTTACAATAACAACGTCGGCCGTCATCTCTCGCATCATGCATCTCTCTCGTTCATCCCCGGTGCCTTCGTTCAACAACCGCACCTTGGGGTATTCCCATTCTGTCACAAACCAATGCACAACATCATCACAACAAAAAGAAACCGATTAGAAATTAGTGCTCGTGGGAATTGGAGGCTCCTACTCACAAACCTTGAGATGGACATAAACACACTCATAGCATCTCATTAAAATCATCCAAGTCATTAATTTATTTTAAACAGAAATTATAATTTCAATGAATACTTCTTCGTCAAAATGTTTTTTTTTCTTCATTCATTTGTACATTATGCATTTATGTAGGTTTTTCACTTGGGGGTCCGTGGGAAAGTTTTGATTCTAAAAGGGGTCCATGGGTCAAAAAAGTTTGGGAACCACTGGGTTAGCACAACGCCCAGTCGCCTTTACTTCCCCAACTAAAGTCA
Source organism: Bulinus truncatus (assembly GCA_021962125.1). Lineage (NCBI taxonomy): Eukaryota > Metazoa > Mollusca > Gastropoda > Planorbidae > Bulinus > Bulinus truncatus. Next base: position 6,300,168 of record JAGDYQ010000031.1, on the reverse strand, counting down.
GGTACCCATTTAAAGCTGTGAAACAAATTTCACCTGGAAAAATTCCCATGGTTCTCACCAAGCGTCGAACCCAGGACTCTCAGGTCAACAGTCGAGTATCTACACCACTCGGCCATCCGTCCCACTTATCTGGATACATTTTCATTTTATTTACCTACTAAAAAATGAGCTTTTCATATTTTTTTCTTACTAATTATTATTAATCTTATTTTTTATTGTTGCTTGTTGCATTACAAATATCAAAATAATAATTTCTTATGTTGTCAGATTGATCTAATGCTGTTCCACGATATCGTGCCAAGTTGTTGTTTTTTTTCAAGTTATAAACTTTTAGTGCAGTCAAAAGTCGTATGTTTGAGGGAACACTTACTTTGTTTTAAATTTTTTCTTTGATCCGTTAAGAGTGCATTCAATCATCATTTTAAGTCCCTTGACAAATGTCTTTCATGACTGGTCAACTTACTAGAGGCGTGAAACGCATTTTGATCTTCAATCACCTGAACATCAGCGGTCAAACCTACTGTGGACATGGCTGGACAAAGTGGACTGTGTGATCAAAGATTAAAGGGAAAACAAGGCGCGAAGCTGCTAATCCCCAACTGCCCAATGACCATTGGCGGGAGAAGACAAACGTGGGATCACTATAGCTGACCTGTGGTTGGTTGGGGTCAATTGAGAGGGCATTTCCTGAAAAACTGGAAACAAAATGGCATAAGGAAAAAATAGGGACTCAAATTTCTGAATTATTATTTCAATCATAACTTAAAAATGTATCAAACAACAGTTGGAGTGTCAAAAGTTGTCATTGAAGAGCTCCAATACTTCCACCGGCGTTTTACTTTGTTTTTGCTGTTACCCTTGGTTACCCCCAGATCTAAACTGGCCCATCCCTTCCACTATTTATCAGACAGAATTTTATCCCATCTATATTTTTCACTGCCTATCTTGCTACCTATCTGTTTGCTTGTCTCTATAATTTCTGTTCCACTCAGTTCCTCAAAGTCTAACCACACCTATCGCGAACCGATTCGTCGAGATTTTACTGTGACGTAAATTCTATATAAACAGACAAGGGGCCCATAATGATTGAAAATGAAAGGTTGTTGTTGGGTAGTCGGTGGGCCGGATGTTAAAATATAACCACCATAAGGACCTAACCGGGCGGAGATTTTCTATTTCTTTGTAAAGACTGTTACCTACTTATCCACAAAAAGTTCATCAATGACCTCATTAAATATGTAATAGAACTGGGTTTTTGTTCATTAACTATGTAATAGAACTGGGTTTTTGTTCATTAACTATGTAATAGAACGGGGTTTTTGTTCATTAACTATGTAATAGTACTGGGGTTTTGTTCATTAACTATGTAATAGTACTTGGTTTTTGTTCATTAACTATGTAATAGAACTGGGGTTTTGTTCATTAACTATGTAATAGAACTGGGTTTTTGTTCATTAACAATGTAATAGAACTGGGTTTTTGTTCATTAACTATGTAATAGAACAGGGTTTTTGTTCATTAACTATGTAATAGTACTGGGTTTTTGTTCGTTAACTTTGTAATAGAACTGGGTTTTTGTTCATTAACAATGTAATAGAACTGGGGTTTTGTTCATTAACTATGTAATAGAACTGGGTTTTTGTTCATTGACATGCAAATGTCAATGACAGAATTAATAAATTCACACACATTATAAAAATACAAATAGACGGATACATTCAGCCAGTCAGATAAGACAGACATAGATACCTCCCACACCCATTCTCTGGCACAGACACTGTCAGACACAGATATTATTGACACAAGATAAAATATCATCGAGACTTGGCTCTGTGTGTATCACGCAGACCACCTACAATAGCTAACTCGGTGGCACATATCCCAGAGTGTCTTGTGTGCCCAGGAAGTGTTTAAATTGTATCCGATGGTCTGGCTACATCTTTAAGCTAATAGTAACTAATGTGTCATGTGTGACCTGAACAAAGTAAACCTTCAGATGGGACACCTGTTGCCATGGTAGTTTACTATTCAACAGACTGTTAACCACATCCCCTACACCACAACCACCCCCTCCCATTTCTTCGCACCACAACCAATGTCAGCCGACGAAGTTCCGGTTTCATGTCCAGCTCTTGTACTCAAGACTGACGGACCTGTCAACACTGAGATCAAAGCAGGGTCTCTTTGTTGTCCTCACTTCTCTGACCACTTCAAAACACTGGTCAGTCTCCACAGTCCATCATATCAAATGACTAGACGGTGTGTCCGCTGTGTGGCTCTTTTTCTTTATCTTATAAGTGTTGAGATGGACTCTGTGACATAAACGAACGGGAGCTAGGGTCAAGGAATTGTATGTTTGTCAATGATTCATTTGAAGTTGTACATTTAACTGTTGAGTCAAATTAACTGACCAATAGAATGTCAAACTGACCGATAGAATGATATACCGACAGACAGCTAGACAGATAAGTAGATAAACCGACATAAAGACAGACCGACAGACAGAAAGGCAGACAGACAGATAGACAGACAGACAGACAGACAGACAGATAGATAGATAGATAGATAGATAGATAGATAGATAGATAGATAGATAGATAGATAGATAGATAGATAGATAGATAGATAGATAGATAGATAGATAGATAGATAGATAGATAGATAGATAGATAGATAGTCATAAAATATAATAACATTGTTATTTCCATTTGTCCCCTCATTTTGGTGTCGGTGCTGGAGGCTAACAAACTAGCGACACATGTGTCGGTGACGGTCTAAAATGTGTCCGACACCTCATCCGTGCATGTATACTAGAAAGTACTCACTCACCTGTAGGTCAGAAAGTACTCACTCACCTCCCATCCCCCTCCCCCAGTTTGTAATGATAGTCTGAGAGGAAGAACGTTTTTGTTACTTAACAGAAGGAAACATTACCTGGGTTTATTACCAACTCAAAATTCGGTGTAGGTTTTTTTCTTTTCTTCCTGTGGAAACAACAAAACATTCGTCTATTTGAACGGCAACTGTGTCCCATGTCTTGCTGTCATAGGGGAGGAAATTGTGCAGAAACTATTCAGCCGGCTACAGTAGAGATAGACAGTAAAATCAGGAATAGCTTGAAATCAGATTGTGTGTTCAAAGAAGCGAGGAGTATTTTTGTTTCATTTGTTAATTTGTTTGGATGTAATGAATCCTGGGAGCTGAAGTCAAGTTTGGTGTAAGGAATCGTGGGAAACTATGTTCTGTAAAGTTCAGTAAATCTTAGAGATAAATAATAAACACTAATTTGAAAATTATAAAAACATTGAAACCTCACAACATGTGTTTGTATATAATGTGTATATATATATATATATATATATATATATATATATATATATATATATATAGAGAGAGAGAGAGAGAGAGAGAGAGAGAGAGAGAGAATATATAGCACTTGGTTTTGTCAAATTTCCGAATGTTGTGTGCTTCAAGTGCGACAAAAGACATTGGATGTGTGCGACAAAAGATATTGGATGTGTGCAACTTGGGAAGGAAATTGAACCATGCGCAGCTGTGACGGTTCATAGGTCTACTAAACAAAACTTGTATGGACTCAGTTGTAAGATGTGTTCGCTCTCGGTGAGTTGTGCGCGCACAGATTAGAGGGGAAAGGCGATGTTGTATTACGGTTATTAGTACTTACATAATGTTAGAGTCCAAGAAATGGTAAATGTTGGTGTATCCAGGACGGTGGCGTCATTTCAAGAACTGCTTGGGGGGGGGGGGTGGGAGGGGGGTAGATTGGTGGGTTCCCCGTCACTGTTTTTGGAGGGTTTTTTCTTTACTTTTTAATGTAAATACAAGAAACAACGAATAAAAGTTAATAATGGAAAGTAAATTTTGCCCCCACCCCCACACAAGCCTTGTCTGAAATAACTCCACCTGGACATAGGATAACCCGATATTACTTTGTGGGAAGGTCCCAGACTTATTTTAGACGCCCTCTTGTGGGCACCGCATCGTTGAAAATTATGCAGAACCGTTCTTAAGTTGGGGTGGGTATACAAGCAGAGTCTTATTTTTATATTTAGGGGCCCCAAGAAAAACATTCTGTCTAAACTCTGGTAGTATCAGATTTGATAGAAATATATAATGGGCGGGGGGGGGCTAGTTTGCATATTTATTAAAACGTTGCAATTTATTTTAATGTCTCTGTAAGAATGAGATGTTAATAGAGAAGACCACTACCTCTACTTATATAACAACACATATTGGACCACCACCTCTACTTATATAACAACACATATTGCACCATCACCTCTACTTATCTAACAACACATATTGGACCACCACCTCTACTTATATAACAACACATATTGGACCACCACCTCTACTTATATAACAACACATATTGGACCACCACCTCTACTTATATAACAACACATATTGGACCATCACCTCTACTTATATAACAACACATATTGGACCACCACCTCTACTTATATAACAACACATATTGCACCATCACCTCTACTTATCTAACAACACATATTGGACCATCACCTCTACTTATATAACAACACATATTGGACCACCACCTCTACTTATATAACAACACATATTGGACCACCACCTCTACTTATATAACAAGACATATTGGACCATCACCTCTACTTATATAACAACACATATTGGACCACCACCTCTACTTATATAACAACACATATTGGACCACCACCTCTACTTATATAAAACATATTGGACCACCACCTCTACTTATATAACAAGACATATTGGACCATCACCTCTACTTATATAACAACACATATTGGACCATCACCTCTACTTATATAACAACACATATTGGACCACCACCTCTACTTATATAAAACATATTGGACCACCACCTCTACTTATATAACAAATCATATTGGACCACCACCTCTACTTATATAACAACACATATTGTAGGCAGGCCCGTAGCGTGCGGGGGGCCAGGGCCCCCCTGCTTATTTGTTCTACTTAGTAAAATGTATTACCTGCCCCCCCTCACCTATTGCCTGGCCCCTGCTTAGAATGCCTGGTCCCTGCTGTAGAATTTTCACGCTACGGGGCTGATTGTAGGCATGACTATTATGACTTATCACTCAAATATTCTGATACATATTTTATGTTTGAAATTTGTGTACTTGATTAAAATACTCAACCGCTCGCGGTACAAGCATTAACTCCATGAAGCTAGTCATTTAATTTCCACAAATAAACTTCCAGTTCACTCTGCATTCAATGAACACTCCCGAACACATTCACACAAAAAAACAAGACAGACGTGTTGTGGGCGGCACTTAAAACCAAACAGATGTTTGGGGAAAATTGTCTTAAATGGGACTGGCGTCTAGGTAGAATTTATTTAAGGAAAGAGCTTGTCCGGCATTCCCCTCCTTTTATTTGCACGGCTATTGTGCCCACTACTTGAAGATGTGGAAGCAATCTTCACCCTTGCTCGCTGGACTTGCACCGGCTGTATCAAATATAAGACCGACTCCCTCTTGGGCAGCAACCTTTCATCTTTTCAATTTGTTTATTCCTGCTCCCAGATTTGGCCTCAGCGCCTGGCATTATGAGGCAGACCTGACTTGCCGGCGTGGCGCTGGAGATCCGGAAATTTGTCCAAATTAATCAAGTGTGCAGACCTTCCACTGGGGTATAATCTATATAATGAAGCATTTCACTTTTTATAATGGTGGAGATGGGGAGAGAGAGGGAGAGCAGCGGGGTCCGTTCAGACTAAATGACCTGTGCTAGAAAGGTCAATAGTTGTTATTGTGAAACATGTCCTTAATTTGACCAATTTATGGACATTTTTACAACATTTTGAACAAAAAAACTGCAGTCAGTAGCAATCACTTTTTGCCAAGTATAATTTCTTATAGTGTTATCAAAAACAATCTTTCGTAAGTAGTGAGTGTGTGTGTGTGTGTGTGTGTGTGTGTGTGTGTGGTAAAACAATATTTGGTAAGTAGTTAGTATGTGTGTGTTTAGATGTGTGTGTGTGTGTGGTATAATAATCTTTGGTAAGTAGTGAGTGTGTGTGTGTGTGGTAAAACAATATTTGGTAAGTAGTTAGTATGTGTGTGTTTAGATGTGTGTGTGTGTGTGGTAAAATAATCTTTGGTAAGTATTGAGTATGTGTGTGTGTGGTAAAACAATCTTTGGTAAGTAGTGCGTATGTGTGTGTGTGTGTGTGGTAAAACAATCTTTGGTAAGTAGTGAGTGTGTGTGTATGTGTGTGATAAAACAATCTTTGGTAAGTAGTGAGTGTGTGTGTGTTTTGATGTGTGTGTGTAAAAATTTGTGTTCGATGTTTCCCACTCTGTGATATTACTTCTTGTATTTATGTGGATAGAATTTCCATTGCAGTGAATCTAGTTTTTTGTATTTTGCCATAAATTTGTAAAAGTTCTCATTTACTCAATGCGTATCAAATATCAAATCTGATACTGCCAGAGTTTAGACAGATAGTTTTGCCTTGGGCCCCTAAATCTCTATACTTATAAGACGCATTTGTTGTCTGTCTGTCTGTCTGTCTGTCTGTCTGTTCCCTTATAACTCAAGATCCAGACAAACAAATAACGTGAAATTTGTTACACATACACATAATTACATGGGGAAGGTTATAGGACAGGTTTCGTTTCATATCGATGGGTAGTTTAATTGGGGGGGAGGGAGAGAGAGATGAAGAGAGAGAGAGAGAGATAAAGAGAGAGAGAGAGGGGCAGGGGGGAGAGAGAGGAAAGGAGGGTAGGAGGGAGGGCGGGAGGGGGAGAGAGGAGGGAGGGGGTGGACAGGGGGGAGAAAAGGAGGGGGAGAGAGGGAGATGGGAGAGGGAGCAGGGGGGAGGGAGCAGGGGGAGAGGGAGAGAGAAAGGAAGGGAGGAAGAGAGGGGTAGGGAGGGAGAGAGAGGAGAGGGAGGGAGAGAGATAAAAAGTGAGGGGGGCAGGGAGGGAGAGAGAGGGAATGAGGGAGGGAGGAAGGGGGAGAGAGGGGGAGGGAGAGAGAGAGGTGGAAAGGGGAGGGAGGGAGAAAGGAGGGGGAGAGGGGTTAGGGAGGGAGAGAGAGAGAGGAAGGGAGAGAGGGGGTAGGGAGAAAACAGAAGGTAAACAGAAAACCTTATTTTAAACCCGGGCAAAGCAGGGTACTTGCAACTAGTATAAAAATAAGACTCTGCTTGTATACCCACCCCAACTTAAGAACGGCTCTGCTTAATGTACAACGATGCGGTGCCCAAAAGGGGGCGTCTAAAATAAGTCTGGGACGTTCCCACAAATATCTTAGATCCTATAAATCACAAATGGGACGGTTTTTATGGTGCGATTCTTTCATCCCCACCATAGACAATAGTACAGTGGCCTTTGAGGAATCACGGGAAATATAGCGAGGATAATCCAAGACCTGTAATATATAACAACATATTGGTCCTCACCGGAGATCGAACCAGGGACCTTCATGTCTATTGCCGAGAGCTCTACCACACGACTTTATGCTGCTTGTAGCTATATTCCTTTTTCTCTAGAGAGTCTACAAATAAAATTATGAAATCGGTAATAAAGCGAATATATTTGGTAATTTAAATAAAAAATTCTGCGATTCAATTTTTGTGAGGTGCCTCCTCTTCCAATGATTCCTTTCATCCCCACCATAGCCAATAGTACAATGACCATGGAGGCACAGTCGAGCTCTGTACCACACGAACAACCATCCACTTGACGGATATGTAGAAACATATATGATGTATCTCAGCGATCTGTATATTTACGGTAACATCGTGATATCGAGTTAAAATAAATCTCCAACTCCCGACTACTATATGTGATAGGCATTTCATAAAGAATAAAACTGTAAAGTATTACGTTGTTTTTTTCAGACATTCTCCACCTTCAAAAAAAAAAGATTGAAAATGTAGAGCGTGTGATTGGTCTTCAACATTTCTTTTGGAATGCCAGCATTCAATACACTGATTAGCCTATTTGCCGGAATTTATTTGCAGAAAATGTTATTTTTAACGTTGATTCTTCATTTCTGATTGGCTTATGGGGAAAGAAATTGTTGAACAGTTTACGTTTTTAGAAGGAATTTTCGTTTCGTGCCTGTACGAAATATGCCCACCGTTGCCCAAGTCAGCGAGTTTGACATTAGGCACTGATAAACCCACAGATGTATCTTGTTTCGTTGATTTTATCTTTAAATAATGTAATTACTAGACTCCACAAATGAATGTCCAGCTGTGGAGGAAACTACCTCATGAATGAAAGCAAAACTGTTTTGTTTTTTTTCTTTAAACTATAAATAGGTTATACTGAATGGGAGTGAGGTGAGGGTGTCTGTCCAGGTAACCAAGTTAACTTTAAGTTAACAAACAAACATGTTTTTCAAAGTTTAGTGATCGGTTTTCAAAACATATTTCTACTTCATTAAACATTTAGAAATTAATGACTTGTTAACTTGAATTATTGTGTCAACTTTAAAGCCTTTGTTAGCCAAAACTATTTCTTGTATTCACTAACCTTGTATTTCTTGTATTCACTAACCTTGTATTTCTTGTATTCACTAACCTTGTATTTCTTGAATTCACTAACCTTGCATTTCTTGTATTCACTAACCTTGTATTTCTTGTATTCACTATCCTTGTATTTCTTGTATTCACTAACCTTGTATTTCTTGTATTCACTAACCTTGTATTTCTTGTATTCACTAACCTTGTATTTCTTGTATTCACTAACCTTGTATTTCTTGTATTTACTAACCTTGTATTTCTTGTATTCACTAACCTTGTATTTCTTGTATTCACTAACCTTGTATTTCTTGTATTCACTATCCTTGTATTTCTTGTATTCACTAACCTTGTATTTCTTGTATTCACTAACCTTGTATTTCTTGTATTCACTAACCTTGTATTTCTTGTATTCACTAACCTTGTATTTCTTGTATTCACTATCCTTGTATTTCTTGTATTCACTAACCTTGTATTTCTTGTATTCACTAACCTTGTATTTCTTGTATTCACTAACCTTGTATTTCTTGTATTCACTAACCTTGTAATTTTTTTTTTGGATGAGGTGATGAGAGAGTGACGCGAGCTGTGAGATAATTTATTTTTAGCGGGTGAAAAGTTTGTCAATCGCGTGTTCATGTTATTTAATTTCCAGCAGTTGTTTAGTTATAAACATGTTAAACATTTGGTGAAATAATCCACAGGCTTACAGTAATCAACGTCATAACAACACAATTATTGTTATTCAACTCTTTTAGACCAAGGTTTAACCAGGGTTTAGCTAAAATTTCCCAAGAATTGATTCGTCGTAAAAAAAAAAACGTCTTGTTAGAGCATTTTCTATTGTCCCCGTTTTGTCTGTCTGTCCGTCTGTCCGTCATCACCCTAGATCTCAACAACCATAAGTCCTAGACCCATGATTTATATATCATTTTGTAGGTCTTGGCCTGCCAAGAAATGACTTTTTTCCATTTCGCGATCTAACCTCTCAGGGCCGTAAAAGGGGCCTTAGTACCGTTTTTTACTATATAAGCTATATTAATAAAGGAGCGCTATATCTCAGCAACTATAAGTCCTAGACCCATGATGTATATATCATTTTGTAGGTCTTGGCCTGCCATGTGTACATCAAAAGTTCATTTCGCGATAGGACCTCTGAGGGCCGGGCTTCAGGGCTCCTAAGGGGCTTATATATTATATATACACCTTGTACGTACGTTCAATAACCTATTCATTTGGTGCGAAATACTGCAGCACGTAGTTTCACCAAGATTTATTAAGAAACTCATCAAATGAAATAGTAAGCTTGTGTTCTGAGTTTAATTGAAAGTATCAGAGCTATGCAACAATTGACGGAATTTTCGGACGATTAAATGACTACAATTTCGAATGTTTTCAATTATGAGTCCTATTTCAGTAACCACAAACCACTTGTAGTTAGATTTAAGAGAAAATAATTTTTTTTCAAATATAAAGAAACGTCTTTATAATATTTTTTTTACAGATATATGCATTACACAATTGAATTTATAAACATTTCCAAAATTTACAAATATTTACTGAAAGCTAACAAACGTACTGATACATAACACGAAAATGCGCTAACACGTCCTGTGTCCAGAATGGAACAGGCTTAATTGCTTGTTTTTAATAATATATATTTTTTTAATCAGATAGATCGCTATGTCTTCTTGAAGAATATTTGTTGTTATTTCTATTTTAAATCTATATTGAAGTCAACTTTATAAACTTTAAAACCCAATACATTAACGTAATGATTAAGAAACTTATTTAAAATTCTTAACATTTCGATGTTAAATTCACCCCCACAAAACCATAAGATTGTAGCGCCTGAACTATGTTGTCAAACTCTGCCTGTTGGAAGGCGGTAATTCAAGGGAAAGCATTAGCTAAAGCGGTTGGCCATGTAGTTATCTCTCTTCCCAAATGATAAAAATTTTAAAATTGCTTAATGAAAAAAAAATCATAAAGGCATAGATAAAACACTTAAACTTACTTGTCTGTATGTGTGTGTGTGTGTGTGTAAGTCTGTGCGTAGGTCTATGTGTATATGTGTTTGTGCATGTGTGTTTGTTTGTAAGCGTGTGTGTTTTTATGTGTGTGTGTTTATGTGTATTTGTGCCAATGTGTGGTATATGTGTATGTGTATGTGTGGTATATGTGTATGTGTATGTGTGGTATATGTGTATGTGTATGTGTGGTATATGTGTATGTGTATGTGTGGTATATGTGTATGTGTATGTGTGGTATATGTGTATGTGTATGTGTGGTATATATGTGTGTATATGTGTATGTATGTATGGTATGTAAGTGTGTGTGTATGTGCATGTGTATGTATGTGTATGTGTGTACAATACATTTGCTCTGAAAACTTTAAATATAATACAATTACATTCTTCAGTGGGAAAAAAATACAGAATTCATCATTTGTATCCAGAATTTCTCATCGCTTTTAATTAATTAAAAAAACGAAGTGGCTACGGTAACATCAAGTGCCATTATATTAGGGTTAGCGGGAGTACTCATTTTTTTTCGGGTACCGGCAATTATATTAGGGTTAGGAAAAGGGTTAGGATTAGGGTTATAGTTAGGGGCAGGGTTAGAGATAGGGTTAGGGTGTGGAGCGATATCTATTGATGTCACCCGGGAAAAAAAAATACGAACTTCGTCTTGATGTCACCGTAGCCACTGCGTTAAAAAAAATTGACACAAATTAACAGTTGATATTGATAGATCCACCTTATTGGAACTCAACATTACTTCAATGACATGGCAGTAAATGTTAATTAATGTCCACTAACTACTATAGTTTGTAACAGAGATGGGTACTTGATACATATGTAGCCTACTTGTTTTACCAAGAAGACTATCTGTACTCGAGTTTGGGAAGAACCTGTAAGGATGAGATGAAATTTCTTAGAGACTACAAACCTATAATGGGTCGGTTATTATGGTGCCCTTCTTTTATCCCCACCATCGCCAACAGTGCATTGGCAGTGGATGCATATGAGAGATATAGCGGTGACCTGAAATATCCGTTAGTACTCAGCGGAGAGCGAATCAAGGACCCTCAGGTTGAGCGCTTTACCGCACAACCATCCGTCCCCTCGAGTAGCTCGAATACATTTTTGGGTTATTTGTACTATTACTTTCACCTTTGGTACTTGTACTCGTACTTGTACAAGCATGGTCAGTACTAGGGACCTCTTTGTATCGTACGTGTACTAACATGGCCAGTACTTAGGACCTCTGTATCGTACTTGTACTCGTACTTGTACTAAGATGGTCAGTACTTGGACCTCTCTGTACCGTACTTGTACTTGTACTAAGATGGTCAGTACTTGGGACCTCTCTGTATAGTACTTGTACTAACATGGTCAGTACTTGGGACCTCTCTGTATCGTACTTGTACTAAGATGGTCAGTACTCGGGACCTCTCTGTATCGTATGTGTACTAACATGGTCAGGACTTGGGACCTCTCTGTATCGTACTTGTACTCGTACTTGTACTCACATGGTCAGTACTTGGGACCTCTGTATCTTACTTGTACTCTTACTTGTACTAAGATGGTCAGTACTTGGGACTGAATGAATTCGTGCGAATGTTAAAGGTGCAGGTCTGACAAAAGTAAATTGTTTTTATAAATGTTTGTATATTTGACAGTAACTTTAATTCGACCCCACATCAACTCCATAACTGCAAATCATTGTATAGCCGACTGTGGAAATCGACAGGATCATTTGATGGTTCAGGTTGCCCAAACACACCCACACACCCACCTTGTGATGAATCTGCTATTATCAGGCACGCCGAGAGGGGGGGTCAGGGGGGGGGGTCATTGCCAGGGGGCCCGTGGTTGCTCTCGGCGCCCCTGGCTATTATTAGAATTGTGTGGGCTGATTTAAAAAGGTTGGTTCTCAAACTTATGTCCACCCTGCAACTAGAGTGTTTGCCGTAATTATCATTTTGTCAAACCTAGCTAAGACTTTTAATAGATATTAGGTTCATAATATATATATAATTTCTTATGTATTAAATATATGTCTATATTCAGCTTTTTTATTTTTTTTATTCAGAAAAATCATGTGTCAGAAATTCTACAAACACATCCAACCTAATGGGCCACATGATTCAATACTACAGAGTAAAATCTGGGTATTTGAGTAAATGTAGTTGCTCATAATGTGAATACTAGTAAATTACGTGTATTATTCAACAAAAATGTATCTCCCTACATCTTAAACCTTAATGATGGAGAATAAAAAAAATGACTGCATGATAAATAAAGATTTTATTGAAACATTATTACATAAATGTGTAAGCCAATAAAAAATAAGTTAAAGCAAACTTAACTTTATGAGCATTTTCATTGGTATATAAAAATAACACAAAGATCAGAAATACAAAGAAAAAAGCTTTGTTGAAAATATCTCTTACAAAGATCTTCTTTAATAAATTAGATTTATGCACATGTTTGTAATTGTAAGGTTAGACATTAAAAAAGTGTTAAAACCGAAACCAAGGTCAAATTTTCTCACTTTATGCAATCAATACCAAACACATTTATTGTAAAGATGTCCAAAAAATCAAGTACCATTTTTAAGAATGCACTAATTAACAAAGGGGCCATAACAAAGTTTTAAAAAATTAAACATTAGATGATTATCAGTTATCTGTTTGAATTGTCAGATTATTATCATTTGATTCTATATAGCTAATACATGTACATTCATAATATGCAGCCTGAATAAATAGTTGTTCAGTATTACATGATTAATGCTCTTGTTGCTAAACACATTTTTGTAACAACTAAAAAAACCTAACCTTTAATGTAAACAAGTTTTAGTCTTTTAAAAAAAAGTAATTTTTCTGTTGTTCTTTTTTATATTTATACAATGAGTGAAAATCATGGTGAATCCTTAATATGGGATCATGATGAATCCTTAATATGGGATCGTAAGATCAAAACAAATATCCTTCATTATTTAAGCGTCCTTAGTGTATTATGTCTTTACTGTTGCTTTATCCATAGGGACTTCGATGTTAGAAACATTTGTAAAATGTGACTGTCTTGTAGACATATAGCGAGACGGTCCAGTGGATAAACTCAGTTCAAATGGATCATCAGTGTTTGAAGAGACTTTGAATCTTTCCTCTGCAAAAAAAAAACATTAGGATAAACTTTATAATTCATTTGTACATATTTAAAAACACAATAAATCTAGGTAGCAATTAGAAATTAGGAAATAATTCATAAATTAGCTGGTGAATAGCACATAAGTCTTCTTCTTCTAACTATGGCTCTACATCCCATGTAGGGCATTGGCCTGCCATACTACTGCTCATTATGTTGGGGACGGATGGTCGTGGGGTGAAGCGCTTGACTGTCAACCTGAAGGTACCTGGTTCAATCTTCTGTGAGAACCAAGGAAATTTTTCAGGTCTTGGCTCAAGTTCCCAATATATCTCCTGTGGGCCTCCATGACCATTGAACGATCGGTATGGTGGGGATGAAAGAAGGGCACCATAAAAACCGTCCCATTAGCAGTTTATAGGATTTAAGAGACTTCACACACTGCTCACTACAGTCCAAGTAGAGCTCTGACCTGCCATACTACTCCTCACTACAGCCCATGTAGTGCTCTGGCCTGCTTTACTTCACCTCTCAACATTTCTTGATCTATGGGTTGTCTAACTACACTCTCACTCCTATGGTTTTAAGGTCTTTCTCCATCTCCTCTAACCATCTGCTTCTTGGCATGCCCTTTAGTCTTTTCTCATTAGGTGTTGTCTTATAAATAGCCTTGGTTCCTCTGTTCTTTCCATTCTTTCTACGTGCCCAACCCAGTCCAGTCTATTTATTTTGATTTCTGCTTTTATGTTAGGTTCCTCACATAGCTCATATAATTAGAAGATTCTCCTTCTTACCCATTTTCTTTCAAAAGTGTTTATTGAATTTTATGTGTGCTTGCTGATGGTCCACACATCACTACCATATGTTACTGCTGGTTCTATCATTGTCTTGTGTATTTTTATCTTTAGTTTTCTAGACATCTGTCTGTTTTTCAGAATTGTAGGTAATGCGTAATATATTATATTCTATTATGTGGTTTATCTCTATCATTATATCATTTTTGTCATTGATGGTTGATACCAGGTATTTAAAGTTCTCTATCCTAAAAAGTTCTAATTCTTATTTTGAATGTTCTTGTTTTTTTCCTCCTTTCTATTCCGTTGCATTAATATGTATTGTGTCTTCAATTCATTGGGACACCTTCCAATAACTACAAGACAATTGTTATCTGCTTTGGTCCACCATGAGAATTTTATTTTATCGACACTCGCTATATCTGGTGAGCAAAAGATGGGAGTTTGCCCTCCCCAAACAGGAATTATTATACATTCACTAATAATATTAACAGTAATATATTTTTCTGAAATAATTGTATTTGGTTGCATGAATAGACAGAAAAATGTCAAAACTAAAATGTCATTTTAGGGCTTGATCCTAAATAAGAATATAACATAGACAGTTTGCATATAAAGTAAGCAATTTAAGCAGTAATGTATAATTTATCTAATTGTTCTGCTGATAACATAAACTCAAATCTATTAAAAATCAATGCATTTAGTTGAATAATATTTTTAAAATATGTTAAAGATATTTCTAATTTTACAAAATTTGACTCAAAAAAATCTTCACCCAAGTATTGATGGGATGTGGCACTTGTTGCGAGATCTTTCCAAGTTTCTCTGTATCTGAGGAAAGGTAAAGTTTTTGTATTAACTATTCAAAAAATATATACAAAATTAGGAATCCCCAAACTTTATATGGATAATTTTTTTTAAATCAACAACATTCCCAAACCTTTATTATCAGAGCAAAGAGAATCAATCATTCTAATAAATCAATTTCTTCAATATAAAATAAAAAGATTATTTGACATATTATTGATAGTAAGTTTGAGTAATAACATAAGTTGTATTCACACAAAATTATGATTAGTTATTTGTTTTAAAAAAAGTAGAGATAATATGATTGCTAGAAATTAAAATGCACTAAGAAATTATGTTCAACCCTGCAAAGTTCTTTTGCAACAATTAATTATGTTGAGGTATTATTTTATTATGATCTTAAAAATGAAAGTGTATTCTGAAACTCCAACATACTCATCAAAATTGAGTCCAATTGTCCAGTCAAGAAGCTCATCAACCTCCCAGTCCTCTAAAGCATCAATGCCATTAGATTCAATAGTTGCAATCATACCAGCTGTAGCTCCTTCAATAAGTTGTGTGGTTTCTGCATCATCTGCTCTGGCCTTCAATAAACCTTGTCTATATCTGACAATGGATGTTTATATTAAGGGCTTTAACTAATAAGCCAGTCAATTCAATGAGTCTGTCACAATACATATAGAAACCAAGTATCTTAACATGGAACACATGATAAAAATGGTAAATACTCTTGGAACTTGAAATAGTAATTGCACTAATTAAGATCATCTAAAAGATGGTATAATTTCTAATCTATCAGATATTTAACTATATTTATATTAAAGTAAGTGCTGATTTTAATAACAAGATTTGAAAAAAAAATCTTAGATTATAAGAAAAAATATTCTAAATTGAAAGCTTACAACTTTTGCATCCATTCAATTTTTTTCGCTTTTTTTCTTTTTTCAACATCTTGTTTTCTCTTTAACTGTTAATGAAATATTTTCATATATGATTTAAGCTTCAAAGTAAAGAAGTTTAATTACAGAAATTTAACAAAAACAACATTATTTTATAAAGTATAATAAAGATTTATAACATTATTCATTAAATTATACAGGCTACTTTATCAGCCGATATCAAAATGTATTCTTGTTTTGAAGTGCTATTTAAATTTGATAAATGTTGCTTCCGCAAGGCTTACTCTACTGTGATCAAATTTGTATTCCTTCTTAGATGTCTCCCAGGTAACAGGATCATTTAAGATATGATGAATAAGTCTGTCAGACACAAGTCTCCATCCATTGTTCTCTATTCTTTTGTACCAACCTTGTTTATCTTGTTTGAAAAGAAAAATACATCCATCACACTTTTTTAATGTGCACCATAAAAAATTTTTAATTATTTTAAATCTATGTCATTTATAAAAAGTCTTATTCTTCTGAAAGTACCATTAAAAATATGATTTAAATTCAAATAGATATTCATATCCTAACAATGTATTTGTTCATTTGGAAATAAAGATGTGAAATAAGTCCTTAAAATTTGTTTACTATTGTTATATATCAAAAAAAAATAATTTTGTGACAATATAACCTACCTTCTGGTTGAATCTTTGGTACACGAATATGACTATGTGTGTCTTTCACAGTCAACTTTTTAGATTTTGTGTAATCTTTTGGACTGTTTGCACACAAATCTTGAATGGGACATTTGGTAAAAATTTTGTAGTATATATTGGGAGGAAACTTATCCTGGAAATCATTTCAAAGGTAAAAGATGAATAAGATTTAATTATGATACACAAAG
The DNA here is from genome assembly GCA_021962125.1 of Bulinus truncatus. Taxonomy (NCBI): domain Eukaryota; kingdom Metazoa; phylum Mollusca; class Gastropoda; family Planorbidae; genus Bulinus; species Bulinus truncatus. Next base: position 6,283,090 of record JAGDYQ010000031.1, on the reverse strand, counting down.
AAATGTTTCAGATTATTTTATCTAGTAAAATAATGTCTCAATATTTTACAGCTAAGTATTTAAATGGCTTCCTTTGTTTCCTTCCCATTTTATGTCAATGTTTTCTGTCATCCGTTCATTTGTACTAAGATAATTGAGTTCTTAGACTTTCTTAACATCTTCCATTGTGATAATGGATTCTTTTACTAACATTACTAAGACCTGTTCTTCTTTTGCTAAGTAGTCTGACCATTATTCTCATAAGTCACATAAATACATATATATCATAGAAACTGTGTGATAGTGCATCTCAAATGTGATGCCTTTTTTTTTGGAAATTCTATGTGTATACCTTATAATGTTTAATCTAGTGAAATTTTAACTCAATTTTTTAACCCTGATACTTTTATGAGATGCTGTTATATCCAGAATGTTTAGGTTTATGCTGTTTTATGTTATCTGGTAATCTGGTAAAATGGATTAATGCAATTTGGAATATTTCTTGTAGGCATCTTATATAAATAGTTGGTCATTTTTAAATAAATTTTAGCACAATATTTTGTAAAATTTTTCTTTTTTTTTTCTTTTATTTAAGCTGGTAAATTGCAAGGAAATCAATGTTAATCAACATAAGCCTATTTAGAAAAGAAAATGTTATTTTACTTATTTCTATTTTATGGAATTATTGACAATTTTTGTATACATGAATAATATTATTTAATAGATTTGTAAGAAATATAAACGTCACAGTATGTTCACATTTTTTTTCCTTACACCAGCTAATCTAAATCGAATATTTATTCCAGCAGCTGCATCTAACAGTTTAGCTTCATTTGGATTTATACATCTCAGCATAGCACTGGGATTGCCTCGTGATTTGAAGTTGATAAGATCTCGATAATACTTGTAAACTTGTATGTCCTTAGAATGAATGAGAATAAAAAAAATTATGAGATCTCTTTAATACTTGTAAAGTGTATTATCTTAACATAAACAAGAAGAAAAAAATTACATTTCTGTCAATTTAATTTTGCCTTGATTTTAAAAAATTATTTCTGCAAGCTTTTTTAAAAAAAAATGTATGTCTATATTCAGGGCCCCTCTTGACTCATCAGAGGTCTAATAAAAAACATTCTGGGAGGTTACCCAAAACTTTATTAGGCCATAGAGATTTTACAAACATCATAAATACTGAATCTAAAATGTCTTACTTGTCAGTAAATTTTTTTTACACTTTCACACAACCACCTGACATTTGCTGGATTCACTCTTGACGTGACTACATTGAGGAAGGATGCCTAATTTATATCTTTATCAAAATCTAGACAAATATATAATTTAAATAACAAACACAATTGAAATCTTACAATATGTCTTCTCCATGCCCTCTGTATTGTGATAGCTGCTTGTATGTCACTTTGAATATTTTTTATTTCTAATCTCCGTTGTAATATTACATCATCCTTGAGATTTTTTGGCTTTGATGTGATGATTGTTTTCTTGCTGTTGTTATCAGGTACATTTTCCTGACTGAAAGTTTTCTGCTTGGCTTGCTGTGGGCGCCAGTGAGTGGCAAGATTGGTCAAAAAATAACTAAACCTGTAAAAGATCATTTCTGTCCTAAGTAATAAACTTATGTTCATAAATCAATCACAAAATATATATATATATATTTTAAAGTCATGATTAAAACACTTATTTGAAAAAACAAAAAGGGAACTAACGTTGCTATGTTTTCCTTAGGCACATTCTGAAGCATTTGTTCTTGAACAAACTGATGATATAACTGCTCCATTTGAAGCCTTGCTATTGGATTCTGTATTTGAGTTATAATCTTTTAGTTTAAGTTATAAAATGCTAATAATCTTTTACATGTAGATGTAGAAACAAAATAAATGATCTGAATATGTCTAATAAATAATTTATATGAGTACTGCTAAGCAAAATAATTAATTAGTATTTTACTTATATTTATAGTTTTGTGACATAGTGAAAGAGAACAGTAGTTGAAACAACATTGTTGTGTATAAGAGCTGTGCTGTGGGCTGAATCCAGAGATTTTGGGGCCCATGACCAAATATATTAATACAATTTCAAAAGTAACAAGCCCTAGACTTGGGGCCCTACAAAAGTGTTCAGGTTGCCCCCCCCCATGGAAATACCACCATTTTAAGCATAATTTATAAACCAAATTCACAATAAAAATCCTTGAAGGTATCTCTAAGCACATGTTACAACCTAGGCCATTGCTATAGTTGCAAGAACCTTAAGTTAACACCCCTCCTAGTATAATAATGACCACTGGAACAGCCTAAACTGCTACAGGGTTAAGCCAGGGGCATTCAGTGTTAAAGGTTTAAAGCACTAATTGCCCTTGCACAAAGCTTAAAAGCAGGAAACTATAGCTTGGCAGAGCCTGTCATTTCCTAAGTAAAGACCCCTAATGGCTATAGAATTGCTTAGATAAGGTCTAATGTTAACAATGTCTGTGTTATAAGTTATGCGAATTAAATAAAACATAAAATGTCTTGAGCACTATTATCAATATTACAGAAAATTATCTAAGATTACTCACCTCACTATCCATTTTGACTGTTTCTATTTTAATTTTATCAATTTTTGTTTTAATATATTTTAAGTTCTTAGATTTCCGAGCCTGTCAATAGTTGCTGATAAATCGCTTATCTTTAAGTAGCTATTGAATATGAATTGTTTAAAATTATTCAAATATGGCTAAATAATAATAAAGTGAAGTGTAATACATTTTTAATGGATCATCATCCTCATGATTTATTTATTTTTAATTTAGTGTTGCTGTTGTTTTGTTTTTTTTATAATATTAGACATTGATTTCAAATAAATTACATTCATTATCAAAGATTATATTTTGAAGATTTTGTGAGATCTTGCTACTCTAAATAAATAAAACATTGAGACTAGTGACTAGACTCTAGTTAGTCTAGTCTAGACTTCTAGTTGCACTTGAGTTCCAAATTGAAAATCAAGTAGGTAGTTTTTGATAATTTAATGATTATTTTTATCATTATGCCGTATTCGGAAGGACTTTCATCTAAAATTACCATAAATTTTAAAATATTGGGTCATAAATAGGCATAAGTACAGGCCAATTATGACTTAATTTTTATTATATTGTGAAATATTTCTTGTTCTATGAGGATACAAATCCATCTCCGTTGCTGGTATAAACATTCCAACCGGAAACATGACATTAAATTCGACGATTTACATTTTTCCTCTTTAAAATAATTTTTACATGTAATCAATGATAAATCTATTGGCATTTGTGCATTAAGTAAAATATAACATCAAATATTAACTTTTAATATAATAAATAGTTGTTGTTTTTTTTTTAAGTATACGAAATATTTAAATGTATGTTTCTACTGTATGTGTTTTTTGCAGTTAGTGATCCCTTAACAACGCACGCAGCTATAGCGCCTCGACGAATGACAACAAAAGCGGCACATGGCAACGACCTGAAAAAGATGGCCGTGTAAGGATTCTAAATGTTGTTTCCATTCTGGTTCTGTTGCAGATGTAAATGTGAGAAGAAACATAATTTTAAAAGCTTTATTTTATGAAAAAATGTTTCCTAATGTTGAATAAAATAAACTAATATTGCAATTTTGCTACATTATAGCTTATAATTATTAACTTATTATGACGTATATATTAATTAATAATCGACACTATCGACTGTGAATTTCCACCGACCACTCATTCAAACATTTTAATTCTTTATTATGACAATTGACATGAATGATAATTTATATGGTAAACATGTTTGACATACATGTACTTTCTATGGCAAAAATAAAACATAGACATGTCATTTGTCTTTGCCATCTTTGGTCTAATGATGGCAAAGATTAAGTGGCAATGCCATCTTTTAGTTTTTAGTACTAATGAATTACTCTAGTAAAAAATAGGCCTAATTCTTCAACTTTTTGTGATAAAATTCTCTTTTGTTTCCTTATTATGTAATTTCTTGTAATTTTTGTTGCTTGTCTTTTCTTCTTTTAAGCGCTTATTATTTTAAGTTTCTTATAGATATACATACTGTCTGCACCCACTTTGCATTCAACTTTTTTTAAATAAAGTTCAGTGGTATCTCAGGTTATGAACTAAATTTGTTCTGGAACTTGGTTTGTCACCTGAAACATTCATAACCCAAGCATTGAATTCAATGAAATAAAGACAATCCTTTAAAGATGAAAGAAACTCTTTTTATCAGCATCCATTCGTGTACCAGACAAAAAGTAAATTATATGTGCTTTTCAAGTATTAATTAAAGAAAAAGACTTTAACCAAATAAAATAATTTAGAATTTAAAAAAATTTAGTCTTTCATTCTTACCAAGAAAACAATCATGGGAAATGTGTCACTTTCTTTGCTATTTTGAATCATTATTTCAGAAATTTCATGTCACTTTCTCCTGACTGGAAGTGGGCCATCAAGTTATCATTCATTAGGTCAACTGCCCTGTAAGCAACAAGTTTGTTTGGATGATGGTTCACAAGAAGTCTTCCTGCGCTGCCAATTAGCTGCAACTTTCTTTAATTCTGACAGTTGAAGTGGTCAATAGCTCCTCATTTGTGGACAACTGCTCCTCCTTTAGTGTATTTAGCTGTTAGTTCTGAAAGTCCACAATTTCATTTGTAGTAAGTTCTCCATTTCGATCCTCAATCTGCTCCTCCTAGTCATTGCCATTGACTTTAAGGCCCATATTTTTCTTAGTTCTGTGTGGCCTTAGTTTGGTCTGTATTCTATTGTTTTTCTAGCAATAAATCATGCACTCTCTTCCCTTTGTTTAGTCACTTGTCAGTACCTGAGACTAAACAAAATTGTTGTTCCTAACCCAAATAGTTTGTGACCTGGGGCATTTGTAACCCAAGGTACCACTGTTTAGTCCTATTTCTTGACTCTAAAATATCATACACATTAATTAATAAAAATGCATATATCCTTTTTAATATACTATTTTGGCAGCTGCCAGAGAAACCTAGGCCTTTGATATTTTATGACTCTTTTACACAAGCCACACATCCAACTGCCATGTTTGCAGGGACCCTTTAAGTCTGCCATATTCTTTTGTCATTGTATGTCCCTCAAAAAATAATGTTACACTTCTTTGTTACTATAGAAAAAAATATTAAAAAATGGCAACATCTGTTTTGGGGTTTACCCCTGACAATCAGAGTATCCAGTTTACTGCTCGACCAGTCCTCAGGACTAGAGACTCTGTCAGTTATGGACCTCGTTCTTTATCATGGTCAGGCAGATCATCATCAATGGAAAGTCTAAGTAAATAATGAGATTTTTTTTAAATTGTAATAATATGAATTTTTAACAATTATGTATTTAAAAGGTGTTCAGTAAATACTTAATGTTGATTTTCTATCAGTACCTACTACACTTTATAATAAATATTTATTTTTAAATGAACTTTGTTGCGTAAATATTTACATTTTACCAGGTTTGACTCAAAGAAAAAATGGTGATCTAATGCCCTTAACATCTCATTTAAATTTGTCAAATATTGAAATTGAAGCTCTTATAAGAGAAAAGGTCAGGAACTTGTATGACACCCTTAAACAGGTAGCTTTCTTTTTTTTTATTGTTAATTGCAACTTATTTTATTAGATAGCTAACATCTTTCTTTTTTTTTTAATCTGTTTTTTTGAATGGCAGTTTTATCTATAATTTATTTTCAGAGTCCACATCTTCTTTATATTCTACTTATCTAAAATACTTATTTTAAAATGTTATTCTCTGCAGCATCTGTTTTTATTTTTTCAGGGCTTTAAAATATATGATGTAGATGGCAATAGGACTGTTACCAAGGGAGAATTTCGGAGAGTATTAGAACTTTATTGTATGCCTTTAAAAGCTGATCAGTTTGATTCAGTAGTCACAAAGGTAATTTAAACTATCTCTTTATCATATGCCTTTACTTTACTGTCTTTGTACTACATTGTCCCTTCCTTATGTTCAAATCTTGCATCTCAAGTTACAACCAATGGCCATTGAGCTAGACTTTTGATATTTACAAACTTTGAACATCCATTTATTTCACCATCATACATACATAAATATCATACATATTTTTCTCAGTGATTAGAATTCTGAAACAAAATCATTTAAACTAATGGCATTTATGGCATCAAAGTTTATGTTATAAATTTGAATGCACTATGTGCAATTTAAAGGAAATGTATTAGTGAACAGACATACATATTCATATTCTCAAAGACAATAAAATATTTTAATATTTCTAAGTTAATTTATACAAAATTTTAATGTTTAAATGATGGGAACAACTATGGAGGTAAAGAATGGTGAGAATAAATTATGGAAGCTTAATGTGAAATTTTGCACAAATATGCATTTTGTTGACATTTTATCATTCAAATATCTCCTGTTTTTTAAATTATTGGGAAATATATTGGATTCCAAGCTACATTCATTGCTAAAATGCCAAAATTAGCCCATTATGATGGCTTTTGCAAATACCATAATGTTGCGTCAATGAAATTAACGACTGTCATCGGTATACATGCTTTTTTTTTTGCCATCATAAGACATGCATCAATGAATTTTTTTCCCCTTATAGAAATTTCTGTTTTACTTCATAGCACACTCCTATCAATATGTGATTCTTTTTTATTTTGATTTCCTTAATTAAATAATGAATTTATTTTAATCTTTTTTTTTTAGATTGGCACATCTCTTGGAGGTACTTCAATAAACTATATTGATTTTCTTAACAAATTTTCTGGTGTTGATCCAACCAGCAAAAACTTGTCAACTAGGTAGCCAAAGTTATCTTTACAAATATGTTTTTTTTACTAGAGCTCTTCACGTTTTGCTTTCAGTTTAGCTGTTTTCTCTTTTTTTCTTTTAATTGTTATGCAAATACAAATATGAGATAACATTTATACTAATTATAATCACTGTGTGTGTAATTTGTTTAGAAAATTTCACTAAACAAAAAAAGGTTATCTGTATAAATAGAATGTTAAATATTTTAACCGAATGGCTAAGTAAATGTGTAATGGTCATCTCTATTAAAGAACAGACCAACAAGCTCCAAAAGAAATGAACATGGACATTTTAGAAAAGCTTCTTCGGAATAAGGTAAAACATGAATGTATTCATACTAGTTAAAGAAAAAAAGTTTTTTTTTTTTTTTTATTTCATAATGAAAGGACACAAATAACATTTTAAAAAATTGATTCTCTCTTTTAAGCAAAATTCATTGTTGATTAGTCTGTTTCATCTGAAACAAGTATAAAAATAAAATTATTTAACCTATTGATGAAAAAAAAAGTTTTATTATAACATCTTTTAGAGATCCACTTTTTTATTTTTTATGTGAAAAGAAGTGAATTAATTGATAATTGTTTGATCATGATTAGATAAATTCTAACCTAAGAGCAGTGATCAAAGGACTTCAGATGTTTGACTTCAATATGGATGGGAAAATACAAAAGCATGAATTGAGGAAAGTCCTTGACAATTATTGCTTTAAATTTACTGACCAGCAATTTGAAAAGTTGAGTACCAACTTCCAAGTATTTTTTAATGTGCCTTCATTTAGTCTGTTTGAAAAACAATTTCATAGAATATGTATTTAAATTTTATCTGATTTCATTTGTTGTATGTGGTGGTATCCCCAGACTATGGTTTCGCTCTGATTTCCATCACACTGGTCTTGTCAATTACCGTGAATTTCTGGAAAGACTTGGTGTAAATGTGAAACAAAACAGCTCAGCATTACCATCTAATTCTGTAGCTGGAGGTAGATAAATGTTGATTAAATTTAATAATTAACTTAGAATTTCACTTTTTTCCAATGAATAATAAAAGATATTTTTAATGTTACTTTGGCTTTCACTCCCTCTTTAAAATCTAAAATTTCAGCTCTTAAATGGCCAACAATAAATGCAGGAACAGTTGGTTTGAAAAATGTAACTGTAAATCAAAGAAAAAATCGGCAAAAGGATGATGAAAAATTGTTGCAGTCCCTGACATTCGACCAGATCGAAATTGAATTTCGCAACAGAGTTAGTATTTTCTGAACACTTAAGACTATTCATCATTTCAGATTTATGTTCTCACATGAATTTCTATACATATAACTTGACTATTCATCATTTCAGATTTATGTTCTCACATGAACTTCTATACATATAATTAGTATTTTTTAAAATAATTACTGTTTACAGATGCGTAAAAATTACATGCAGTTAAAGAAAGCATTTATGACTTTTGATAAACATTTAGATGGATTTGTTTCCATTGAAGATCTTAAATCAATTCTGCATAATTTCACACTGCCTTTAACAGACCAGTTATTTGTTCAGCTTATGGAAAGGTAAACAGTAAGATATTTAATAACTTTCATTAAAAAAAATTCTTTATTCTGCATTATAATATTAATGCTTGTTATGTTTGTTACATATGTAGATGCTGATCTTGAACAGATTAGTTTTTAAAAAATAAAATAATATTTTAAATATCCTTTGTCTTTAAATATTCTGTGATGACATCCTAAAAGCTTTCAATTTTTTTTTTTAATTTTTAATAGGTGTGGTGTGAGAGCAAGTGGAAGAGTTGCCTGGGAAATTTTTTTGGAAAAATTTCAGAACCCTGTCAATATTGGAAATGGACAGTCTCTACCTATTCGATCAAACTATAGGTTTTAAAATCCTACTTATTTTCTTTAGAGTTTTTATTCTAATTGATTAAAAGTGTTTTACCATTGACACATTTATATTTCACAAAGCATTCTTTCTAATTTGTTTTATATTAATAGTTATGAATATCTATACATTTTTATTTTAAGACCAAATTTTACTGCGAAATTTGTATCTTATTATATAAAAGCTAAAATTTACTTATATGGTGCAATCGAGTGATATTTACATCAAGTTTGATGCAGTAATACATGTATATAAATGTCAAAACAGCCTAACCAGAACTATGATAGTTTATATGTCATAAATTCCAATAAATCTGACTCTGTACAAATACATAAGAGCTCAAGCTATTGTTGAGCACAACAAACCTGCTAAAAATTCATCACATGGTCAATTCCAAATCTAATTTTTGCTTAAAATCCAGTGTTTGACTTGTTATGCTGTATGTTGTTAATTGATATGAATATAAAAAATGTCTGTCAGTAATTCTCAATTATATCTCATAAATATATGATATACTTCTTCTAGAATACACCCAATTATGGAAACACAGAAAATTGTAGACTGGGATACTATTTGGACTCAGCTGTATAAAAGAGTTCAGTCCCATTTTAACAGTTTAAAAGAAGCTTTTCTACAAATGGATAAGGTATTGAATTGACTTCACATTATTGCATAATTTGAAAACAGAAGATAATATTTATATTTTAATATTAATGTTTTGTTGTTGTTTTTTTATAAAGAACAGGGATGGTCGAGTAACAAAAAAAGAATTCAGAGAACTGCTTGAAAAATTCACCTTTAGATTAGATGACAAACAGTTTAAAGAACTGATGCTACATATTGATCCTGAACAAAGAAATAATGTAGATTATCATACTTTCCTGAGATTATTTGAAGAAAAAGAAACAAAGGTAATGATGTTCAATTTTCCTTAAAGATTACAGTGCAGATTTAGTGTAGATTTATTTGGTTAAAACTTTTAATCTAAGGAAACTATTTTTTATAAATTTAAAACAAAGTTTTGGCTTTTAACCTTAGACTTGTTGATGATTTTGAAATAAGATATTGAAGATGCTTACTAATAATTAAATAGCATATAATGCTTTTGTAGTTGACTCCAAGAGTTCTTTTATGAAACATGTTTTACAGGAAGGACACAAGTGGTTGAAATCAGTTCATAAATATAATAACAAACCCAAACCTGTAATAATGGCCTGGGATGCTGTAAGTACATAATTAAGTTATTCTTTTAAGTATGCTCTTAAGTTTTTTTTTATAAATTTTAAGTTACTATTATTTACTAGAAATGTACTCCAAAAAACATGCATTGATATAGAAATATTAGTTACATATCCTCAATTGAGTATCAACTTTCACATGTGTAAAATATTATTGCTAAAAAAATTACCACATTGTTCTGTAATTTAATTAACTAAACATATTTTTTGTTTGGTTTGAAGGTTGAAGATCTACTTAGAGAAAAAATTGCATTTTATTGGAAAGACATATCAGACTGGCTTTCTTATCATGACCGCAGTGGACAAGGGTATATGTCCAAAGGCACTCTAAAAAAAATACTAGATCTTCAAGTTCTGCCTATATCTGATGAACACTATGAAAAGTAAACTATTATGTTATTGTTGTTTGTCAGTTGTTGTGTAGTTTTTAGAACTACAACTTAAATGTTAACAATTTTTTAAAATGATGTTTTTATTTCCAAAGAATACATTAAAAAAAACTTACAATCATCAGTTATAATATAGACAATTAAACATTTATTGTTAGTCAACATTTTTTTAAAAATTGGAACCACATATTGATAAATCTTAAAGTTTAAACATTATAGTTATACTATTCTAGTATCAGTTAAAAACATAAGAGGAACTGTGAGAAAAATAAAAAAAAACACTTTAAAATTCTTTGTCTTTATTCCTTTCTTTGATATTGTAGCCTGATCAATCGTTGTACAAACTTTAAAGATGGAAAAGTTAACTACATGGAACTGCTAGCCATTCTTGGGATTGATGTGTCTCCAGGTGATGTTACAGGTATCAGTGCACAGATCACGGATGGTAGTAACATGGCAAAGTTTAAGAGAAATATTGATCAGATAAATAGGTGATTGCCTTTTAAATACAAAATTCTAATTAGCAATAATTATGTTCTGTACAATTCATAATTTTCTTTTTCTTAACTTAAAGCTTTTTTGGATAAATTTGTATTTGTGTGTAAAGCTCATTCTCAGACATCTTTCTTCAGACACAACCAGATGACACTGTCTCAGTGCCAGAGAACAAACTTAATGACAGCAGATGAGGTCATTGTACGACTGAAAGATAAAATTGCTCAATGGTCACCTGAAATTCGAAAAGCATTCATTGCGTGTGATAAAAAAAATAAAGGGTACATCACCAAAAAAGAATTTAGAAAAGTTAGTTGTTATTAATATGTTGGTTGTTTTCTGTTGTAGTGCTGTTGGGTTATTTATTGTTAGATGTATTGGTTGTTGTCTGTTATGGTGCTGTTGGGTTAGTTGTTGTTAGATGTGTTTGTTGTTGTCTGGCGTGGTGCTGTTGGGTTATTTGTTGTTAGATGTGTTGGTTGTTGTCTGTTTTTTTTTAAAGATATGATCAAAATACTTGTATTACATCACAAACTCACTTTTTTATTGAGTTAAATATCTATTAGTCATGAACCAAAATGGCTGGTCATTAGTTAACCTCTTAGTCCCTAATTTAACTTAACCTCTTTTTTTTAAGAAGCCTGTGAAAGGATGAGATGTTTATCTCTTAGATCCTATAAATCACTAATGGGAGTGGCCATGGGGACACCACTGGTGACTCAACATGTCAGTAGTCAAATCTGTAACTCACGGCACGCAGATTGGTCTACAGCTTGCAGATCCAGCTCCCTACTAAAGGCCACCCAGCCACCCAACTTAACTTATTTAAAAGACAAACTCTTTTTCATTTATCGTAATTGGCATCATTATTTTACTTTTCAAGTATTTTATCTCCTTAAGGTGCCAACATACAAAATAAATTTAATGCTTCAGGTTCTGGCAGATCTTGGTATATTAATGGCTGAAGATCAGTTCAGCCAGCTCATGTCCAGATTGAATGTTCACAACGGCCATATGCAATATATGGATTTTATCTTGAATTTTGGTGACCCTCGCCATTCAGATCCACCACCTGATATAACTGAACACATGAGCAATCACAGAGTTAATGCAATAAGGGGAGATGAGCACAGAATGACTTTAGAGGAAGTAGAAACCAAGTTAAGACAGAAGCTAAGAGAAAACTTTACAGTAAGTTGTAAGCTCTTTATTTTTTTCTGTTGGCTCGTTAAAAATGTAATTGCTTGACTATAACAATTTTTTTTTTAAACTCCTTTGCTGCTGGATAAAAAATATTGGTAGAAATTATTTTCACGTGTGGATTATTGAAAGCTAATATAAAATTACCCTTAAGTAAATGTTAGGAAGAAAAAAAAATGTGTTTTATTTAAAAAGGTGTCAGGGGTGGTTGCGGTGGTTTCTTTGATTTTATCTTGTTCATACAAAAGACACTGTTCCACAAACAATTCCAATAAAACGTGGAAGTCAATTTGGATTAAAACAATCAATACTACTTTAATTACAGAAACTATAAAGAATAGTTTATCATGTTGCAGCTTCAAAACATAATACCTCCTCCTAGCGCCTTCCTGATTCTACACCTTTCCCAAACTCAAATAAAACAAGGGTGTCAAAAACAATGATTTCTGTGTGTCTGGTCCCTTTTTCCTCCCGTTCAATAACCGATTCATTAGGTGCATCACCGTACTACAGGGAATTCCCTCTAACATCTACATTGATACAATAATTAATTGTCTGTCTATTTATCTATGTCTGCCTATGTCGGAATTCCCTCTAACATCTACATTGATACAATAATTAATTGTCTGTCTATTTATCTATGTCGGCCTATGTCCTCACAAAAGGTTTACATTTTTCTTTTTTAGAATTTAAGAGAAGCCTTTTATAAATTTGATGACCTCAACAAAGGCTCCCTTGACAGGAAAAGTTTTCGACACATGTTGGATTCATTTATGATACTCACAACCAATGATACTTATGAGAAACTTTGTGATAAGTTGGGTATTTCAAAAGGTGCCAGGATAAGCTACTTAGAATTTTTAGAAAGATTTGAAATTAGAGATCTTCCTGAAGGACACAAGTGGCTAAACTCTGTACACAGGTAAATTTGAGACTTCAAACTACATATAAAAATAAATGTGCTCAAAATGTGTGTGCAGTTTTCTTTAATAATTTGAAATTCCACAGTTTTAAAAAAAAATTAAAGTTTGAAATAAATAGTATGTTACTATCATCATGCTATGTTATTAACATCATACTTTGTTAATAACATCATACTATGTTACTAGGTTCATACTATGTTACTAACATCATACATTTTTGATATGGTATAGAGTAAGGTGGTGAGCTTGGACAATGTGTAATTTTTTTTTAATGTGAGATGTGATTTTTATACTATTATAACTATTCATATTCTGACATTTTCAGGCTCTATACCATAAATAGAAACTTCTTAAGGAATGAAACTAGGTGGAAGCTCTATGTTAAAACTTTTATTTTGCCATATCTCAAACAAATATACAGTTTAATTTGTTTTATTTAAACATTTTTAACTGTCTGAAGAGGAAATTACTAGTTTTAATAGAAATGCTATGGGCGAGTTGCACATTATTCCAAGCCTACATTGCCAGTCCCTGATGGGGCAATCTGAACACTTGTCATTGGCCACTTGATAAAATGATTCAACTGTTGGGAGCATGGCAAAGTCGTCTTATATAATTATGGGCTTAAGATTTACTTGTCAGGGCCTTGACAGCCCCCAAATTTACCTTTTTTAAGGGCCCAATGTCTTTTAGCCTAGGGCTTCCTAATATAATTGTGGCATTTTCTAGATTTTGTCTGCTACAATTCTTTGAAATAAAAAAGATCCAGGTTTTCTAAAAGAATTTAAACATTTTCACAGGTATAATGATACATTGCCAGCTAAGCCAGTTTTAGCAGATGAAGCTCTATCCTTACTAACTCAAAAAATCTTTAGACAGTGGGCAAATCTGTCTCAGGTAAGACATTTAATAATAATTATTTAGTTTTATTATAATTAACTTTTGCATTTTTAATTTTCATGTGTGTAAAATGTGAAGCTTTCTTGTTTATTATAACAAAAAAAATTGTATACCTACAGGCTTTCTGTGCTTTGGATTATAAAAATAATGGAGTAATAACTAAGAAAGAATTGAAAGAAAGTTTGCACAATTTTCTTATCCCAGTTAACTCTCAAGAATTAAAAAAATTATGGTCAAGGTAACAATGATGTTTTCAATTATTTTTTTTATACTTAAAATTTCATCTTTATTAAAATGCTTAAATACTAATTAAAATCTTTTATAACTTTTTAGATAATGAGGAAAATTTGTTTTGCAGATTAGATCTAGAAAGAAAAGGGTTTATTTCCCATGATGATTTCCTTCAAAGACTAGGGGCTTCAGAATATGCCCCAGGTGATAACCAAGGCACCAGCACTGATATTATCAAAGGCAATTATTTATACATGAAAGATCACAGCCACAAACAACAAGAGAAACATGAAGCTATAACATGGAACCAAGTCAATTTGACCAAAACTATGCCAGCAGTAATGGTGGAAAGAATGCTAAGGTTGGCTTTCTCATCATTGTTATCATTATTTAAATATTGTATTTAATGCTATTTATATATCATTTTCTCCTGTTTTACATTATCTTGTACAAATAATTTACAGGGATAAGTTCAGAGACAGCTACAATGACTTTTACTCTGCTTTTCGGAAATATGATACACGGAAATGTGGATGTTTGTCTGCAAGCGATATACAAAAAGTATTAATAGAGCAAAATTTATTCATCAATGATGATCAATTTTTCACCCTCATGGACAGGTAAAAGGGTTGGCTTTTTACTTAAACATTTTACTTAGTATTGATATCATATTTTTTTATTCATATCGTTTTTATGTTTTTTGGGTTGTTTTTTTTTAAAGGATTGGTTTGTCCACATCTCAAAGTCAAATCAACTATGCAGAATTTCTCAGAGCCTTTGAAGATGGGCGTAAATCTAGTTATGGAAGTCAACCGCAGGATATTAGAATTGAAGAATATCATAAATTGAGTCCAGAAAACGCTGAAAAAAAGTTAAGACAAAAACTGAAGGCAAACATAGAAGACATAATGAAGGTCAGGGATACTTTTAAATTTCCTTTTTTTGGCAATTTAAAATGAGAATATCAAATGCTGTATTATAATTGTTTATGTACCTGTGTGATTTTCAAATAAGAAGAATGAAATTAGCATTGAGGCTTCACTATACCCAACAAGAACCAAAATTAAATATATAAAATTTGATTATATTAACAAATAAATACTAAATTCTATGAACCAAAGCATTATGACAATACTACTCTATGCATGGTGATATTGGGTTTTTTTTAAAAGTCAGTTTTCTCAGTCAGTCAGTAATGATATCTAGATTATTTGATCCAACAATGCTCCATATTTTATTTATAATTATGTAGCTACTAAGCAAATGGAATGATATTTACTTTTTATAAATATTTATCTAACGTTTAGTCATTTTTATACATTTTTTTCTCAAGGCGCTGTCTGCTTTTGACAAAGAAGACAACGGTACCGTGTCTCTTGATGATTTGCATAGAGTTTTAGATCTTTTCTGTTTTGTTATGACAGAATCTCAGTGGAATCACATCAAAGCAGGACTCACTATTGGACCTGACCAAAATGTCAACTATAATGATTTACTTTCTGAATTTATTGATGTAAGTTAGACAAAAAAATTTTATTATTATGGAATTTATTTGTATATATATATATATATATATATATATATATATATATATATATATATAAAATGTTGTTTTTTAATTTAATTATTTTGGGATGTTAGAAATAAATACATGTAATTTTGTTTATTCTATTAAAAAATTATATTTTCTCAGTATGACATCAGCAACAGTTCTTTGCAGTCCTTGCAAAACTTGTTCTCCCAAAATCCCAACACACTCATTATAATGGATGAAGTGGCGGAAAGAATTCATGAAGCTGTTGTAGCACATTACCACAACATTTTACGTGATTTTGAAAGCACAGACTTTGCTAAAATAGGCTCTGTGACTGCTGAAGATCTAAGGGAGATAATAGCACGAAATATTATGAGATTAAATGATGAGCAGGTAATTTTACTTGAAATGTACAAAGTCAGTACTTTTATATTGTAATAAATTTATGCAGATGTGTGATTTAATAAACTTCTGCATTTAACGTGAATAATTTGAAATAATACTAACACTGAGTTCACATTTAAAGAGAAAAAGAGAATGAAGTCATCCTTAAAAAAAAAAAGTTCCCTTCTTAGCCCTAACGGGCCTTCGGGGCAGATGAAGTGTAGAATTCATCTGTTTCTATAACCTCGGCATATGAAGGGATTGTGTGGTTAGCACAATGCCCAGCCGCCTTTACTTCCCCAATTTAAGTCAGGTACCCATTTAAAGCTGGGTGGACTTGTGGGACGACTTTGCACCAAATTTCACCTGGAAAAATTCCATGGGCTTCACCGAGGATCGAACCCAGGACTCTAGGTCGACAGTCGAGTATCTACACCACTCGGCCATCCGTCCCACGAAGTCATCCTTAATCCAACTTTAATCACTATCATTTCAGCACCCAATTATGTATGTTTGTTAGCAATGATATTAATATGTAGTAAGTTTTCCTCAAATGTGATCAGGTTACCAGATGTTTGACTAGTCATATAAATAGCCTAAGTCTATAAGTCAGACACTCACTAGGATTTTAGCTAGTTTTACACATCTACGTTTTCTATATAGTCTGTAGTTATCTAACTCTATATTGTCTATTACAAGTAAGCTGTTTATGATTTATATAGTCATTCCTAGAGAATTGTGACTCGTAACCTGTATAAAAATCAACTATTCTAGTTACTTGGTAGGTTCTGTACATGACAACTGACCAATGTATACATAAACTATTTATTATTTATATATCCATATCATTTAATAGAAAAAAATCTTTTTGTGAAAATGATGCACTTTTTGTTCATACTTATTTAAATGCATGGCTGTCCAGTTTTTATTATATATGACTCTCTAGATTAATCACTTCAAATCCAACACAAATTTTTTATTAAAGTGTGATATTTACTTCATTCTTTTTCATAATTATTTTCTCTTCAAATAGTTTGACAGGATCTGGAAAGTTTCTCCTGTCAATGAATTTGGTAATGTGGACTACAAACAGTTTATGAAAATATTTTTTGAAGGTGTGCCGCCTACATCAGCCATCAATCCAATACCACCCACCATTAACTACACAAATGGAACAAAAGTAGATTATCATCTCAGGCCATCTACATCTTTATCACAAAGATCTTACTTCAGAGTAAATATTCTATTTATTTATTCAGATAAAAAACAAGTCTTAAATGAAATTGAGAGGAGTTTTAACATTTTCAACTACTGTATGGTTTAAAAAAAAAAAGAAAATGATTGCATCCATACTGTACTAAAAGCACCCTACTACCCACTTATCAGCAGCTAATAGCAACTTGTTAATGATCATACCCCAGATTAATTTGCTTCAAACACTTATCCCCTTTCAAGAAATATATGAACGTAGCTTGAAATGAATTTATTTTAACTTGTATTAACCAATATAAAATTAATTGTTATTTTCTAATAATTTTGTAAATTTTAGCATATCAAAAGGAATAAACATTTCAAATCGGTATGGCATGTTGTAATCTATAATATAATTGGCTATAGTGAAGCCTCAATGCTAATGCGCCAAAAATAAAATATGTATTTATAAAAACTACAACACTTCCATCAGTGACTGTTTTTGTGGCCTACTTCATTTCCCACCAGTATGAGTGGGGGAAAAAAGGTGGGGGTGGGGAAGTCCTGAAATAGACATGAACCATGAACTGAAATGATAAAATAAACACTGTGTTTTACATTATAATATTAATTATAACTTCTATTGGAAGCTAATCACATGACAATTATTTACATTTTAAAAAATCTACAGATGTGTGCAATATGATTGGGTGAGGTCTCACTTCATATTTGGATCTTAAGTCTTCAAAATAAATAAGATTTGTTATAGAATATAATTACTGCACATGATCACTTCAAATTATCTATACTTATAAATAATGATTTCACACAGCTGCTTTAATCCATTTTCGTTTTTGAAGGCCAGTAGTCGACCATTTTCACGCTTGACAAAGAGCATCTCTAGAGGAAGCTCAAGAGCTATGACACCGATGATAAATGCAGAATCAGCAGAAGATCAGGCTAAGGAAGCAGTCCATCGTCACTGGCGAGCTATACAGAGAAGTTGCAGGGATATGGATATTGATAACACAGGAACAGTCAGCAGTGCTCAGTTTGATAGTAAGGATTTGTTTTAACAGATACAGTCTAAATGAAATATATATGTACAGTAAAAAAAATGGTATGGTCTTAAAATATATTCTCTACCTAGAAAGAATAACAAAGATAAAAAGAGGCTCAACAGATTGGGGGTAAAAATTGTATCATTAAAACACACAAGCACATCAGATCCAATAAGTTTAAAAAGTTAACTGTTTATTGAAAAAAAAAAGTTATTAAAACACACTTTCATTTATTCCTTTTTTTTTTAACAGCCATACTGCAACAATTGGGAATAGAGTTGTCCCCACAGAATTTGAGAGATTTGATCACAAAATATGACATTAATGAAAATGGCAGATTTTCCTACAAAAATTTTCTTCGCCACTTTCTGCTGACGGTGAGACCAGAGTCTGGTTTTTCTGAAAAAAGAGCTAAAAAAACATCAGATTCAAACAATGTAAGTCTCATCTGTGTATTATTTGCTATGAGCAACATAGGAATTTTTTTTATATATGATAAGGTGCCAAAACTCTGCTCATTTTTTTTCTTCAGCGTTTGAACTTTGCTATTCAAGAGGAAGATGATGATTCTGATGTATTTAGGAGAATTCATAGCTGTGTTCATTTCAAATGGAAAGATATGAGACGAGAATTTAGAGCTATTGACCAGAAGTCAGAGGGTAGAGTTCCTACCGAGGAGTTTAGAAAGGTTTTCAGATTATTCAGCATTAACTTATCAGAGAACGAATTTCTTCAACTGCAAGAAAAATATGATAGAAATTATAGTGATTTTGTTAACTACAATGAATTCCTTAAAGATTATCTACAGTGAGAAAATGTCTGAGTCACTACTAAAATCTGAACATTTCTGAGATCACCTTTTATATTTTAATTATATTTTATAATATAAATATTTATTTTGAAAATAATGTGTGTCATTGTAAATGTAAACTTTTGTTTACCTAAATTAAATATATTTAAGGATATCCCAGCTTACTTAAAATGGGCATCTGAAAGTAAAGGTGACTTTGAACTAACTACACAATTCTAATACAAACCTATAGTCTCATCTTCACCAATGGCAATGGTCTTTATTATAGACATCATACATTTTAATATATTTGTTACTTTTATATGGACCTTGATTTATTATAGAAATATTAAATACATGTATTACTATTTATATAAGCTTGGTTGTCAATAAATATCTGTGAGAAGAAGTTCATGACTTATTCATACCAAAGTGTGAAAATGACAAGTCTTACATTATAGTTATTAATACTTAAGAATCGTATCAAACGTTTATGTCACCCAGCAATACCATCTGTGCTCATTCATAACATTTTTGTTTTGAAGCATTTTGTAACCTATTTGATGTGTTATTTACTAAAACAATTATCTGTGTAATTGTATTATATATAACTGTGTTGTTGTGAGTATTGTTAATGTTTAAATTTAATAATAAATTTCATTCAAAAAAATATTTTATTGTCAATTCGATTATCCAGAAAATCAGTCTATTTTTTATTTAAAAATACTTAATAGCCATACCATTGAAATGATCCAGTGAATAAAACGAAAGAAATAGAAACTAGCCCATTGGGAGATGCACATAACTCTAAGAGCTGCATTATTGTGCTGCTATATGTTTATGATTCTGTTCAAATTGATCCATTTCCTCTAGGTATTTTATCATTTCAAGAAAGTATGATGTGCACAGAAAAAAAAAACATGAAAAGTGGTGCTAATTGCATGGTCAATTAAGCAGCTAAATAAACAATTGTCAAATGAAATTTTTGTAATGATTTCATCATTAATGCATACTGGTATATTTTATTTTAAAAAAATTAACAAGGACAACCAGGTTCTAAAACACTGGTATTTAATACATATATTTACTTTGATTACCCCACATGTAAGTCAATGATTAGAATCAGAAGTGTTTAAAACCCAAATGTCAACCAGCATTATCCCCAATCATACATGAAACAATGTTATATATTTCAAGACCAAATTAATCATTTTTATTTACAATAAGTTGGAGTGTTAGGAGCATACCAAGCAGCTTGTGTAAACATTTTAGACCAAAAAGTGCAACTCAGTGCAGATTATTGGTGAACATTGTAATAGCCAAGTCACAACATATTCATTCTTTTAAAACATAATATTCTAGAAATAAATGTGCCATTCTGAGCTCTAGAAAGTTTTTCTTGGTTCCTACACTTTTCAGTTGTGCTGAGTCATCAAACAATACCACTGCTAATATACAAGAAAATATCTGTATAGCATAGTGTATCTAGCCAACTAGTCAAGGCTGAATTATCAAGCATGAATTAGTGAGATTGTTGTTCCAGATCAAAATACTGAGACAAAATAAAATTCCCCTGGTTATGTTCTTTATACATGTATTTCACAAAAATGAGCAGTAATGTAAGTATCCAGCCCAAGATTTTCTTTTGTATATCCTACTCTATAAAAATTCCAAACACAACTTTTCCGGATTTTCAGGATTCACAAACAGACCTGAACAAGTGATCAGCCATGAGTGATCTATTTCATCTAAAGGGGATAAAGCTTTTGGACAAAGTCTGCTGAAAATATGACTACATCTACATCATGTTTTACAATACCTATTTTTAAGTCTCTCTGTTGTAAGTTTAATGGAGAAAAAAAATCTTATGGTTCAGCAATGACTGGTGTACCAGGAGTGAAGAATGATTTTACCATCTCCCATTCAAAATGCATTTTTGTGTTCATCTTAAATGGTTTGTAATTTATGTGTATTTTAAAAAGATTGTTTTCTAATTGATTTAGTTTACTGCATTATTCTGCAGAATAATTTGTAAGGATACATTAAGAAATAAATGCCCTGCCAAAGGATAATACAGTATTATAGCAATCATTTATGGGTATATCTATAATAATCAACACAGAACATATATTGAGGTTTTGTAACATCTACCATTGATTGCCAAGGCTTGTCATCACAGGGGCCACTTCACAGAAATATTTAAATGCTCATTATTTTAACAAAGCAAATTGCCCAACAAACACACACACAAAAAAAAGATTAAAAAATGTATGTTAATTAATTTGTTTTAATGAAGGTCACAGATTTGTGAATCTTTACTGTGTCTTAGCAGCTATTCTCCTGTCTCTCTCTTCAGCAATGGTAAGTTTAACACCTTTTCCTCTTGGCAAAGATATCCAAGGCTTGCTTCCTTTACCAATGACGAACACATAAGACAACCTAAGCAAAATATTATGAAGTTTTAAAAAGAAATTCATCCAGAAAGGACACCTGTAATACACCAGCATAATTAATTACATATCTAAAGCGTTTCACGGACCTAGTGGCAAATGTGTGTCCAAGAGCATCCTTAATATGCACAATATCAAATGAACCAGGATGTCTTTCTCTGTGAGTGATGGTCCCAACACGTCCCAAGTTGTGGCCACCAGTAATCATCACCAAATTACCTTAAAAAGAACATGTTTTATTAGCCTCACAAATAATAATGAAAGATATGGGAAAAAAAGAAACATGTTAACAAATTTTATTCGATATGTATAATATTTGAGTATCCCTCAATTAAAATTACTGTGGGATGTATGGCCGAGTGGTGTAAATACTCAACTGTCGACCTGAGACCTGGGTTTGATCCGCAGTGAGAACTAAGGGAATTTTCCAGGTAAAATTTCTTTTAAACGTGTCCCACAAGTCAACCCAGCTGTGAATGGGTACCTGACTTAAGTTAGGAAAGTAAGGCGGCTGGTCCTTGTGCTAACCACACAATTTCTTCATATGCAGAGGTTATAAAAACAAATTCTACACCTCATCTGCCCTGATGGCCCGCTAGGACTAAGGGAACTTTTTTTTATATACATTCAATACAAATAACCCTGTCTAAATTATAAACTTTTGGATGTCAGCATGTTTTGTTTACATGGGAACAATGATGCAATGATAAATATTTTATTTGATAAGCCCCTCTGGCACTTGTTTTTTATGTTTACCCAATCCTATGGGATATGCCTTATAATGTGTAACTAAAATTCTTTTCCGAATAAAATCAATAATTTGTCAAAATAATTTAAAAAAACAATGTTGCAGACTTCTACAATTATGCATCAATTATAGAAGCTAAAAAAATATCAGTATTTTGATCATATTTTGGCGATACGTTCCACAGAAATGCTGCATAAAAAATACTAAATATCCTTGTAAAAAAAGGATATATCTCAAAATTGTCTAAAATTGCACTAACAAAATAAAAGTGAAAACTAACAAAAGGGGACAATGAAAGAATTTTTTTTGTTTCTTGAATTAAAAAACCAATTATAGGAATATTACAGGAGTTATATCTTCAAACCATCAAAAACTGGCATAAAAAAGAATGCAAAAAATGTTTAGTTAGGCACACTAAAAATGTAAATATGCATAAAATTCTACCTGTATCAAATTTGATAAACTCCTTCATTTTGCCTGTAGCAATATCAAGCATGATGGTATCATTAACTTTGACCAAAGGATCTGGGTAACGGATAGTCCTGCCATCATTGGTTACAAGGAAAGGTACATTTTTGGGTCCAGTGCCAGTTTTGCGAACACGACAGAGTTTGTACTGTAAGATTAAAATAATTACAGTTTGGGTGCAACAATTGGTTTACTGGTAGAGATTTTGTTACAAAAACACTAAAGACTTTTAAAATGTCTTCTCCTGTTAGTATGCAAATCAAAATTTATTAATTTGCGACCGTCTGGAGATTAATAATTTTACCTCATTTTTGACCATTCTGCTTTAATAACAAACAAAATGACTTCGATAGAGGCAAAAAAAAAAAAAGGGGGGAGGGGGGGGGCAAATGAGAAGCTTTGATGGGTGGAGATTTATTTTTAAAGATGATCATTTTAACTTCGCATGGTTTATATTCAAAGGAAAGTCTTAATTGTAACACAAATTTGAATTTATAGAATGTCCCATAAAATAACTTATTTATGTCCTCTCCTGTTAGTATGCAAATCAAAACAGTGTTATAATTTGCGACCGTCTAGAAAGTTTTACTTTTACCTCAAATTTGACCACTGTGCTTAAAGAAAAACAAAATGGCTTCGATGGAGGCAGCAAAACATAAAGCAACTTATGCATAAATAATGCACATAAACCAGTCATAGTGTTAATTGTCCAAGAACAATCTATGATTTATAATCTGCACTTTGGTTCCATATTTTGTTAAAATAGGGGATAAAAAGTTAGTAAAAATGATCAAACAGAAAAATCAAGCAGCTTCAACATGCCATGACTACCATTACAGATCCAAGAAGTACCTAAAAGGATCAGATATTTATCCCATAGGACCTATAAACCACCATAGCCAATAGTTTAATGATAATGATGGAACCACAGGAGACAACTTTAGCCATGACCCGAAAAATTCCCTTCAACTTTACTTGATGACCAATAGTCTCCTAATCTATTAGATAGTCACAAGTTTTTTTTATTTTACTACTACTCTCCTAACTAAAACCTTTAAAATGAATTTTTAAATAACATTCCATTGTATAAATTAAAAGATGAAAAGAAATTTAACAAAAAAAAAATGCTGGACACAAATTCTTTTGTTTGCTCTTTCGTTTTACTTCATGGAAAATATATAGTTAGAAATTCAACTGTTCCCACCATTATTATTGCAGACAACATAGACAATGTGGCTTGCGACCGTCATGTGGGATTTTTCTATAGGCTACAATTTGACTAAACTATTCTATAATGAGAAGTTTAGCTTCGAGGTAGCCATAAAAAATTGTTTAATAAAAATTACCTTGGCCTCTTCTGCTTTTATTCTATGAACAACAAATCTTCCTTTAACATCATACAGGATTCTGAAGTTTTCATTGGTTCTGTCAATGGTAACAACATCTGTTGAAACAACAACAATTCAGAAAGAAATTAAAAGCAAAGTTTTAAAAATTAATGATACAAGTAATAATCCTAAAAACTTTTCTTGAAATAAATCTAGATTGGTTTTATATTTCAATAACAAAAAAATGTAAAAGGATGTCAAAAGTATATTTTAGTGTACACTGTTACAGTGAAATCAACAGAAATTTACAACCATTAAAAATTAGACACGTTAACAAGGTCAGTATGATTAATGTTTAGGTAAGAAAACAATGGAATGTCCCATGAATTCATACCCATGAATCCTGTTGGATAGCAATTATCTGTTCTAATTTTGCCATCAACCTTGATAAGTCTCTGCTTGACAATCTTTTTCACTTCAGTGTATGAGAGTGCATACTTTAGCCGATTGCGCAAGAACAATGTGAGTGGAAAACTCTCACGAGATTTGTGAGGTCCAGAGCTACATTTAGGGGCCTAATAAGAGAAATCAGTATTTTGATGCTTAATAACTTGAACTTTAGCAGAAATAATGCAAAAATTAATGCTAATGATTATGTCCAGGTACATTTATAAACCCTAAAACAAGTAACAGCTTTCATTGTGGTAAGAACCTTAAAAACTGACAGTAACCAGTAAAATTCACTTACAAAAACTCCCCCTGTTTTATCGAGCATCCATGATTTAGGTGCTGCTAAGCGCTTGAGAGACTTTCTACGTCCTCGGTAACCCTGCAGATAGAAATATTTTAAATAAATATCACAATTAACTTGTAGTCCCGACTTGAAATGGAAGTCCTTGTTTAAAATTAATACAATTAATATTAAAAAGTAAATATTTCATTTGAACATTATAATGAACTATTTCATTTAATCTCAGTCATACTACAAACTAAAATAATATATGATTTTAAAAGATGTGTATTAATTCCTATTCAGTATTATAGACTACATTGAGAGGTTATTTTTTAACCATTCAGATAAAAATTAAAATATAATGGTGTATATTTTAATTTCTTAGACTATTAATATAGAGTAAATGGTTGTGCATTAATAAGATGAGACTATCTGAGCGTTTAACCAATTTTAAATGTAAAATTAATCTATTATAACAATTTTCAAGGACCTAGTAGTGAAATGTGTACAACTATAATAACATGAACAATTGCATCAAAACATTACGAATAAATGTGTTGTTTACTTAGGTTGTAATAAGTCACATGTTTTGTGCACAATAACACTTTTTATTAATTTATTTATGTAAAAGATGATATAAATAAACGTTAAAATATATTAAGATTACTTAGATTTAGTAATCTTTGGATTTAGTTCGGTACCCACCATATTGAAGCCGAACCGGAAAAGGAAAGTTGATTGTAGACAACCCCAGTCAACTAAAAACTATTCACTTCAAGTGGCGAATAAAACCTGAAACCTAAAAAAAAGATATACGAAAGAAACCTGTAATTATTTATCTTTTTCTGCGATGGAAATTTGGCGATGTTGTCATATACTCCCTTGTTTCAGTGCTTAAGTTAAATATGTATTATTATGCAATATTAAAACATGTTCATACAACGTGTCGATTCATTAGTACGTATTTATTTTATCATAGTGGTATTAGTCAATGTAATCATATATGGTCTAATCTAAATTTAATTTATCTGTAAACTTGTGCTTTCCTTAAATCTAAGGAAAACACTTTAGACACATCTAGGCTTTTTACCTAAGTTAGAGATAGCCCCGTAGCGTGAACATTATACAGGAGGGGCCAGGCATTCTACGGCAGGGGCCTGGTTAGAGACACCTCTTTAATGAAACAGAAATTGTCTTAATAGGATCCCTGCTTTAGCTTATCAGCTTCTAATAAAGATTCAATTTAGGCTATCTGTCAATCAGGGTTGTTAGTATCAAAGTATCGGTATCGGCCAATACAGTATCGGCGATACTTTTTCAGTATTGGTTGCTGTATTGCCGATCTTTTTTGTATCTAGTATTGATTTGTGTATCGCCGATACATTTTAAACGAAACATTTTCGATACTCGATACCAATACTTTTATGTTCCCACTATTAGCTATTTGCAGAAAAACAATAGCGATTTTAATACATTGTTTTAAAAGTAATCTTCATAAATTCAATCTTTGCTTGTAATCATAACCATCAACCCTACCACAATTAATACCACCCACCTCCCCACCAAGACAACTTGGATCACAAGGCTGAAGTTGAACAAACCTTAAAGCTTGCTTGCAGTGCACTGAGTGCAGTTTCCACTCAACTTACTTGGCAGGTTGTTGCAGCTTCAATACAGTCAGCAGTGCAGTAATACTGCACGGCGGCAGAACCAGCTTAATAGTAAAAGTTCTGCTGAAGTAGACAGATATCTTGAAGATAACTCATCAGAAATGCTGTCATTAGCACCCTACCCAACCTACCCAAGCATTAAGAATCTATATTGCTGAGTTGACCGGCTGGTGCTGAGTTGAGCGTCTGTTTTCATTAGGTGGGCGTTTTTTTTTTATGCCATTACGCCCTAGGCTAAGCAATGATCGTTTTGAAATGACGGTCTTCTTACGTGCTGCTAAGTGATGAAATAGTAAAGTTTCCTTAGCCCTGACGGGCCATCGGGGATTCATCTGTTTCTATAACCTCGGCACGTGAAGGGATTTTGTGGTTAGCACAACGCCTAGCCGCCTTTACTTCCCCATCTTAAAGTCGGTTACCTATTTAAAGCTGGGTGAACTTGTGGAGAAATTCCCATTGTCCTCACCGAGGATCGAACCCATGACTCTGAAGTCAACAGTCGAGTATCTACACCACTTGGCCATCCGTCAAGTGCTAAAGTGATTAGCATTAAAATTGTGCTTTGACTTTGTATTTTATTGTGTTTACTTTTTTTTTTTTTAACTTGAAAAACTTGCACTCATTATATTAAAAAAAATATTTTCTTGTTCTCAAAAGTATTGGTATTGTATTCGTATCGATTTTGGCAATACATTTTTACTTGAGTATTTGTATTGATATTGGCGATACTATTTTCATGAAGTATTGGTATCGGTATTGACGATACAATTTAAGAGTATTGTTAACAACCCTGCTGTCAATGTGTGTTTTCCCTAAAATCTATGGAAAACACTTTAGACATATCTAAGCTATTCACCTAAGTTGTAGGCTACACCACTTTAATGAGACATAATTGGTTTTACAACATACCCCGCGGCAAATATATGACGAGTTACAGAGTGAGTAAAACAATAGCACATAAATAAAACAATCTAGCAGTTTATTTTCTTTGTCATAGCATCGAAAAAAGCCGACTAACGAGTCAAACTTTTTGCAAGGTAACATCACATTGCTCCATATATGATTGTAATTAGTATGTAGGCTATCCCCAGGTGATTTTGGGTCCCTGACAGCCCCGTAGACAAGGGGGCACTGTGGGGCCGTGCCCCCCCCCCGCTAGGTGTGGAGTGCCCCCCCCGGCTTAAAAAAGAAGAAAAAGAGGAAAAAATAAATAAAAAGTAAAGGTGCCCCATTGCTGGGTATTGGTGCCCCCCTGCTTACTTTGACCTGGCTACGGGCCTGGTCCCTGATAGTTTCTACCATTGGGCCCATCTGCTCTCACACAAAATCTTCCGATTGATAAGTCATTTTGACGCATTGACGGGCTGGCCGGATGGCTTATAAGGGCGTTTGACATGTGTTCGGGTTGCACCCCTTTGAGGCGGCCAAGTAATAATGAACATATTGTTTGAATTACAATAGCCTACATCTTTAGGAAATAAATTCTAATGTCATAAATCTCCGTCTCTTCGAAATGTGTGTCTCGGCTGTTGTTAACCGGAAAAGAAGATCACTTGTTAATCTGGTGCCCCCAAAGACAATGTTGAACTAATGGAAGGGACATGCCTTCATGATCAGTGGCGCAACCAGCAAAAAATGCTCACATATAGAAAAAAATGCTGGGGGGGGGGGGCTCACATATAGAAAAAAGACAGTTTATATAGTAAAATATGTATGATGATTTGGTCTGGGGGGGCCTCAAGCCCTCCCCCCCCGGTTGCGCCACTGTTCATGATCACTACATATTCTTAAAGCTAGTTGCTTATAATTTATATAAAAGCTAGCATTAAATTGTTAAGATCTGTGGTATACATCTGGAAGTGGCTATATGCACGAGGACAATGATAATTTTTGCATGCCACCAATAGATATGATGATGACAGTGTGGTGGGCATATTACCATATGATTATGTTTCCTGCATGATTAGCCTATTCTCCAAAGTGAATAGGAGAGCACCGGTGACAACAGCAGATATAATCATTGTCGCGTAGTCTGGTGTAGGCAGGCCCGTAGCCAGGTCAAAGTAAGCAGGGAGGCACCAATACCCAGCAAGGGGGCACCTTTACTTTTTCTTTATTTTTTTCTCTTTTTCTTCTTTTTTAAGCGGGGGGAGGGCACTCCACACCTAGCGGGGGGGGGGACGGCCCCCCAGTGCCCCCCCCCCCCCTTGGCTACGGGGCTGGGTGTAGGCCTATCAACGGTTGACTCGAAGGACTTCTCCGGTTTGTCGATTATTATAAGCCTACTGCTCGTATAACTGACAGGTCTAACTGGCGTTTATAAACGTCGCTTATATCCGTTTCAAATTAAACACGTGTATGCAAATTGTACATTTCTGTGTAGTTTACATGTAGCCATCATGTAGGCCTACAAGTAGTACAATTCTGCAATACTCAATACAATTACTTCAAAAATGTATTTTGTGTGGCCCTCGGAACGACCGATTTTGCACTGGATTAACGATTTTGTGTTAGAATTCGATGAAATTATGATAACTATATTATTGATGTTCATTGTGGGTTTCTCTATAATTTATGGAAATAAAATCGTTGCATAAAAACATCGGGATGTGGGCACTATCAATGTTTTTAACATGTAATTTTCCATATTTAGATCATGCATTATAGGCAGATTTAGGTAGATTGCATAAAAAAATATTAAAAAGGCCTAAGTGAGAGTCAGACACAGAGACATAACGACACGCGATGAGGTGACAAAATTTCTTTTTAGGCTTTGGATTGGAAAAAATAAATGAGGTTAGATAAATAAATGAAATTATTTAATAAAATAGTGTATTTACTGCATTTTTATACGTGTTATTGTAGCTGTACATTAAAAATATAAGATCATTAAATAGTGTTTATGAATTGAGTCCATTGAAGTGACATATTCCTGTTTCGATCAGCATAGTAGCTACTTTACATACGTCCGTTCTTATCACTGATCGTCAACTAAGATGTAATTAGACAAGCTTGAGATTCTGCTTGGACCCATCAGAAGTCTGGACCCCGGGTGCGCGCAATGGGCGTCGTCGTTAAACCCATTTATATACTTGGTTTAAACTCTACGAGCATAGAAGCTTGTTAATTATGAAATAAGTGAACATGCTTCGAATTATTCAATTAATGTTCTCCCGCACAGTCGGACTTGGAACAGTTCATCACGGCAAGTGGTGCTAGTATTGTGAAAAACGATGGTTCAACTTTTGCAACCTCAAATGATTAGTAAACAAACAGTCAAACGGCGATATTATCATAGTTACTTTAAAAGCTCACTATTATATTTTCAATAGTAGATATAAAGAGATTAGGATATGTACATATATTCAAGTGGTCATAGCATTTGTGTTTAACTAGCAGCATTGGGGTAAGAATTTCTTAGTTGGTAACACTGTTGGACATTTTATATTTCTTAAAGAAAATTCCGTGATGGTCGTTTTTTTCAAGGGTGTTTTTTTTGTTTTTCTCTACAACGTAAAAGCGTCCGACCGTTTAGGTCATCGCTAGCATTTTAAAATGGAAACCTATACAGATTTTGAAAACGATAGTAATGAAGTTAACTTCGCTGACTTCCTACAATTTGAAGATGATGAAAACATGGAAGATATGAGTTCTATTACTCAGGTATGTGTTGATGAAGATCCCGATGGCGATGAGGAAAAAACGAATAAAACAACTGGAGAACTATCATTCGAAGCACATATTACGAAGGAAAATCAAAATAACGCCAATTCTAATGATCCTTCAAAGTCGAGATCATCAAATTCTGATGTCACTGTTGATAATGACGAAGTGGAAGACAATGCTAATGAAAATGATGGGTAAATAATATCAAAACAATCTTTTATCTCATCACCTTTGATTAACTTAGTTTTCCATGGACAGGCTATGGATTTGTTCTGAATAAACAGGACAAGGAGATGAAATGGCTTCACATTCGAAGCGAGAATCGGTCTCCCCACCGCCACTCACCGTCCCAAACTTAATATAAGTGTAAGGCAAATCACAGTTTGACCTGAAGTCCCTGTATTTTACCTACTCTGCTGGCCTTAAGCCTAAGCAAGGCGCTTTGGGGAAAGGGTTAAGGTTCGCCTACAGGAGAAATATATTTTATTAGGAGGGCCCATGATAAAAGTTTTGTCTGTGGATGACCATGTTGTTTGTAACTGAATCTAATGTGCATAGTGTGAAAGGATAGTTCTATTTAAAATGTTAACTGAATTAGCGGATGTTTGATACATCAGAAACTTAATACTTTCTCAAATTTAATATAAGAGCTCAATTGAAGCTGATAAACTTTTGGAAATTCTTGGACTAGCTTAGACAAAAAAATTTAGCTTTTACTGCTAATATAGATTTAGACTTTGTCATTCAGGTGCTCTGCATAACACGATTGATCAAAACTTCAGAATAAAACTTTTTTCAACTTTATTTGTGATAAAAATAATATCAGAAACCACAAAAGGAAAAAGTATTTAAGACTTAAGTTGATTCAGTAAGGCACATAAATATGTAAAATTTTGATAAAATTATTCACCAAATTTGTAATATTAATTTTGGTAACTCTTAAAAAAATTAATTTTAATATTAAGATTGAGACAGGCTCATTTTAACTAAAGAGATTTTACTTGTAGCTTATAATAACGCACATGAAGAGTGATATAATCTTTATATGTTTTTAATCTTTTCCCTATTCATGTTTTTAATCTTTTCCTTGTACATGTTTTTAGTCTTAAGTAATTTTAAAAATATTATGTTGATCACACATTTTATTTTTTTTTAAACATTTGATCAAATTACAATGAGATTGGGGGATGAATGGTCTAGCAGAGTAGAGCGCTTGACTGTCGACCTGAGCCTCTCAGGTTTGAACCTTGAGAATTTCAGGTTTTAGCCTCAGTGAGAACTAAGGGAATTTTTCAAGGTCCTGGTGAAAGCTGGTTGAAGTTCCCCCTTGTCTATGCAGCTTTAAATGGGTACCTCATTTCAGTTGGGGAAGTAATGGTGGCTGGTCTTTTTTCTAGCCACACAATCCCTTAATATTTGTGGCTACAGAAACATAAATTCTACACTTCATCTGTCCTGATGGCCCATTAAGGGCTAAGGTAGCTTAACTTTTTTTTTCAATGACAACCTTTTTTTTAAAGTAGGGATGGAACAATGCATATAAATAAGGTATAAAAATAATTCGGGCTATTTTTGTATCAGAAGTTTATATAATTTCCATTTTCTAAATTGATTTTTTGGAACTAAATAATTAGGTCTCTATTACTATTACTTTCTTAAACTTTAAAAAAAAAGTTAATTCATTGAGCTCAGGTTTAACTGAAAGTCATGTTTAAATGTTATATATTAATTGTAATACAATTTCCAGTTATTAAAGACTAGTAAACAGGCCCGGTACCTGGACCGGCTATTAAGCACACATTTCAACTATACATAATTTGTGCTCACAACACCATATCATTAATAATCTTAATTCATTTATTGTATTTTTAAAGGACTCTTTCCCAACAGTTCTTTTTTTTATAATTCTCTTTTCACTTTCTATAATTTTGGAATTCCCATTAGGAATTGGGAGTTGAAAATGGTGATGCGCTCACAACACCATATCATTGACTTATCTTAATTCATTCATAATATTTTAAAGGACTCTTTCTCAACAGTTCTTTTTTTTTTTTATAATTTATCAGTACTGCCCTACACCCATCCTTCCCTCCCTCCCCCGCCCGCCAACCCCCTTCCACTCAAGACATGCTCGAATCGCAGTGGGTCTCAATGTACAAAATTACAAAAAGGGGCATTTAGTATAACTGCATGTTGTTAGAACATGTATTATTTTAATTTTCTTCTATTTCATTTTTATTCCAACTTTACATAATTTGTGCACACTACTCCATATCATTTAAAAATCTTAATTCATTAATAAAAAGAATTCCCCAACATTTCATTTTTATTCAAGAAAGTCATTTGATGAACAAAATGCGCACCAAACATACTCTCATTTAGTAAGTCGTCTCTTTTCAATTTCTATAATTTTGGAATTCCCCAGACTATTTTTATACTGACGGTCAACACGCGCTGGTTTTTTTTTACTCCCCGAACGTGTGACGTAGAACCTCTCTTCGTTTTTAGTGATTTCATCTCGTGCGGTGCCGTGTATTTGTAATGTGCAGACATGTGGCTTTTATTGCCATGAACATCCTATAACCGCACGGTGTGAGGGTCTGCCGAACGGTCTACCGTCTATGTTAGACGATTATGTATATAGATGCTCTTATTGTCTGGGTTCATTTACAAAAATTCTAAGAAAATGTTGATTATTTAGCTAACAAAATTTTTTTTAGTTTCATTGTTTACAATTTTGAATAGCACTCTGAATACACTTTAAAAAGATTCTTAATCAATTTTTTTTTTTTGCTGTACTTTCAGTTATATTCATCACACAATCTCTGAAGATGAAATTCTTATGCAAATACACCCAGGTAGCAGCCGAATGCCTTCAAATCCATCTCATGCCACACTTACCATAGAAAGTCAAAATCCCAGAACCAAAGCTAAAGAGGTTACCAGGTAAAATACTTTTCTATGTGATCAAAATTTTTTAAATGCTATATTACTGGTGAATGTGAGCAATTAGGTCTAATTTATTTGCCTATGTTATAGATTCAAGTGCACATTTGCAGGCTGTGCAAGAACATACAGCACTCCAGGCAATTTGAAAACACATGAAAAAACTCATCGAGGTAATCTCCCTCTTTCTTTTTTTACATACATGTACATGCTCCCTCTATTTTCTCAAAACCTCTTCTTCCTCTGTTTGATACTTTTATTTGTTAAGATATTTTTGTTCTACATGTTGAACTTCAATACCTTTTCACTACACAACTAATTTTGTAATTATAGATTACATGCATATTTAAGTTTTGGTAGACATTAAAAAAAAACAAAACAACAAAAGTCATGTGTTTTTCTCATCTCAGCGATAAATCATTGTCTAAAAATGTTTTCTGTACAGTTTTCTCATGTCTTATTATATCTTAGCTTATCCATTCTTATATACAGGGGAATATACATTTGTATGTAGTGAAATGGGTTGCGGTAAGAGATTTTTGACCTCGTACTCCTTGAAGATTCATGTTCGAGTGCATACTAATGAAAAGCCATATGAATGTGATAAGCCAGGCTGTGAGAAATCATTTAATACAATTTACAGGTAATAATTATATCAGACGATTTTTTATTCTTAAAATGGGTTAAAAATTAATAATAGAACAAAAGACTATAGCAATGTGCAAGGCGCCCACAACTTCTCTATACAACATTAAAAAAGTTCCAGAATGCTGTCTTTTAGTGAGGCTTTGTTATAGTTATTATTTATTGAAATAAGGTCCTGGAAAGAAGGTACTGGACATTAATGACCTGATGAAAAATGTGGCTGATAAAAAGCTAAGTTACAGAGAACATGTATGCACAATTTTGCATCTTGATGTGCTTGGTGTTGCTAGTGGTGACTATAGAGTTATTTAAAATATATAGAAAATAGCTTCATTATCTTCTCTTCATTATCGATTAATCTATTCATCATTTATTGTTTTAAATCTTAAATTGTAAAGAGTTTTTGTGGATCACCGATATATACATCATATTTAGTTCTTTTAATAGAATACCTTTTTAACATACAGTTAAATGCAGTGTTTTCTCGTTTCCAGGTTGCGAGCTCATGAAAGGCTACACACTGGTGAAACATTTAAATGTGGATCTGATGGTTGCACCAAAGATTTCACAACATTAAGTGATCTCAGAAAACATATTCGTACACACACAGGAGAAAAGCCCTTTGTGTAAGAAAAAAAAAGGAGTGAAATATTGTTCCTTAAAACTGGATATTGTGACATTGCTACATGAGGTTGTGTGTCCCGATGGTAGGGTGCAGGCTGCAGGTTTAATTCCTGGAACTCCCTTGTTTAAAACTATCACTGTGGTTCATTGCAGCCTCAGTTGTAGTGGGGAAAATAGTTCATGCGCTTCAGAATTGATCTTTATAGTAGGATCAAGAGATTTAATCTCTTTTTCTCAGATCATTACACACGTAAAAATATCCTCCCAAGAATTACTGTTAATTTTTTTCCTATCATTAAGTTATTACACCAGCTTCTGGTGTCCTGACAGTTTTTTAATATAATCTATGTTAATTCTGTTACATGTATTAAGAATTGCTAACCTTTTTATTTTTATTGAAATATGAGCTACTATTATACTCTTATTAAAGCTAAATAAAAGCAATTAATAAATACAAGACTATTTCATTGATTACACTTAATACTCTGTTGCTAGGTGTAATGAAAATGGTTGTGGTAAAGCATTCGCTGCTAGTCATCATCTTAAGTCTCATAACAGAATTCATACAGGTAACCTTTTCCTAATAGTTTTATTCATTTTAATAATTATTAAATAAACTTTTATGTGCATTCAAATATTTAAAAAAAATGCTTTTATTAAAAAGCACTAAAAAGTATAAAAACAATTACTTACAAATATTTACACAAATTAATATTTAAGCATGGGAGCTCATCTAAATACATAGATTATTTATTTATTTGCATTAAGTAACTAATGTAAAGACATATTTAGCCCAATATATTGTGATAACACAGTCTTTTAATTTTAGTAATGATAAATTATTTAAATATTTATACTTTTTAGTTTGGAAAAAACAAATGTGCACATTTGATCAAGTTAATTAATTTAGCTGGTCTTTATAAGAATAAAAAAAAAGCTTTTCTATTTGAGGTCGGCACATTTCTGCTATGCATCGTATTGATTTCGACATAATAATCTATAGGTGAATTTTTTTTTCCTTTTTAAACATTACTAAAATTTATATACTCAAAATTATAAAAATTGTGTATAGTCATGTAGAATATACATGTGTGCCATATTTGATCCTTATCAGTAAATCAGATCATGTTAAAATTAAGTTACAAGATTCGAGGACATGCTTAGATACACACACACAGAAAGTTAAACTAATTAAAAGCTTTTTAAAAATAACTTATTTTGTAACACACGATTATTAGACAGCTTAATTAATACAATCATTACACAGCTCAACAAAAAAAAATTTTTTGCGAATTGCCAAGAATGTTTGAATGAATTTATAACAATTCATGGGTGCTGATTTCAAAACTGCCACTGCCACTGCTTTTGCTAAATTGGCTCTAGTTTCTGAGATATTGGACATCCTTCGAAATATGATTATACCCTTTGTGTAAAACAAATGCAATAAGTTTCGTGTCTTTTGTTTAATTTAACTATACCAAGTTATAACTTGGTTTATTTTTTTCTCTTTTATGCTGCTTTCTAAAGACATCATGAGTTCATCACGAAGATGCTGCAAAAATAATCCGAATGTATTCTGTTACATCTGTGGAGAATACATGATTGAAAAGCAAAGAAGAAATATAACCGACTTTGTGCAGCAGGCATATTTGGCTTATTTCGGTGTGAAGCTGGGAGACCAAGACAAGTCTTGGGCTCCCCATAAGGTCTACAAAAACTTTGTGGAGAGCCTACGGCAGTGGACAAATGGTCAGAAGAAAAGTCTAAGTTTCGGTGTACCAATGGTATGGCGAGAGCCGAAAGACCATTTTGGTGATTGCTATTTTTGTATTGTGAATGTTAAAGGCTTCAATCGCCACAAGAAATCTAAGTGGGATTATCCTGATCTTGAATCTGCAAGGAGACCAATTCCACATAGCAGTGAAGTTCCTATACCAGTGTTTACTGGATTATTAGAGTTTTCACCATCAGACTCCGACGGGGGGCAAGATCTGGAGTTTTTGGCAGGTGAAAATAGTGGAAGCGATTATGAAGGAAGTTCTTCAACATCTCAACCATTCAGCCAAGGAGAACTCAATGACCTAATACGAGACCGAAATCTGTCCGAGCAAGCATCTGAGCTTTAAAGCGTCCAGGCTCAATGAAAGAAATTTTCTCAAATCAGAAGTTAAAATAACATTTTATCGGAAAAGAGAAGAGTTTTTCTTCCATAATTCAGCCAAGAGGAAGATCTTGTTTACTGTAATGACATCCCTGGACTTCTGCTCCAAATGGGACTACAAGCTTGAAATGTGTTCTGTTACACAATGGTAACCGTTATGCATCTCTTCCCATTGCCCACTCAACAAAACTTAAAGAAGAGTATGAGAATATCAAAATACTATAGCAGAAAGTCCGTTATTATGAGCATCAGTGGTCAATTTGTGTTGATCTAAAAATGGTAAACTTCTTGCTTGGGCAGCAGTCAGGATACACTAAATACCCATGCTGCATGTGCCTTTGGGATAGCAGGGCAAGGCAAGATTATTGGACAAGAGTGACATGGCCTGCAAGGAAAACCATGACTGTAGGTAAAGAAAATATCATCAACAAGGCACTGGTTGACAAAAATAAGATAATTCTCAGACCGCTTCAGATCAAATTATGTTTAATGAAACAATTTGTTAAGGCTTTGGACAAATATGGCAATTGGTTCAAGTATATTTGCAGACCATTTTCCGGATTGAGCCTGGAGAAGCTGAAAGCTGGGATTTTTTACAGTCCTCAGATTCGGAAACTCATCAACGATCAAAATTTTACTAATTTCATGGATCACCTTGAAGCTTCTTCATGGAACAGTTTGGTTTCAGTTGTCAGGAACTTTTTAGGTAATAACAGATCAGAGAATTACGAAGAACTGGTGCAAGATATGCTCACTAACTTCAGAAACATTGGAACAAATATGAACATCAAGGTACATTACCTGCACTGTCATTTAGACAAATTTCCAGGTAACCTTGCGGACTTCAGTGAGGAACAATGTGAGAGGTTTCATCAGGATATGAGGGTGATGGAGGTGAGATATCAAGGAAGATGGGACATACATATGATGGCTGACAACTGTTGGAACCTCCAGCGCAATCGACCCAATGACACACACAAAAGGAAGTCGAGCAAACAGCGATTTGCTAATGCATTACCATAGACAATAAACATATTAATTAATTAATTAATTAGACATAATTAGTTTTTCAAATGAAAATGTTTTTCTCTATAACACTATTACACATATTTTTGAACAAATTTCTGCATGACCATTAACAGTTTCACTACTATTTGTTAGTATACTATTTTACTTCATGCAATTCTTGACAATTTTCAAACACGGTGCATACATTATTTCATTAATTTTAATTATCTCGAAAAATAGAGCCAATCTAGCAAAAGCACTTACATATTCTAAATCAGCATAGTTGACTTTGTATAAAATGATTCAAATATCACTGGCAATGAATTCACTGTTTACCAGTGTTATCAATATGTACCCGAAATTAACTTTTGAATACTTAATTTGCCTTTCATTTTGAAAAAAGGATGATGCAAAGTTTCTCACACTTGGTTGATTTAAGTTTGATAGATAAATAAATTGGGGATGAAACTCAATATTTGAATTTAAGAAGACTGATTGAAAAAAAAAATTAAACTTGTCCCCCTTTTATGATACTAAAATATTTTTTTTAGGCGACAAACCTTATGAGTGTACAGAAGATGGATGTTGTAAAGCATTCACATCTATATACAGTTTGAAATCCCATGTTTCAAGACATGGGAAGGATCCAGAGAAAGGTTTGTGTAATTAAATAAAAAGATTTAAAACTACTTTATGTAGGTTCATATAGTTTAAGATGTTTACACAATTAATATGTTTTTTTTTATCGTTTCAGGTCTTCAAAACAATAGTAACAAAAGTTGTACCAACAGTTGTATTGACTTGGGAAACAACTGTAGTGAAAACTTAACAGGAATACAAAATGTGATAGTCTTTAATTCTGGGCCCATTTCAGAATCAGTCAAGAATGAAAGTGATGATGTGAGTTTGAATACCAAGAACTTCTTGTACTTACTAAGACTGATTAATAACCAGTTCTATATTTGACACTGACAGATAGTGGTGCAGTGTAGAGGACACAATATATTTAGAACAGAATCACTATAATACTATATAACTAGTAGAGCTGCTGTTTGATTAAAAAAATTGATCGAAATAAACGCATAATGAAAAATTTTATCGCAAATTAATGCACATTTTAATCGACACAATATAATACATGCGCATTTGTTTGCTGCAATGTTAAACAAGTTAGTTTAATTTATGAAAAAGTTATAATTGTAACAGATCTATTAAGCAATAGCATACAGGCCTATGTCTGTTGTATTAGTTATTGAGGCCAGTTAATTGATATTAATCAACAACAATGCCAAACATGTGTTTTTCTCGCGTAGGTACCGAAAAAACGACGTATTTCTTCCCTCCCATCCCTGCCATATTTTGCTACACTTATAAGTCTACACGTAAGTCTTGTTTACCCTACCCTCCACTACCGTACCTACCCCCTCCACTTCCCATCCGAAAAAAAATACACACCAGTTGTCCCCCAACCCCCCATTCTGCCGACCGGTACTGGTCCGTGGAACGAATGTTACTGGACCGCCCATAAAACTTGAAATTATTTGCTTTTTATTTAATTGTCTCCTGACTGTGCGACTTTCCATGGACGAGCACTAATCAACGTCCCCTCCCCCCTTGAAGTGGGCCGCCATGAAATTATCAAATGCTGACCGGTCCGGGGCGAGAAAAAGGTTGGGGACCACTGTCATATGTGCTTTTACTTTCATAAAACAGTAAAATAACCAGAAAGTACTCGCTCACTTATTATTAATGTGTTTTTTCCTTGATTTTACCCCCTTTCTCAATCTGGTCACAATTCTGACACACTTCGCAGAATCTCTCCCCACAAAGATGATGTTACTTATGGCTTACTCAACCACACGCTGTCCATAAACAAGTTGACACAAGTTCCATAGTTACAAACCCATGGCACCTGTCAATCAAACTAGTATCACTCAGATGTTCACTAAATGTATCATTTAGGCTCATAAATTAGAATATAATATAAATTAGAATTAAGAAATGACAATCCTGTTGTTTCAAGGTCATATAGCTGCTATGATTTAATGTAAACGTGACAGTTTCTGTGTTCGGGTA
This sequence comes from Bulinus truncatus, assembly GCA_021962125.1. Classification (NCBI taxonomy): domain Eukaryota; kingdom Metazoa; phylum Mollusca; class Gastropoda; family Planorbidae; genus Bulinus; species Bulinus truncatus. The sequence goes on along the minus strand of JAGDYQ010000031.1, from coordinate 6,243,526 downwards.
TTTTTTCTTGCTTTTTTAAAATCTTGTGTGAACTATTTCTGTTTATAGAATTGGGTTATTTACTGATTTTTTTCATGATTTTTGCAGCAGCTCTAAAATAACAGCATTTGGGTATATTTTAATGTATTTAGGAGCTTGCGTTAAAAATGTAATCACATTAATTACGCGTTAATTGCAGTAAATCAACAGCCCTACAAAAAACCTCTTCATTTTATATTACAAATTGGGCTTTTGTCCGCATACCTGGGGGTGAGGGTGTGTGCGAATTGTGACAGGGTGGGAATAGCTACGTAGTAAGTGAATGTACCTTAACTTCAAATTGAAGAGTGAAATTTGGTTATTTATCGATGTGGCCTACTCTAAAACTTTCAGCATTTTGGTCAAATTAACGCACTTAGGTGTTGTGTTAAAAATTTTAATCGCTAATTTTTTTTGATGCGTTAAACACGCATTAATGCAGTTTAATCAGCAGCCCTAATGACTAGAAGTTGATTTCTCTAAAACCTTGCTTTATGAACATAACTCATTCCAGGGAGGTGCATATTAATCAAAGCACTCACATATCAAGATTCCCCATACAAATAATGGAAACTGACAGTTGGTTCCAGAAAACAAAAATTATTCTTCATAAATACTAATGGATACTTTTATTTATATGTTATTAATTATTACATGTAAAATTAAGTAATTGAACTTAATCATTGCATAGGGCGTCTTTCCCGTGTGGAGTGGCCAAACTCCCTAGGTGGCAGATAGGGGAATGCTCACCAGATATTCTATTGTAGTTATTGGAGGGATCCTCAAAGGATTAGAGTTCTAACCTTAAACAAAGTCAGCTACCCACCGACACAAAAGCCAAAGGAAAATGAAAAAAACTGATTTAAATGGAAAACAACCCTTGCACAACATGGACATGATCACTGGATAGCAATTTGAAGCTTATTAATCCTCTGCTGAGCTGGAGTTAAAGTAGCATTACAAGAAATAAGATGTAAAAATACTTAGGGGACAGGATTTGCAGAATATCAAGAAATATGTTTAATGTGACCCAATCCCACACTGAAGATTGAGGTGATACTTAAAAAACAATTTTACGATTTTTTAGAAAAAATTATATGAAGCACCCAGACATGATGCTAAAATTGTTTCCTGAGACTTAACGCTAAAATAGGAATAAAATAGAAATAATGTACCGACCAACCATTAGTCTAGCAATTGATTTAGCAAAAAGACTCACAAAGAAACATGGAGGTCACCAGAGGGAGTAACTTGGAATCAAATGTATTTAATGACCGACAACTTGGCTCAGATATCAGAATTTTCAGCGGAGCAGATGCAGACACATATCACACACTAGTTAAAATAAATATTAAATAAAAAAATAAGCATATTCCTCAAACACACAAGCCAAGAAAAGAAAATATGAGCAAAAAATCAAATGCAATTTGAACTTAGAACAGATTCTAATGAAAATTATAATTATCAGTGAGAAAAGCTCAAACTAGCAGTAAAAAAGTCAGCAGAGAGAGTCTAAGAGTATAAGCAAAATCTATTCTGTTTCCTTTTCAGTGAATTTATTGCCCATAGAGTTGATGGAAATTATGCTGTAAACCAAGGTCCTGCTATGGACAAGAACTATTTATCTTTATTTAAGTACCCTTCCTAAAAAAAAGTTGCGATAGGAAGAGAAGACCATAAAGAGCACATTCTGTTTATTTCCTGTGGTGTAGAGTGCTGGATTTGACATGATATTCCTGAATGAGAACCTGAGATTTGTTAGGTCCTTGTAAATGTTTCCAAGTATACCCAGCTTATAAATGGAAAGTAGGGGCAGCTGGGTATTGTTCTATCCCTATTATGATGTGGCTAAGAAATCTACCGTCAATCTGCCTTGATATACTGCATGGGCTGTTAAGAGATTTCTTTACTTTTTTTTAGAAAACTATATTTAATTGAAAAAAAAATGTACTTGCAATCCTCTCATTTTTTTTTTTAAGGTTACACTTAGTGTCGAGCAAGTGATAAAGTCCATGTGCTCTAACCAGATTGTATGTGATAGCTATACACATGACATAGCTTCAGGAGAAGACAGTAAGACAAATAACTTTCTTTTTTTTTTTCATTTATAGATAGACATAAATTGATATTCAGTTGTTTCATCTAACATATCTAAAGTTTACCATCAGTAAAATTACAAAATATTAGTCCTCCTTATTCATTTTTGTTAACTGTCTTTGAGTTTAAGATCTGCCTGCTTATTTTATGTCGCTTTTAAATCGTTTTGCATGTGGAAGTATTTACTTAATTTGTTTTTACTTATAATTTATCATTTTGCAGAATAGTTCTGTTTAATTGTAATTATCATAATGTTGTTTTCCACATTTTTTTTTATTTATAAGAACCATAGTTCAGTGTTACCTAAGGTTATGAACTTAATTCTTCCTAGAGCTTGATTCTTAACCGAAATTGTCTGTAACCTGAAACATTGAAATCAATGAAATAAAGATAATGTGCTTCAAAATGAAAGAATTGTTTGCAATTATCAACATCCGGTCGTTAATGTGATAAAAATAAGTGTACTTCACATATTAAATTAAGAGCAAGAAAATAACCAAATAAAATAATGTAAAATAATAAAAAAAAATCTTTCTTACCAAGAAAATGATCATGGGAAATATGTCACTTTCTTTGCTATTCTGAGTTCCTTGTCACTGTTTTTGGCAGCCGACTGGTAATCTTACTGCACCAACAATCATGGGAAATATGCCACTTTCTTTGCTATTATGAGTTCCTTGTCACTGTTTTTGATTCTCTCTCTCTCTCTCTCTCTCTCTCTCTCTCTCTCTCTCTCTCTCTCTCTCTCGAAGTTGTTGTTTGTTACCTGAGGCGTCTGTAGCCCGAGATACCATCTCTGATTGGTTGTGGTATTTTGAAACTTTCAATGTCTATGATAATGCTAAACAAATAAATGACGTAACATATGTCTGACTTAGAAGATCATTCTCTTAGGATATTTCTGATTATATAAAGTACCTATTAAACTATGGGGAAAACTGATCTTATTAATAACTTTAAAATAAAAGACTAAGATGAGACAGCGTATTTTAACCAAATATGGATCAGTTGTTGTATGAGGCACTTTGAATTTTTACAAATGATAAGTTTCATGCTAAATCAGTAGTCATCTTTTGTACTAATTACTAATTCTGACATAAAATATCTTCATAAATGCTTCAATTTTTTTTTCAGGTCTTTCAGGGGGAATGGTCCAAGAGATTCTAAAGCCAGTGATTTCATTAGGAACTTGTCCAGAACAGACGTCAGTTTGTCTCGACTTGGCTAATCAATCTGTGGCCATGATCCCACCAAATGTGCAAATAGATCCAGCAGTGAACAGTTTGGTGCAGAAGTCCCAGATGATTTCATTACAGGCTGATGACCAAGGAGCTGTGTCACAGAATGTTCATGTTGTTGGTGCTGTGAGTGGAATAGATGGCGTAGAAAGTCTGCTGGCTGTTCCTGGAGCTGTTCCTAATGTAAATTTGCTCAGTCCCGAGCTTGTGAAAACATTGCTGAATGCCAGCAACACTGTGATGGTCCAGAATGGTGAAGGTGGTATGGTGCAGATACCTAGCTCTGTTCTTCTGCACAACAGTGCTGCCATAATCCCTCCTTTGGGGAATACATTGCCACCAGGCTCTGCTGCCTCTACATTATTTGACTCTTCTAGTCTTGTCTCCAACCAGCCACCTTCTATATCTGGCCATAAAACATTAGCTGCCATGTCTAATCTGAGTTTAGTTAGTCCCCAGTGTAAATGTGGGGAGTCAGCAGTCCTACTTCAAAACAACTCTGTTTATCCTGTACCTCAGGGACATTCTGGACTTCAAACCGGAACCATCCAGACTGGTGCCATTCAAACTGGGGCCATTCAAAATATAGCTGACTTGGTCACTTTACTAGGGCTTAATGCTCAGGGAGTGTCTACGATGCCTCTGAACAGTCAACAGAATGTCTCGTTTAGTTTTAGTAATGACAGTATAGATCAAAGTGGCGGAACTTCTTTTGCATCTCTTACATCGATGGATCCTATGGCCTGCTCCGCTTCTCACTCAGCAGGGACATTGACAGATGAAGGCAGGATGTCAGCCTCACTCACCCTCTCAGACAATTCCATGCCTCCTGTGATCCTCAAGTGCCCACCAGTGGCTCACACACATGTGGCGTCATCTGGTGCTGCCTGTCCCAAGTCATGTATGGCCTCCTCTCCGCAGGCCCAGCCGCCCTCTGGGGCAACAACACTGCCGGCTAGGATAAACATACCTGAAGATGGGACACTGACTTCAGCCATACAGAAAGGAATTCCAATTTCTATATTAACAGGAGCGAACCCTGAGTGTGTTGTGCTAAACCAAGTTTTTGTTCCTGTCTATAGCAACACAGATAAGGGACCTGTCATAGAGCTAGTTCCAATCAAATCAGGTATATAAACTGAGCACTTTTCTGTGTTCAGACAAGCAATAATATATCTTTGATTTTAAAATTGTTTAGTTGTAATTGAAAACTAACTTTATGACTTAAAGATTAATTGTCGAAAATGTAATTACATGTATAAGTGTAATATGATAAAAATTCTGTTAGATCTCCTGTTTTCTATTCTCTACTTTAAGAAGTACATCTGTGTTAAAAAATTGTTTAAGATTTCACCTTTATGCTTGTTTGCTCAGTTCATTCTTTTTTATTTCATTAAAGCTTGATTAATTTCTTTTGCTCTGACAGTAATCGCCTTTCAGGTTGGTGCAGATTTATAGATCACACTTCTTTGTCAGCTTTTTTTAAAATTATTATTTTGAATGGTGACCTTGTTTTGAATGTCGGGAGCTTTTTAAAAACTTCTTACATGTATTTCTCAAAAATTAAATTTATCAAATAAAAACTGGATTAATTGGCACTAGGTAAGCTGGTCTACTTGACAAAATGATATACCATAATTATAAAAAGTTTGAATTACTTATCAGTTAATATTAGGGCTGTACCGGATTGTAATTTTTAGATCCTGCAGGAACCGGAATCGGATTTAATATTTGAATCCTGCCGGAATCGGAACAGGAACCGGATTTCACCGAATTAAATAGTAACTCTTCCGAATGAAGTAGTAATTTCTTGCCTAACACAAAAAAGATATAAGAATGAAAAATAGAATACATTTTTTTTAGTTTTTAAGTTCTAGATAGCAAAAAACAGTATTAACCATTTAGATCTTGAAGAATGTGACTAAAACCCCTTCCCCAATCTTGAGTTAAGAAAGGTAACTCTTTCAAAATAACAGGTTCTTTATTTTAAAAATTTATTTTAATAGAGCTGTACCTAATTTAACTTGATTTCTATTACAATCAATAAACATGTTTATTAATAAATGAATTCCAAAAAAAAAATATATACTGTAGCACCACCCACTAGCTTATTTTTCTTTAGTTTTCCATAGTGACGTCACCAAACCGTGTTATTTCATTCATACTTTCCTTCAAATCATTATCTGACTATTTCCCATAAAAACTAAAATTAAAATGCACTTCAAATCTAAATCAGTATCACTTTAATGGTCAATTAAAAATGTATCTTCAAGTTATTTATCTAAATATGCAAGGAATTTTATCCGAATAGTGACAAAAATCCACTAAATTAAAAAATTTGCAGAAAAATAAATTATTGAACTATTTTTAAACTGTATACATCCTAAAATAGATTGTTTTCCACTCTTTAAAGCTAAATATAGTTTATATTAAGCATGGAATAAAAGTAGCGGAAGGTAAGGTGTTGTATTACTACTAGACTAAATCCGATTCAAATCTTCCTTTTTAATATATTTTTACTTACATATAGAACTATAAGCGATCGACGTTATTGTATTTTTGAAATGCAGGAAAGAAAGAAAGGAAGTTATTGTTTTAATTTAATTGTATAGCGCTAAATATTTCAAAATTATGATGCGCCAAAAAAAATTCTTATACCTAAATTTCAAACAACAAAGAAATCCGGCATAAATCCGACACATTTTAACCGGCATCGGAACCAGATTTTTTAAAACTGCCGGAATTCGGCTTAACATGAACCGGAATCGGATTCCGGTACAGCCCTGGTTAATATCTTTTGAAACTGACAAGTTTCCTTTTGAGGTTAGAGAGCTTTTCTAATGATGTTTAATTCTAATTTGGTCGGTTGGCCTTTTCTTCTCTAAAGTATGCATCATCCTTCTCAATTTTTCTTTTTACTAGATACAATGTCATTTAAGGATTGGATGTTTTTATAGTGCCCTATTTAAAGCTGATTTTGCTATGGAGGCTCCACAGAAGACAGACAGGTGACTGAATATTGTTCCCCGACTAATGGATTTACTTTCTTACATAGATGTCATTTATTTGATGACTACTTCAGATAAATTAATTATTTTCTGTGTTTTGGCTGTGTTTATTATTTTATATTTTTTTCACGTGCACTAAATTGATATTTCAAACCTTCATTTATTTCTTAAGCAACACTAAAGAAGATGCAAGATTGGGTGTCTGTTTTCATAGTTTTAATATTTAGGTTTTTGTATTTGGTAATTTTGATAAGTCTTGTTAACTTTATCCCTCTTCTTTTCCTGGGCTCTCTTTCTCATTTTATTAGATATCATTCATTTAGATACTGGTCTAAAGATAGACACATTTTAGTGGTTACAGCAAATTGTTTAATAATAGAATGTTTATCAACTTATTACTAAAGCTGTTACATTTATTGTACATTTAAATTACTAAGTCAGTTAGTTACTCAGTTAATGCAGTTTTCTACTACGTGCCCTTCTTTTTAATAGGAAAAGAGAATTATACATTATTTTATTTGTTGCAATAAAATAAATCAAAATTTTGTTCAGATTTGTTTGAAAAAATTTTATTTTTTCTTACATACAAATGGAGATGTATTTCAATCCTCATCAATTCAGTATTTTTTTTGTTTGTTATTCTATTTGGTTCTGTTTTGTTTGTTGGTCTATTGGTTCTGTTTTGTTTGTTAGTCTATTTGGTTCTGTTTTGTTTGTTAGTCTGGTTCTGTTTTGTTTGTTAGTCTATTTGGTTCTGTTTTGTTTGCTGTTAAAAATTGCTAGTGGACCTGATGTAAAAATAAAATAATTGAAAAGAATTCTCATTAAATTAAATAAATTAATTTAGACATTTATGTTCACTGTATATTTTATATTACATTGAATCAGATCTATGAATGCCTTGTCATGATGACAAAGAACCATTGTAATGTAGTCCAGTATTACACCATTACCAAATAACCAAAAAATAATGGTTGAATGCATATGTTTTTTTTTTAATTCATAGATTTGTATACAGTAGCAGTTATATTATTGCAGTAATACACTTAAGATTTTTGTCGGGGAAAAGACTTAAGAAATACAAAAAAATATATAATTTGCATTATTTAAAAACCACATTCTTGCATCTGTTACTGAAAACTTTTTTTTATTCATTTCATTTTTATTTTTTGTAAGAAATCAGTGTTTATGATTTGCCATAGAGTTGACGAAATGTTAAAAAATATTTTATCACTATTAATACTGACCTAAATTTTGAATCAATACTCTTTTCACCAAAATTTATTGCCCAATGATCTGTTCAGTGATTTTTTTAGCTTCGTTTTAAAATTGTATGTAATTGTTGTCAAAATAAAAATTAATGGCTCAATACTCTTTTGCAATAACTCATTTCAATCAGCATCAACTTGTGTTTCCCCCTGAACAGATGAAGTCGTACTAAGAATTTCGTTTGGAGCGGAGTTAATAATTTTCATTATTTATTATGTCATCATCTTGTTCAGTGAAAATTTTATAGGGCTGACTGAGGACTAGTCATTTAGAATTACTCTCTTTTAGCTTTAATTTTTGCAGTATTTAGCATTTAATGTATTTGGGCGAACTTTTTCTTAGCTACGATGATAGAATATTTAAACTAGTAATTGCTTTTGAGATGATAGAATATTTAAACTAGTAATTGCTTTTGAGATGATAGAATATTTAAACTGGTAATTGCTTTTGAGATGATAAAATATTTAAACGAGTTATTGCTTTTGAGATGATAAAATATTTAAACTAGTAATTGCTTTTGAGATGATAGAATATTTAAACTAGTAATTGCTTTTGGGATGATAAAATATTTAAACTAGTAATTGCTTTAGGAAATGATTAAAGGATGTGATGATAATTATTTTTTTTCTAGGCTTTATACTACATCTGAAATTTTTTTTTTTTTTACGGCTGTTATAACATTACCCTTATAAAGATTCAGTTGCAAATCGTAACATAAAAAGAATCAGTACTGCCATAAATCATGATGTACAGTATGATATAAATTAATTGTAAATAGTTTACACAAGCATGTGATACTTCATTGAACTTATTTAAATTATTAATAAATAATGTGTAAATATCATCCAAATAAAAATGTAGGAAGTGTTTTTAATTTTCACGTTTTGTTTATTTTATTATTTGTTATATTGACTTGAAAAAAAAATGTGAACATTTCATTCTAATCTTATTGTTACTGGACAGCATTTGATGAACCAAGTGCCTTGCTTTATTGTTTTTGTTCAAAAATTTCTGGATAGATTCAGTACATTTCTTAGTTGTCATGTGATCCTGAATATTACTAGCACTTTTTTTTTTTTATCTTAACCAATATCTGGTGAACTTCTTTGTACACAGGGGAAATTCATTAAATAAACAGGCCTCTCTCATAAAAAAGACACTTTACTTTGTTTTCCACTTTTCACTATCCCCTGTGAACCTGGATAAGCAAAAAAAATTATCTGGCTTTTAAGAATAACTGAAACCAAAATTAGACATGCTAAGTGATAAACATTAATCTTTTAATCCAAAAATATTGTTAGATGGTATTTTGCGTTTTTCATGAATCATTTTCTCGATTTCCTCTCACCATGACACTTTATCCTTTCCCCCAATCTTTTTGTTTTATTTTAAACCCATCAAAAACAAAACTTCAAAGCAAATATGACATAATTTGATTTTTCTACTAAATCTGATAAAACCTATTATTTAACTAATATGTGTCGATTCACATTTCAAGGTCTCGTTTTATAGTCCAAGTTTTATGATTTTAGGGTTGAATAACTTAAATACCATTAGCTGTGCAATATAAAAAGCATTTTGTAAATTTTAAAAATTTGCATCTAGTTACCCCTTGTTGAGCCATTTCCAGAATTGAAATCTTACAATCCAAACATGATAAAAAGTGGTTTCTAATAAATCAAATGGATAAGAATTAAAAGTAAATAATTTTACTTCTTTTTTTTTACCTCACTGTCAATTAAAAATTATACACAAAACATGCACATTAGATCTAGAAGTATCAAATTTGTTAGCATAAAAACAAACCTAATGTATTGTAATAAAACTAAAATTGTATTTTATCTTAATTTCATTCATGTTACAATAATTATTTTAAAGCATCTATTTCTGAAATATGTTGGTCATTTATATCACCACCCCAGTTATCCCCAATTCTGTAAAACTAAAAAAAAAACCTATTTTATTTTCTGTAAACCTATATTGCTCCTGTTGCCTTTTTATTGGATCATTGGTACTTTTTGTATTGACTTTTTTTTTCTGTTTTCTCGAGTGAATGACATAGTTTGTGTTATCTAGCATAATATCAATTTGTTAATCCATTCCCCATTTTTTTTAGCTTTCAACCAGTTGAACGAATTAATTGACTGAACTAATTTATCACCCTGGACTGCACTAATTTGTTTCCCTGCACTGAACTGATTGATCCAACTTGATTGGACTAATGTATCAATATCTACTATAATTATTTGTCTCCGTTGACCGAACTAACTGATTGCTCTTGACTGAGCTTATTTGTCATCTTAGACCATACTAGCTCCATTACTGAACTAATATTTCTTTTTAAACTTATTAGTCCTTCTTTACTGAATTAACTTATAACCCATTGACGGAACTAACTTATCACCCATTGAATGAACTAACTTATCACCTTTTGACTGAACTAACTTGTTATCCTGATGTAATACTCATAGTTTTTTTCAACTTAATTTAAATCTTTTTTTTTTTTTTGTACTCTGTCATACGTACAATTTTTTGGGACAAAAATTTGTATGATAGTAAACAAATCATTACCATGAGCAATTAAGAGAAACTCATTATAAATCATGAATAAATTAAATAGCTTATACATAAATAACTTGCTCTTCTCAAAGCTACATATAGAAAGGTGAGTTTATTTAAAACAAATTATTATCAATAAATTAGCTAATTTCAATTATAGTTTTCAAATCTAGACTTTAAAAATGTCATAGACAGAAAATATTAATGAATTAGACATCTCTAATGTTGTAATAAATTATTCTTTCTATTAATGAATTAGACATCTCTAATGTTGTAATAGATCATTCTTTCTATTAATGAATTAGACATCTTTAATATTGTAATAGATCATTCTTTCTATTAATGAATTAGACATCTCTAATGTTGTAATAGATCATTCTTTCTATTAATGAATTAGACATCTCTAATGTTGTAATAGATCATTCTTTCTATTAATGAATTAAACATCTTAAATATTGTAATAGATCATTCTTTCTTGTATGGTTGTGCTGTAGATTTGTTTTGCACTCATGTTGACATGAAGGATTATTATTTTTTTTTAGGTTTTCATTTGATTTGCCCTTTTAAAAGAATACAATTGGCAGCCAGTAATTGACAACTAAAGTTATGATGTGGCATTCTATCTAAATAGCCTTGTTTACATACATATTTAATATGAGTCAGATCCTCATTCCATTTTAATCATTTCGCAATGAAGTATGAATATCAATTTGTAATGGATGTGATTATGTCAAATAAAGAAAACACTGTATAAGTAAACCTTATATTCTACAATCTAAAACTAATGCGCATCTACATACACATTTATTTTCAGTTACACAAAAACACTTATTTTAACTTGGCTGTAAATGGTTTTTGCACATAGATCAGAAATTGACTAGCAGACATCATATTTGCAGACATATATTTATTTTGTTTTGTATTGTTTTAACCTTACATTTATTTGATGGCATTTAATGACAGATTTTGTTACTTTCATACTAATTTTATCAAAGTTTTTTAGTTTTAATAAGTGTGTAATGCAACAATTTTAATTAACAGAGCATTCAGTTTTTGAATATATGAATCCATACATTTTTTATTAACTTTTTTTATATTGAATTTCAGTAAGCTACATTATGATCCTCACTCAGTAGCTGATTCTTTATCAAAATTCTTTCTTAATTTTATTGAGAATTATTCCTTCCATTCAAAAATTTTAAAGTGAACTAACTTTAAATTTAACCAGCTTATTAAGAAAAATATTTAAAAAATTTAATATAGACATATGGTGCTTATATATTTATCCTAAGTTTATGGTGATACTATTTGTATTCCACAATTTTAAACTATAATTTTTTTTTGTATATAAAAATTCTATGTTATCAATTTTACTCATTTTGAATTTTTTTAGGAACCAGATTTAAAAAATAAAAAAGATAAAGTATTACTAAACTAATGGAACTGTTGTATGCTGTTTTAATTGCCTCTAATTTTAGATGCTTGTCTTGTTCGAAACAGGTTATCTTGGTTACTACAGATTTATAGGAACAGTTTCTTTAATTTTTTGAGAATGTTTTGTAGGCTTAGAAATTTTTGAATTTATTTGTGATGTATTTTTTATTTCATAAACTAAATATTACGACTATCTTATGATCTTTGAAAAAAATCAATTCTTTTTGGATAATTTTTTTCATAGTAAAAATTTTATTAAAAATAATATTACAATGCAAGCAACAATATGTTGTATGTGTGCTAAACGTATCAGATTTGTTTTTAGAGCAATAAACCTGTAAAAATCTTTTTTTTTTTTACGGTAAGATCTTTATTGATTAAGTTGAATGAAAAATCCCATTAAATTAGCTCTTCACTAACAAATAAAAAAATAATTTTGTTCAACAGAAAATATTTAGTCAGTAATCTGAAATTATTATGTCACATGTTTTGCTGATTTATTTAGCTGTTCAACTGCACATCTTTAATTAAGATGATAAAAAAAAAATGTTTATAAACATGTTTAATAAACTTGTTTAGTAAAAAAAAAGTTTGTATTTTTAATAATATTTTATAAGCAAATGGCAAGTCTGTTTATATGGTAGTATGACTATTTAACCTGTATGCATTTGATTTCCTTAGAAAGATTATTTTTTTTCTCTTGATCCAATATACAACCTCTCAATATGGTCACTAACACTGTAATGGCCATGAAATAAATGCAAAGGACATTAGCCTGTTTCTTTATGACAACAAAGGTACCTTTTCAGTAGGATTTCAATTCATTACCTAGGACATGGTAGTTGGGCATATCACCATAGCTGCATAAAACCATCATTATGTTTCCCTTATAAAACCTAAACAGACCATTAGTAGAGTTCATCTGTTTCTGTAGCCACAGCTATTCTATGGAATTATGTGGCTAGTACGATGCCCAGCTGCCTTAACTCTTACAAACAAATGAAAAGTCCTTGCACTCACATAGGCTCGAAACCAAGAACTTTCAGTTAGCATTCAAATACTCTACCACACTGCCTCTAAATCCCTACAAAACCATCATTATGGTGAACTAGTTAAATGGTATCAAAGAGGATCGGTCACAACCTTAGCCATATTTACCACCAGACATTTAAAATATTGGCAGGAATTAAGTTAGCAGGGCCGGGAGGTTTTGAAAATTTCATAAATGACCAGCTATGAGCAGGAATGGATATATTTGAAACTGTTGAACTTAAGGAATCGAGTTATGTAACACAATAAAGTCTTAATATTTGTAACAAAATAAAGTCTTAATATTTTAGTTGGCATTCTGAAGTCCAATAATGCAGGTCAAATAAGTTAGAAAAAGATGAGAGCAGTCTTATTTGTTTTATTTAAATTTGATTTTTCAAACCCAAAATCTCTAAAAATCAGTCCCAAATAAATAATTCAATGACTATGAATAGCTCCGGTATTGATCTATACCTGTAACTAATTAGCAACAAATTAACTTGGCATGGGAAAGGTTTAAGAATTTTACTGTATAATAAATACAAATCAACACATTAATATTACTGCCAGTTCAAAAGACTATAGATCCCTAAATCACACACGTTATTGAATTCCAAGTATAGTTGCAGCTCATTTATATTTACTTGTACTGGTATATTTAACATAATAACATTTCAAGTTTTTTTTTACTTAGGAACATTTTACAAGCCATGTAATTAAAAAAACATTTAGCAGCAAGATTTTAAATCAATAATACCAACAATGGCCAACCAACTACTGGGCACATGTAAATCATTTGCTTCTTGTGGTGCCTCTCTCAATACCATGGCTCTTGTCTGATCTCAATACAAATATGATTGATGGGTGCAAGCACTGATCATTACATCTGAGATTGATGTATATTACACAGATGACAATAATGTTCTATGAGAGCTCAATAGACAAATGAGTCCATTTCTGCCTGATTGGAAAAAGAATGTTTCTGTTAATAATTACATTCAGACAAATGGATGCATCAGTTCTATTTACTGCATGCTTTCGAGAGAATCAGTTTCCAGCTGTTGTACTCATGTAAATAAAAAATATACAATCTTTTTTTCAAGTTTTAAATAATAATTTATTCTGAAAAAAAAAAAAACTTTATAAAAGAAAAAAAGTTATTGACTTTAAAGATTGTAACATTGGAAGAATAGCATACACAAATGTCCAATACAATAGTAGCATCCTTTACCTACAGAGCACAATTTTCTAGATAATTATTTTTATGTTATTTAACTTATCAATAAGTGGTACAAAATGAAAACATTTCAAGCCTTTGAATCATTATATCAATTTTTTTCATCATAGGATACTCAAAAGAAAATATTAAGCATCAATAAAATACATTTTTTAAATGTATGTTTTATTCATACAGATTCAACTACCAAGAGACAACAAAAATATCTATTGAATTCAAATAAATACAATATTTAAAAAAATCAACATTATTATAATAAGATACAATACAAAAAAATAATCTTTATTTTAAAGAAACATCTTCAAATTGGTTTCTCAAATCTAATTAATTAGAAGAAAATCTTTTAAATTTACAATAAAAAATAAAAGGCATGAATTATGACTTCAGAATCGATAAAAAAAAATAATACTAGTATTTGTACACATTACACATAATACTTTTTTTGATGAAATAAAACACGTAAGGTCAAAATAAATAAATCTTGGGAGCTTTATACAGGCATCTATTGTTCACATATTACATTTGATATAACTATTTTGGATATTGAAAATATTAAACAATGGAACCAGTAATATTTGTTGATGAGCTGAGGTGTTGAAATACAAAATGAAAGTAAGATGACCTTTATCATCAAAATATTTTGTGACTTTTTTTGTATGGATTTCAGTTATGAAAAGAAGCAGGCTTCATAAATAAAACAAACTTTTAAAAAAATAAAATGTGATAAAAAGATGTTAAATTTATAACATAACAATAAATAAATATCATATATTTACATGTCAGCACTTTTACAGTCCAATTACAAAAATAAATAAATTAGTAGTTTAAGCGGCCTGTGATTTATCCTACTTACATTCAACTGAAGGGATGAACCAACAGATTAGAAATGTGCCTCTAAATGAGCTGATCAAATAATACTCATTCTTGCAGAAACAGAAGGCATACGCAGATAGCTAAATGATAACTGTAGTAATATTTTAAATAGATCATGCTGTAGTTGGTCAAAACTGGTTATTGATCTTAGAACTGGATTGATATATGACATCAATGAAAAAACTTGTATGGCCAAGTAACATGTATTCAATTGGTGCGCAGCGATAAACAGGAAAAATTAGGAATTATTTAATTTATGAGTAAATATTTTCTTTATAATTATATTTTTATTAAATAAACATGTATAAAAGTAAAATAATGAAAATAATAATGTTATAAAAAATCACAATTTTACCAAAATTAAGTAGATTAGCCAGTAAAAAAAAAACTTCTAAAGCATACAAAAGTCACTGATATGATACTTTGGTTTTATTTTTAAAAAAAAGTAAATTAAGAAAAATACTAAAGAAAGACTGTAGTTGTTAACATAATACATGTATTATGACTTATAAACAACACAAATATAAATTTAATGACTAGATTTTTAAATTAGCTACAAGTCTTACAGCTTGCGAGAGTCACATCTCTTGGCTTCACCTGAATGTGTCATGATAGCTGAAAGTGGGGGAGGGGGGGGGGAGTTAAATAAATAATGGAATGACAATCATAATATGGCTGACAATGACAGTTGTGTTATAAATGTAATGTATAAGAAAAGCATAACAGCAATTTTTTAAAGCTAGCTTGTCTAGAAAATATTAAAGAAAAGACAAAAAATTAGAAATGAACACTTAACAATGACATGCAAAATAGATAATTATTCCAATAGCTTAAAATACATTTTTATTAACAATTCCAAATTAATCTTTATGATAAGCTTCTTAAAGAACCGAAGTATATTGTATTAATAATTTAAAAATTCATTTGCAGAAACATTACTGGCTGTAGTGGAATTGACACATACAGAAAACTAAATGACTTTATTATCACACAATAAAAATCAAATATATTTTTTTATCTTCTTTAACAATGGACCAAAAAAATAAATGAAAAAAACATAGGTTATTTTTTTTTAAACTTATACATTAAACGTTATATTCTTAAAAATAAATTTTAATAAATGCACAAGCGAAGATGAGAAACAATAAAGCAAACACAATATTTCCCTATCTACATGAAATAAAGTTGACAAAAATATTATTTATTGACATCAACTTTATCTATCAGGAGATCAAAAATCATTTTTTATAAGAATTTGAGTCAATAATTACTAATGAATCAGTTTGATCATCAAAAAGCAGAAAATAATATTACATCACTAAGCACATTACGAGTATTAAATAAAAGTATGTTTTAAAATTCTAATTTGTTGAATGTATTTATTGAAAAACTTTAAAATAAATACAAATCCAGAATAGGAACAGGCAATCACAGTCAAAAAAATCTTAAAAAAAAAACAAAAAAAAAAACAAAACAAGAACATATATATACTGGCTTATTACTAATGACAAAGGATATAGAGATTTTATATAACTGCATTTTATAAATAATTATTTAAAAACAAATTCACTGAGTATAAGAAGAAAAAAAAATGTACTTCTTGAGATGTTTGATATTTAAAAAGTTCAAAAAGTATTCAAAAGCTATTTGTAAAGCATTTGTAAACTTGCAAAAAAAGAAAGATTTAATATATTGTGGAATGCTGATGTTTATGTCACTATCAGTAAATACAGATCTGACAAAAATTATGTTTTCTCAGAAAGAGCAATACATGCACATGTAAACCTTTAAAATGTGAACCCATTGAAAGAAATGTAAAGTAAAGCTGAGTAAATTACATTATATTACTATCAATTTTACAAACAATTTTTTTTTAAGACATCATCATTACAATATTTTTCAGCAATAAATTAATTAAAAGGTTGATAATAAAGATTGCACATTTTTAGACAGGCAACCATTAATTAAAAAAGTAAACTGCTGTAAAAGCTATAAAGAGAAGTAAATTTTACACTTTACCAATACATTAAGGGATCAAGGTGTAATGAATTCACTTTGAATGACAAAGAAATATTAAGATATTAATGGCGATGCAGCAGGGATAACTTGAGAATGTTTTTATGGGACCGTGATTCTAAGTATAATTCCCTATGCAGTTTCTTGTAATAAGTGAACAAAAATACTAAGCTAAATTTAATTTTTAGATGCAAAAAAAAATTTATGGATCAGTGATTAAAAAATTAGGAATTACATGAAAAACATTTTAAAAGTGTGAATAATTTAAGAACAAAATTGCCGATAGCATTAAAGTATTTTAGAAATTATTTTTTTATACCTGACACAATAAAAATCTCCCAACTGAAATTTCTTGGAAAACAAGTGTATCTTAATTTACTGAACGTTTCATAACATTTTATGTGTCCTTCAATTAAGTTTTTAAAATGATACATAAGGAAATCCTTTCCAGGTATACATAATTGGTGTTGTCATTAACCTTAACTTTAAAAGAAAACAAACTGCCAAATAATAACAAGCCTAATGTAAAGCAAGACAACTCCAAGACTGATAATAAAATATTTGAAAAGAGTGTACAATAATATCTAACAAACTGTTTCAGTGTTGAAGAATTAGATCTGTCATTTGAATCACATTATTTTTACAAGATCATTTTTCTTTGACTAAAAACTAAACTAAAACTTTTTTTTTTTTTATTGTTGTAATAAAATTAGTAAAAACTCCTTTGCAAAAAACTGCCAGCTGATAATATTTATAGTGATACGTACATTTACTAAATGTAGATTAAAATTATCACTTTAAATCTTTATTTAATTGACTAATTAAAGTTGGTGAATCCAAAACATGTTTTGTCTCATTACATTTAAAAGTTGTCACTTTTTCCTTGGTTCGATTTGGTCACCAGACGTGTGATAAATTTCCCCCTTTGAAACTGTCCTTGAGTTCTTATGGACCTTGGTACATTCCCATCAGTTAGTGGAGAAACAGTCCTTGCTGGCTTCACCTAAACAATAAGTAAAAACTAAATGTAAAAAAAAAAAAAGCAACCAGTAAAAATATCAACTAGCTATAATACAAAAAAAATCATTATTAGCTTTTGTGTTTAAATTTTTATGCCATAAAATGTTCTTTTATATTAATAAAACATTATTTAACGCACTGGTTACATAAGAAGAAAACTAGGCATATCCTGCAACTATTGAGGGTTTGTAGGTTTCGACAAACTTTTTGGAGAAAAATAGGTGGCGTCACAAAAACACCTGTAGCTTTTGAACTATTAAAGATACTGCTATAAAAGCATATACTTTATTAAAAAGAAATGAATTATATTTCTATCTCGAATGAATTAAGTGATAAATGTGATAGAAAAAGTTTTTAATCCTATTTAACTTTTTAAACTTTTTTTCAAATGAAAATTTTATCAGGAGGATATAAAAATAGCCTAATCCTATCATGATAAAATAAAGTGTTTCAAATTTCCTTTACAACAGTGTGAACATTATTAAAATTAATGAAGATTTGTTATGATTTGAAAGTGGTTATTTTTGATGGAAGGCTAGGGCACTGGCTTTTTATAAATCATTTTTAAATGTAAACCTAATTATAGAATTATTGACTGCATTCTTAAATAGTATGATCTATATTACTGACATGTTTAAAATCAAATGATCTTTCTAATGATTCATATTTTTTGTATGATGAATTATACAGTATAAACTGGATATAATTTATACCTTCCAATTGTCTATGCAAGGTTTAAATCTTTCATATTATAGAAAAAAAAACAACATGCATACACATTTAAGTATAATCCTATAATTAATAATTTGAAAATTTAGTCCTTCTGTGGCACCTAAGTTTTAGTTGATTTTCATTTGTTTCGAGACTTAACTAAAATGGTCCTCTTAGTTAACACACTCTTTACAGATATTGGATTAAAAAAAAATAGTCAGTGGTTTTAAAATTGATTAAATGGGTGACAATTTAAGCCCAAAACTAAATAAATAATCTTTTTTTTTCTTAAATTTATTAATTATTAGTATAAACCAAAAAAAACAAACTATACTGTATTTAGATCATTCAAATATTTATATGCCATTTAGGGGAGGTAGCTTGAATTAAAAAAAAAAACAAGAGAAAATAAATTCTAAAACAGGAGTGAAATTAACAATGCAAAAAGTTCATTTATTTTAAAAAGATTGTGTTTATTGCTGTCCATGTATCTAAATAGTTGTCTCAGTACTAGAAGAAAAACAACAACTTCACGTTTGATACAACCACTGAGCTCTATTACGATCGCACCCCTTCTCACATCACAGCCCATCCCCCCCCCATATTATGTTCCCCTCATCCCCACCCCCGTTAGATCTGTGGTCAGTGGAGTGCAATCAAAGCTACCAGGCGCTCGGAAGCTGAACGAGAGATGGACGAAGGTGCAACTTTGCACCTTTGGCCACTGACCAAGATCCAAGCGCTACCGGACTCAGAGAAAACCCCTGAGCCAGACTTTGATGTCCGAAATGCCCCTCCCCCTATTCCCTTCCCAAGACATTCGGGGACGAGCAGTCGATCGAGACAGAAGTTTTAAGTTAGTTTGCAGTTAATGTTGTATTAGAGTTTGAGAGAGACAGTCATGCAGTCATGAGTAGTTTTGAATAAAGTTCAGTTATTTTATACTTCAAATTAATAAGTGTTGACTTATCTGTGCATTTGACTGTGTGTTTGAAAATGTAGCAATAATTAAGGAAAATATAGAAAGAGCCCGTGACATGCTCTAATATAACTGAAGTGCTCATTGGTCTAAAATACTGGATACCTCCCACCATATGGAACAGTGACCATTTTTCCTAATAATACTCCCTTATCTATTTTTAGCTAAGTGGTCTTTTTCTCTGAGCTATTCTTATCCCTTTATTTAAAATAATATTTTATCTCCATAGTAAAACAAACCAAAATGGCTTCTTAGAAACATGAACTCAAATTTAAAAAGTCAAAATTAATGTATATTTGTGATAAAACTATACTTGAGTACCGTTCACTATTCTTTCCACTAAGGCCATAAACATTATACTCAAAATTATTTATGCTAATTGAAGTGATAAGAACAAAATAGAACTAAAATAGAAGATGGAATGAAAAACATATAAATAAATTTTAGAAGTTGCAAGATGGAAAAGAAATCATGAGACTATAAGCTACAGGTTAATATATTGTTCTTATAATGCTGCTAATATTTATAATATAATCCTAGCACACTTTCTGTGACCTATCAATGCCAGCCCAGTTCCATGTACTTAAGTCTCAGTGATGCCCTTGTTGAAATATATTTTTAATTTTTTTCAAAAACAGTTATATTTCCACTCAAATGTTCCCAAAATTAATTTGTGAAGTTTAGAAATTAGTCACCTTTCTTGATACTTAAAATTGGTGCCAAAATCTAAGTGGGAGGGGAAATTTGAGATGTCGCACCTTTTCTTTTATGCATTGTTAATAGAAACAAATTGTAAACAAACTACAAGTAATTACTGGAAACATTACTGAAAAATATAAAAGAAACAGTAGGGGGGGGGGGGAATTAGTAAACCATGTTTTGTTTGCAGTGGTTTGTGAATTAAGCAAGATATGTGTAGCATTAAAAATATAAAAGCCTAATCTACCTGTAAGTTTTTTTTCTTAGCTTGCTCATTGACATCATTGTTCTCTTCAGCAATGGTTTGTAAACTTGAACGTGTCAGCGCGGGGTTAGTGTAAGCATAGGGGACGCTTGCATCATACATAGAAGGTGAGCCAGAAGGGGATGGTGTAGGTGAGGTGTAGGAGAAGCTTTCATCAGGTTGGTACATTTGTCTGTAAGCCTGGTCATCACTGAATATTGATCCGTAGGTCTGTTACAGCAGTGAAAAGAAATGTAAGTAATGGATAAATAAATTTTATTTGAAGTTAGGATCTCTAAATTTACTTTAAAACACAATTATTAACAGGAGATCAAATGTGAATTTAATTCTGTACATACCACATCTTCACTATAGCCTGGGAAAAAGTCATCCTTTTCTGAAGATGTCACATGAGGTTGGAAAACAATCAGCATTACCCAAATTGGTAGAAGGAGTTTCAATATCTATGAAGAGTATATAAAGCATGTACAAATTGAAAGTTTAAATAGAAATATTCACTTTAAATGTTAATAAAATGTTTATTGTAACAAATATTCACAAAATAAAAAAAAAAAAATTACCATGAAGGTGACCAGAAGTGGTGAATAAACAGTTTGTTGATGAGACTGTAAAAAAAAAACATTTTAATAATGAAAAAAAAAATACATGCAAATGTAGTTCTAGCCGTTAATTTACATTTAGTTTTGTTAAAAACAATACAATCTACACTTAAAAAAACAACAAAAAAACTTACAAATATTGCACTGCATCCTGTTTCTCTATCACCCACTGTAAAAATAAAAACACAATACATTTTACTATTTGTGAATACCATAGGGTGTAAATATCAATGTGGGATTTCAAAATCATCCAAATTGGTTACTAAAACAGACATGTTGTATGATAAAATAACATTAACACGATAGCTTGAGAATTTCATTTATACTTTGAAATTAGATTGTCCTTTTGAACAGATTTTAGTAGGCTACATAATATTAGCATTATAATTTGTTATGATGAGTGTTGATATTTTTAGATTCTGAGAAGTCCGATAAGGGACTATACTATTATTGTTTTGTAATTAAAAATGCAATATGCTGTAAAAAAAAAAAGCTGCCTATAAATTTAAATATTAACGATCTCAGCCTTAACATATTATATATATATCAACAAAGGCCAAAACTTTAGCAGATCTTAACTAATTGTATCACTCCATGTCAGAAAATAGAATTCAGAAAGTCAATCCTTATGTTTTCAAGGTGACCTGGTTGTATGATTCCATCCATGTTAACATGACAGTTGATGCGTTTTCTATCTGGGTTGTTATTTTTACTGATCAATTTCTGTTAATAGATTCAGGTTGTTTACAGACATTTTCTTCTTGATTTTTTTAGCATTTAGGTAAAAAACTAACGCATTTACAAGTTGCAAAAAAAAAAGTTTATTGCCTAAATCATGCATTAATTTGAAGCCCTATTAGTAATACTTTAATTTGACAGAAAACAGAATTTTCTACTCCAGATTTTACCTTTTTTATAGATGATAGACATTGTAATATAAGTACAATTAAGATGACTGAAAAATATTTCCAAAACAATATTGCTAATTCTGTTCAACTTTTTATTCTGTTGTGTATACGGATTCATTTTTATTTATTTCAAGAAAGTAATGAATTTTTAGGTTGCAAATTTAGGTACTATCAGTATACTTACATAACTGAAGAGTGAAGTCATAGATAAATGTACTGAATGCTGACAGCTCGAAAACAATTACAATGCTGAAAATGCACAATATTAGGTCCTATGATTATAAATTTTATTAACACATAAAAAATGCTATTATGTATAATTAAAAAAAATAACTACAAGGGCATTTATCAGCAAATGTGAATAAACATCAACTTTAAATATTTAACCATATTTAAATGTAAGGAGCAATTTAAAAAAAAAACCTAAAAAGAAATGTAACAGTGACCAACAAAAGAAAAACAGACCATTAATGACTCACCACCACAAATCTCTTTTCTGTGACCAGCGGACAGAACCTAATGTACTGATTTCATTCAGTCTGCGAGTTATATAAAATCCTGACACACTGAACAATTGGACAACAATGAGCTCAGCACCAGATAGAGCCAGCCAGTAAGGGGCTAGAAGCATAATTTAGTTATCAAGTTCAAAGGGATGCTCTAATTTAAATGATCATTTGAATATCTAATATTGTTTTATTTATAGATATGTTGGAAAAATACAATTACCAATGCATTCCACATGTGAAGATTCTATATTGAAAATGCCCAGAGATGTTATGATTGTGAAGTATAAAACAGCCACAAAAAGGAATGGATACATAAATCTGAAAGTTAAATTGGGGCTGCTGATTAATTGCTATTAAAATGCAATAAAAAATGTAAGTGGTAAAATTTTTTAATGCAATACCTAAATGCGTTAATTTCCCGAATCAATTACTTCAGAGTAGCAAATAAAATCAACAAATAATACGGTTCTAATAAAAGAAATTGCAGGTCTTGGTCATCACCGATACATCAGGTCTTTTGTTAAAATGTAATTTGAAGAAGTATTGTTTTTTTTCTGGAAGTTATTGTAAATGATTCCAAGCAATGAATGATGATTGTCACACATCAAGAAACCTTGAAAGAAATAAAGGATGCAGGCACTGTCATCAGAGGAGCCACTGTTGTCTTGCTCCTCCTCAACAAAGACAGTTGTTGATAAACTAAGACAGGGCAACATATTGAAAATGACTTGGACTTATTACAGCAGAAGCCAAATACCCAGTTTTTGTCCACGTTAATGACATTTTTTTTTACCGTGGCTATAGAAACAGATGAATTTCACACTTCATCTGCCCCAATGGCCTGTTAAGGGTACTTTACTCCTGTCAAATAAGTGTTTAGCTTATCATGCCAATTGATCTAATATAATCACAAACTTGTTTGAATACAAATAATAAATGAAATGACTAGGATTAATTTTGATTAAAATTTTAATTATGCGTTAATTTTTATTAATTTTATTAATTAATTTTATTTAAAAAGCATTTACCTGTCAGCCAAATTTTCTTTTCTCAAAGCTCTGATGGCCAATGTGATGTAATAATGGCACATAATAAGAACCTGAAGAAGCTTTATATATTGCAAAAGAAAGTCAAGCTGGCTAACATTCCAAAAAATCCAATGAACACCACTGAAGATTAAAATGCAATGAAAACAATATTGTATATTAATTTTTTTTTTATTAACATCACAATTGGATTATACTCTTTTACCATTTATATTTTGTTGAGATTATTTTTACTCTAATATTATAAATAATAAGTATATATAAATTAAAGAGCAAACAAATACACCCATACCTTGCTATACGACTAGACTTTATACAGTATTTTGCTATAACAGCCTTTTAAATTATTGCTCTGTTTTGAGTTCCACAACCAATAGTTTTTAAAACTTATGACTAAATCACTTATTGAAAATTGGAACCTATCCTATTAAATTTGAATGGGTTGGGGTCAAAAGTATTGATTCTTAACAGCCTATTTGTTGTATGACCCACTATTCAAGGTATGGGTGTAATACAAATCAATCTACCAACCCTGTGGCACACTCAAGTGCAGCAGCATAGAAAATGACATACTGGTGACATGAAGGATGATGAGCTATATGGAGTTGTATTATCTTAGCTACACACAATATAGATGTCAGGAATGCTAAAACAGCTAGAACACTACTCCTGCAAAGATAGCAATGAGAACACTTATTACACAAAATAAGCAGTGTATATTAATAGAGCACATTAAAAAGTCCCAATTCCCTGTCAAGATATTCAAAGTTAATAATATATATATACACATATACATGTATATGTAGTTGCTAAAATGACTTCTATATGTGTGCTAAATTTAGTTTTTAAGCCTTTAAGCTTGATTATTGCTGATAGATAAACTTAAAAAAAATATTCCACTTAATGAAATACTGTGGGATGGATGGCCGAATGGGTGTTGAATGCTCAACTATCGACCTGAGAGTCCCAGGTTCGATCCTTTGTCAGAAGAAAGGCAATTTTTCCAGGTACTTTTGGTTATGTCCCTGTCCACCCAGCTTTAAATGAGTTCTTAACTTTAGTTGGGGAATTAAAGGCAGCTGGGATTTGTGCGAACCTTTGTATGCCATGGTTACAGCAACAGGTGAATTCTACAATTTATCTGTCCTTATGGTCCTTTGAGGGTGAAGGAAAATTTACTTTTAACAAAATACTGACATTTTAAATTATTAATTGAAAGTTTAAAGCATCCATACTCTTTAGAGTATTGATGATCCTATTGTTTTGAATTAATCGAAAGAAGTACACGCTGAAGTAAATTTAAAATGTTAAAATTTAATACAATCAAATTTGTTTTATAAGGATTGTGTTGTTACTGCATTGAATGAACTGTCGATAAAATCTTTTGACAACCCTTGTTTATCAAGTGACAAAATCACAATCTTAGCAGGAAATGGATATGTTTAATTAGTAGAACATATATTAATATCTAATGTATTAATGAAAGAATCAATTTTATGTTCATGCTGTATGTAATATATTGAATAAAAAATTAAAAAATGTTTCCATATATGATTTGAGTTTTTCACTTACTGATGTGTGTCTTATTTTTGAAAAGAGCATTATCATTTTATTTCAATTGTACTATTTAGGTTCTTCATTACCATTTGTTATGCTTTATTTCATCACTATTTTAGGTTGTTTTGTTGGTTGTTCAACTAGTAAATCATAAAATGTAATGTAACGACTATGACTACTTAGTCTAATGTGGTGGAAGGCCAAACCTGTAAAGGTCAGGATTTGATAATTACTTATATGAGCAAATACACCATTTTTATATAAAAGTCTGCTTATAATTATATTTTCTGACTTACTAGTATAGACCAGATCTTTAAAAATGTGTGATTCTTACTGTATGTTTAAAGAAATTAATGACAAAAATAAAAAATGTACACAATTTAAGGTAAATTTTAAGATGTTTAAATAAATTGAAGGGAAAAAAATTATGTACAAAATATTATATGAATTATATGAACACAGTTCAAAAGATAAAATAAAAAATTATATGAAATGCAGGCTTAATTCTTCTTATTGCTAACGTAGACCGTTTTTTGAGCTAGCAGGTGTCTGCTCGCAATGCATTGGCTAAAGTAAATAATTCCTAATATTAATACAGGCATTTTTTAAAACTAGATAGGATAATCAAAAGGGGTCAAGTCTACTGTATTTATTTAAACAATTAGCAATCCAGAAACGAGCAATCAGTATTTTTTTAAAGAAGTTAATTTACATTGATTTGATAGAGAAACAGTAACTTTTCTATTTCAATTAAAAATTAAATTACACATACAATTATTGTCTTTTTCTGCATTGTAAAAGAAAACGAAATTATAATTATTGCAATGTTAAAGACAGATAAAATGAAAAATATTTAACAGACCTGACACAAGCGACTGTATCAAAATTCTGAACACAACTGTTTTCCATGACATTCACGATTGTCATATTAGTAACATTGGGTAACAAATATGGATCTGCAGCCATTGCAGCTAAGTAACCTTTTAGGTTGACTAAAGCTCTAACAAATCAATACATTCCATGGATCAAGTGTAAGTAATGGTCTTGATCTTTTTCAGACATTTACAATTTTTCAAATAATTTCAAATCTGAAATGAAACAAAGCAATAAACAATTGGAAAATTTCAGATGAAACAATAATAAATTTGAGACTACGTAATTCTTGTATGAGCCACTGTCACAGCTTGTATAATGTAATCTCTCTTCGTTAATTCAAATATAGTCTTCTAAAATTGTTAACTGCTCATATTTTTATAAACATTCAAATACTTTCTAAATGGGCATTTTTTTAACTAAGTTGAAAGTCATTTTAAGAAAATGGACAATAAAACAGCACAAATTATGAGTAGTATAACACAAGCAGAGGATCTTTTTTTTTAAAACCATTTCTTTTATTTTAAAGAGATCATGAAAATACTTTACCCAAGTAAAATGTCATGCCTTCAGTTCATGAAAAAGCTATGCAATCCTAAACCTATGTTACCTTTTCTTTTTGATGGCTTTCAAAACTAGAAATTTGTCAAGTTTTATCAGGCAATAATTCCTGTTTGGAATTCACCAAGCCAAATTCTTTTTTGATTTTCAGAACACTCATTTTAGAAATCCTATTTAATGGCTTACACACATTAACTTTGAGTAACAGAAATATGTTAATTTGGCAGTTAGAAAATGAATGCTATTCTTAGTAGGGCTGTACTGGAATCTGATTCCTATTAAGCCGGATTCTGGCAATTTTTTTTGGCGCAACATAATTTTGAAATATTTAGCACTATACAATTAAATTAAAACAATAACTTCCTTTCTTTCTTTCCTGCATTTTCTAAAATACAATAACGTTGACTGCTTTTAGTTCTATATGTAAGTAAAAATATATTAAAAAGGAAGATTTGAATCATATTTAGTCTAGTAATACGACACCTTACCTTCCGCTACTTTTGATTCCGTGTCTTCTATAAATTATATTTAGCTATGAGAAACTTCTTTAAAGAGCAGACAATGAACTATTTTTGGGTGTTTACAGGTTAAAATAGTTCAATAATTTATTTTTCTGCAAATTTTTTTATTCAGTGGATTTTGTCATGATTTGGTTAAAATTTCTCACATATTTAGATAAATAACTTGAAGATACATTTTTAATAGAACATTAAAGTGATATTGATTTAGATTTGAAATGCATTTTAATTTGCGTTTTTATGGGAAATAGTCAGATAATGATTTAAAGGAAAGTATGAATGAAATAACAAAGTTTGGTGACGTCCTATGGAAAACTAAAGAAAAATAAGCTAGTGGGTGGTGCTACAGTATATATTTTTTTTTTGGAATTCATTTATTAATAAACATGTTTATTGATTGTAATAGAAATCAAGTTAAATTAGGTACAGCTCTATTAAAATAAATTTTTAAAACGAAGAACCTGTTATTTTGACAGAGTTATCTTTCCTAACTCAAGATTGGGGAAGGGGTTTTAGTCACAGTCTTCAAGATCTAAATGGTTAATACTGTTTTTTGCTATCTAGAACTTAAAAAATAAATTTTAATTTTATTTTTCATTCTTATATCTTTTTATATCAGGCGAGAAATTACTACTTCGTTCGGAAGATTACTATTTAATTCGGTAAAATTCGGTTCCTGTTCCGATAGGATTCAAATATTAAATCTGATTCCGATTCCTGCAGGATCTAAAAATTACAATCCGGTACAGCCCTAATTCTTAGTCTAAGTTTCAACCACAGCACACATATTTTTTTAACTGATTTTGTAAATGAACATGACAAATCCTTAAAACAAATTGCATGCCTTAAATTTTTAAAGATATAGGTCATAGCTACCACAAGTCCATTTTAATTTTGGAAATAATAATGTCAATAGAGGTGCTGATGTAAACATAAATGATATTATGTATCTAGATTGGCAAAGCTGTAAAACTTAAATTAGTATATTTTTTAAACCTGATTTTGAAATACATGGGACATAGGATGATACAAGATAAATCATTTAAAATTTTAAGAATAAGCCATTTCATTGACAATGTTTAAAGGTTACTGATAAATGAAAGAATATTCTAAAACAAAAACAACAACAATTTAAAAAAAAACCTACCTTACTCATAATATGAGTCGTACATCCTAACTTTAAAATGGCGAACCATGAGACCAGCGACTTTGTTGTACACATTATTGTTAATACAATCTGTGAAGACTATTTTAGTAAAATCTCATAAAATCAAATTCCTTCAAACATTCTTAGTTACAGAATTATAATACTCATTGAATGAAGAAATTACATGAATAAATGAATGAAAACCCTTCAAAAGGAAAATGAAAAATAGTTTTGGGACTTTCATTGAGTTTTAGTAGCCCTTTGCCCAAGTTCAAATATGTCAGTTATGACTTTACCTTACAGTTAAAAGTCAAGGTCACAATCCTACTTTTAAAAGTTCTGTACTCTTTCAAAAAGTATTCATTTTATTATTTAAAAGAAAATCTGCATATCTCTACATTTTACCCATGCCTATCCATGGTGTGTGTGATGTAATTTATTTGAACATTATATTGAGACTTTTGTCTCTTTGAAAAAATTAATAAGCAACTACGCATAATTAAAATATAGCCAATATAGTATGGGTTTAAAATTTTACAAATGTTTTATTCATTCAAGAATTAAATTCTGTATTCTTGTTGCCTAATTTTTTTTCTAACTTTTAGGATAATGTTTTCCACAGAATATGTCATCCTTTTTATTGTGACTTATTTATGTGTGTCCTTTTTATTTTAATTAAGTTGGTCAACTTAACCTTACATCTTAACTAGCACATCAGCCTTGCTGAAGGCTTTAGGAACGTCTAATCTATGGACAGCTGAGTAAGGGTCCAGGAGTTTAGTTTTATCTGTTTTCTTTATTTTGGGTTTTCGAAAGTCTCTAGGTTTTTTTCAACTTAAGTTACGATTTCTACGGCTGTGTTTGATCTGAAAACAGTAATTTTTCAAATTCGAATCCGATGGAATTCTATTAAAAAATCCGTCGGATTCGAATTTGCTCAAAAAACGTCGAAGTTCGAATGTCGTCGGATTCGAACTTCGTCACATCCCTAATATTTATTTACATTTTCGTAATTATCAATAATTTAACACAAATTATGACTAATATATGAGGGACGGGTGGCAGAGCAGTGGAGAGTGCTTGACTGTTGAACTGAGAGTTATGGGATAGATATTTGGTGAGCAGGGACAAGACGTGAGTGTTGCCGGTCTAACTCTTAGAGAAAAATGTATTGATGTTTTTATGCTACATATACCATTAAATAGCTATAAAATGGTCCTGTGTTTACGGAATATAGTTAGCATAATCATTCATAATAAAATTACTGCAAGTTTAAATATATATAACATGAGTTACACAGGGCAACCAAAAAATATTTTTTGAAAAAAGTCAAGGGTTTTTCAACTGATTTATACTAATTTTGATGCACTGAGTCTGAAAATGACCTTGGTTTTGTTCAATCAGGTCAGGATTTTTTCCTACAGAAATTTAAAAAAAATCGATTTTTTTTGTAAAAAACCATTTTTGCGGATCATCAGCTGATAAACCATTGATGATTTTTTCCATTTTACTCAAGAAATAAAAGTCAACGTGTTCAAATTCATTCAGTTTTTGTTTATCCACCAAATTTTATAAGCATAATTATCATAATATTGGTATAACAATGAGCATTACGTGAAACAAAAGTTCAGAGTTCAAGGCATAAATCTGCGTTTCTTCGATTCCCGTGTGTGATCAGCTGCTGGGTTGTCTTTCCCCAGCGACCAGCAGTAGTCCGCTAGCATGACTGCATCCCACCTCCCCTGGTACCTTTCCTCCATTTGGCAGATGTCCTGATAGAACCTTTCTTCCTGCTCATCGCCCCAAGGTTTTCAGGAAACTTTTCCATGTGTGAGGACAGGAAGTGCATCTTTATACTCATTAAACACCCGAGTTTTTGGAAGTCCTCTATCATGCTGCTGATGAGTCTGGCGTGGTTAGCTGCCTTCGTGTTCCCCAGGAAGTTGTTCACCACCTGCACAAACGATTTCCAGGCGGCACACTCAAGCGTGTTCATGGAGTTTTGGAACTCTGTGTCCTTTATGAGCTGCCGTATCTGTGAACAGAAAATGCCGGCATTCAGCTTCTCAATGGTCAGTTAAGGGAATGCTCGGCACATATAGTTGAAGCACCTCCCATCCTTGTCCAGAGCGCGCGTAAACTGTTTCATTAACCCAAGCTTCATGTGTAGCGGTGGGATCAATATCTTCTCCTGGTCAACAAGAGGTTCGTTTATGATGTTTCTCGCCCCAGGTACTAACTGCTCTCGCGCCGGCCACTCTTTCTTTACATAGTGCTGGGCTCTGTCGCGACTGTCCCACATACATATAAAGCATGTGTACTTCGTGAACCCGGACTGCTGACCAAGTAGAAAGTTCACCATCTTCAAGTCGACGCAGATGATCCATTGGTGCTGCTCATATTGGATTTTGTCAAGCACATACTTCACTGCTTTATATTTCTCTTCAAGAGTTGTGGAGTGCGCAAGAGGTACTGGCTCCAGTTGTGGAGAAGTACACACTTCAAAGAGCGCTTGTGTCACATTCTGTGATTTAATGAATGAAATCAAGTCCAAGCCCTACCCTGCTTTCATCACCCGAGGGTGAGATAAGATAATACATAGGATAGACAAAGGCTTTCTCTTCCCAGGTTTTTTCCACTGTGGTCGGTCTGTCTAGTACCCACTTGTCACGTTGTCACCTGGGAAGAGAATGTCTACATGGGGAGATAAGCTATGCCCTTGTTGTATTCAAGCGGGAGAGGGATGGGCTCTTTTCTCTTTATCCCCCATGCTTGAAGGCGCCACTGATCACGCGTGATCGTTGTGACGTACACGGTCACTGCAATTGGTTAGTGAAGCGGAAGTCTCGGCATGCATGCGGGGAGATCCGATGCGGGGAGATCCGATGCGCGTCGCGGGACTTTTAGTTAGAGGGAGAATTTGGCATTCAGTGGAGAGAGAAGGTCGAAGTCCTAGGTGCGGTTAACTAGCATGAGCCGGTTTTGACCGGCTCAGAGGTAAGTTCTTTTGAGAACTACCCACCTCAGGTAATGCCTTTTAATCTACTTGATTATAGATTGTTTTTGTAGTAGCTGGTAAAGCTACGGGCTTTCTCAAGGCCCGCGGATGTTCTTGTTTTTGATGTGAATAAAGGTGTTGTAATGTAATTTACAAATGAGTTTCTTACTCAATTTATAGTTGTGTTGTGCGTCCTGTGTAACCACGTGGCTGGGACAATATAAATGCTGGCCAGAACTCAGTAGGGGATCATACCAATAGACAACCACCGCAGGGACCCCGCATAGGGGACTTTGACAGCTTGCAGCTGTCAATAAAGAGTCGCCAATCTTTTGTATCATATTGAGGACCGCCGAGTTTATCAAGAAGACGGAGACATCTTGGCAGTACACAAGGTCTTCCTCCTGGCAGAAGTAGCCCATGTAGTCCTCATGCCTTCTACAGCAGAAAGTGATACGCGCGTCCTTGCCAAGTAGATTTTTCTCTTTGAGTCTGGAGGCCAACAGCTCGGAGGAATTATTCGACAGGCTGAGATCCCAAACCAGATCTTTAAGCTCACATTGTGAGAACGGCTGCAGACCATCTTGTGATTCATACTCCTCTTCTGTATCTCCTCCCTCGTCTAAAGTGGTGGCCTCATCGTCGCTGTCAGGAAGATCTCTGAACGCTGGTAAAGGAATTTTTTCGCAGTGAGTAGCTGGACGACGGGCAGATGGAAGGTCGGGGTACTGGAGGCTGTGCCCAATCAAGTGCTGATGCATTAAATAATCAAGTGAAAATCCAGATTGATGATTTATAAATAAAATATTATTATCTCTGTTTTTAATGCAGCTAATTTAGAGAAATGATTGAACTCAAAACCCCTGATATTAGAATACGTATAGCTCGTCCGGTAGGTCTATGGCTGTATCTCAAAAAGTTGACCTGACTGAGCAAAATCAATGTCATTTTCGGACTCAGAACACCAAAATTAGTCTAAATCAGTTGAAAAACCCCTGACTTTTTTTTGGCTGTTGCCCAGTGTTATATATAAATCATATATGTTGTTAGTCTAATAATTTATACCAATATATAAATCTTTGTTCGTTTGTGCTTTGTAATTAACATAAAAACATCAATACATTTTTCTCTAAGAGTTATGACCGCAACACTCATGCCTCTTCCCTGTTGGTGAGAATCAATATGGTCAATATGGATTATTTCCAGATATATCGGTGAAAGTTAGTTCAAGGTCCCCTAAAGTCCACTCAGCTTTAAATAGTACTTGACTTAAAGCTGGAGAAGTAACCACACAACCCCTTCATATGCATTGGCTACAGAAACAAATTAATTCTACACTTCATCTGCCCAACATACTCATAGGGCCTATGTCATGGCCCTAATCAGCCTCAGGATAGGACAAAAAGCTAAGCCTAAGGCTAAGGGCAGGGAACTTTACTATGACTAAAAATCTAATATTAGTAATATATGGTAAACCTCAAACTGATTCATTTTGACTACTATTGACAACTGAGTAAATTAAGTTATTATTATGAACAAAATATTAACAAGTATTATTTATGTTAGTATTGTTAGCAAATTTTTTATATAATATATGAATGCAATATAATATGCTATGTATATAATAAGTGGGATTAATGTGAACAAAATGTACTTTGAGTCTTTGAGGATATTTTTCACAACAACTGACTTTTATGAAAATGGAAAATTAAGTACCTCCTAGTAAAATAATAATGCCGATGCCGGCAATGTAATTTATGATCTAATCATTAACCATTGTAATCAATATTGAATTTTCACAGTTAAAATATACGCATAATAAATACACGCAGTTTATTAAATAAAATAAATACTATGATTTATTCATAATCGACTATTACAGAAATATATTTCTTGTACTTTAAAATTTACCCAGTATATGATGAAAACTCAGAAATATAAAGAATTTCTTCCATTGACTCACACTCTTACGTTTTTCTATTTAATCAATTTACAATGTTAATAACCTTCGTCTTAACGGAAATGACGTGATCGCACACAAAATATCAAAATTTATTATGTCCCTTTAAAATTTAAATGAATAGTAGTAGTTTTCAGCTATTATGATAAAAAGAATTTTGTGGTGTGCATGTTAACGTAATCTTTGAGTGTTTTAATGTACATTACTATTTACTCCACAAACTAGGAACACTGGTAGGCAGTGGCGTAGATAACTTGTTGTCCGATCGTAGTGATTTCTAGAAAGGCCGCTTTCTTTTTTTTGAAATGGAACATCTTAAATAAAAGTCGAAAACCCGAGTGTTATTTGTTTTGTTTTGATGTCTTTTAATCCATTCCCTCTGCAATCATGCTAAATAAGTGCCATTTATAGCACTACACTGTGTAGTAAAAGTACCATGTATTTATTGTATTATTTTGAAGCTTTTTTTTTTCGTGTTTAATTTGGGCTAAATGAAGAAAATAAAAAAAATAAAAAATAGTACATTTACAATTCAAATACAGGATCTTCTTAAAATGTACAGAGCCTACCACCGTAGGCGTAGTGTCCTTAGTGAGTGACACTGACAGCTTAGGGCAGTGGTCCCCAACACCCGGACCTCGGACCGGTACCGGTCCGTGGATTAAATTCTACCGGCCCGCCTAGAAATATTAAATTGTTTCATTTATATTTACAATCTAAAATATAAAATAATTAACTCCCCAACCCCTCAGCGGCCCGTGGTGAGATTATCAAACGTTGAGCGGTCCGCGGCGAGATAAAGGTTGGGGACCACTGGCTTAGGGGACAGACCAGGGCTTCTCTTACTGCTAATTAATGTTAGGATTCTAAACAGTAGCCTAAATGGGGGGGGGGGGGATGGGGGGGTAGGCAGTGGCGCAACCAGCAAAAAATGCTGGGGGGGGGGGGGGGGCTCACATATGGAAAAAAGACAGTTTGACCGTCTTTTTTGTAACTTTATAACGTAAATTATGTATCGATGATTTGGCCTGCCACCCCCCCCCCCCCGTTGTTGCGCCACTGGGGGTAGGTGGCATTTTATCTGCTGCTTTGGGTGTTCAGTGAAGCGATAGGCCTACCTCAGAATACCAACATTATCCATATGAAATTGTTTTATTCTAAATCGTTCATATTTTTTTCAAATAATGTTTTACTTTTAAAATTGATATAAAATGAATGAATTACCCGTACTTTTGTACTCTGCCGTGCTTTACTTCCTAAGGATTTACAATTAATCTTTCGAACTCTAATTTGGTTTTGTATCAGTCCCCCCTCCCCCCTATAATAATGAAATAGATTGATATATCCATTTGCGGGGTAAAAATTGATTTAAGATTGAAGATTTGAAGCAATGACTCCATTCATTACATATTATAATAATTTGGATTATGATTAAAAAATCGAAATTATTAATACCATATTCTGATGTAGTTAAACACTGCAGATGCCGTTCCCTCTGGTGGTTTAGTGATTGCTCCCCCCCCCTCCCACACACACACACACTACCTTTTTTTTACGACACTGCTAATGTCCGACAACTGACCCGTGGTGTGGGCTCAGGGGGATTGAGCAGACACTAATTGCCCAGTTTCGTACAGAGCAGCCCCGTAGCCAAGTTGGAGGGACACTGGGGGGCCGTGCCCCAGAGGCGTAGCGAGGGGGCGGGGGTACATATGTCCCCGGGCGCCGAGGTTCAGGGGCGCCAAAATGGTATATTTTACATATAATATATGGTTTTCGAATGGGGGTGGGGCGCTAAAAAGGTATTAAAAAGGTATTGTGCCCTGGGCGCGAGTTAAGCTCGCTACGCCACTGCCGTGCCCCCCCCCCCGGCTAGGCGTGGATTGCCCCCCCCCGCTTTAAAAAGAAGAAAAAGAGGAAAAAATAAAGATGCCCCTTTGCTGGGTATTGGTGCCCCCTACTTACTTTGACCTGGCTACGGGCCTGGTACAGAGCATTGTCCTTTAGGTGCATACTTCGGGAGGTTGAGGCCTAATGTCGATTCCCTTTGCCGACACTGCAGAGAAGTTGAGGAAACCGCGGATCATGCACTTTTTGAGTGCCTCGGCCTGGCGGACCACAGGGTGGACCAGTTGGTTAGCTCGCTGGCCATTGGCCTTTATGGCAGTTCCCAGATGTTGAGGGACACGGCGAGTTTGATCTCATGGGCTCTAAGAGACGAAGTCTCAGCCCGCAGTTATCACTGAGAGAGTTCAGATATATATATATATATATATATATATATATATATATATATATATATATATATAGAGAGAGAGAGAGAGAGAGAGAGAGAGAGAGAGAGAGAGAGTCTGACAAAGGAAATACCCGGAGTTACCAAAAAAAGCAGTATATAAACACGAACTTAGGGCATCACAGAAAGTTTTCAAAGCTAAATTTATCATTTGAATTGTTGAATTAATTTGATGTATAACCACTTTAAAAGTTAAATAAAAAAAATGTTTTAAAAGAAAATCCATTTAAGTACGAAGATGCTAGCTGATTGAAAGAAACAATAGTACATATTTTGAACTAGTCAAGGCGCACTGACCCAGCAATAATGACGTACTAACGTGTTTTAAAAAAAAAAGACAATTAAGAAAATTAGCCCTAACAATACTAATGTGATCTTTCAAGACTGTTAAAATACATTTTAAAAAAATTAGCCTAAGATCGTGGTATTCAGGGCCGGATTTAGACTTGATAAGGCCCTAAGCTATTTGAGATATGGGGCCCTGTATAATCCAGATATTATCTGTCAGTGCCAAATATTTTAGTATATATGACAGTTGCTCACTCGGACAATTATTTGGGGGCCCACAATAAAGTGGGGGGGGGGTCATAAGATATAGCTTGTGTAGCTTATACATAAATCCTGCATTGGTGGTATTGCTGCTTTAGCACGTACATTTCTTTGCTAATTATTATTTAACGCTCGATTGCGGCAGTGCTATTAAAACGTTGCCACAGCAACCGTGATTTTGTTATAATTGGCCTAAGAATTAATTAAATCTAGTTGCTGAAATTAAGAGCCTAATTTGACTTTAGCAGTAAAAAAAAAATTGAATACATGGGCCAGGTTATTTCTTCGGGGATAGGCCTACATGTTTATTAGTTGTTTTTGTTGTGTTTTTTTTTTGTATTGTTGACAACTATCACTTGTGTCGAGCTACATGTGCTTACGTAATCTCCTACTTGCGTTGAAAGCATATATCTATGGTTGAAAGTATCAAATAGCCTCAAAATCTATAGATAACTATTCTAATAGCACACTAAACTCTTGCTATAGAAGCCACTTATAGGCTATATATTGTAAATGCATTTTTTATTGTTTCTTTGGTTTTTTTTTAATATATTTGTTTATAAAACTAAATATTCTGTTGTCCTCTCTTGTTTTCATTAGGTTAAATTTTAGACTCTGATATAACGCAAAAAAAAAAAAAAACACCTCATGTTTATTTGTTAAAAGTGTTAAACAAGTGTTTTTCTTTTGGAGTTTTTCTGAAACACACCAATGCACATTTTTATCAAAATTACGATACAAATTATCTTTTTTTAAATAAGCACTTAATTCCGTATCAGCAACAATCTGGGAATAAATTAATTTGCCTGTCTTATTTTGAATAAATAACGTGCAACCGTGTTGAATGTCACAAAATAATTCAATTAAGATGTTTTTTTTTTATTTTTTTTTTTGTAATTAACAGACCACATGACGAAGATGAAACAGGTTCAGTTAAGTGGTGCAATAAAGCGAAAACTGTCAAGCAAGAAGTAGGACAAAAGAGTTTCGAATTAAAGATAAAGACGGTAACACTTTGCGATGTATATACATCATACATTTCCAAATTTGAAATGAATATTAGGTTTCCTGTCCACTCTACGCTTCATGTAGGGCCTAATAAAATATTGAAAGAACAATACTTTTTTTTAGTGGGACGGATGGCCGAGTTGAAATTTGTTTCAAAGTCGTCCCACAAGTCCACCCTGCTTTAAATGGGATCACATAGTGTTGGTTGTTGGGGTATCACAGAGTCTTAATCCGGCACTGGTCTCAGATTAATGACGTCTTAGAAAGCACTAGGGTCCAAAAACAAAAAAAAACAAAAAACTCTACACTTGTCGTAGCATATGTAGTGAGTGTGTTGCAGTGCCGAACCAAGGGATTTGTGGGCCCGGGGGTGCTTGGCCTCTTTGGGGGCCCCTGCACTTTGACATTCGACACCATGACATGAGATAATGTACTTAATATTTAATGGAAACATTTGTTATGGTGCCCCCCTCAAGCTGGTGTCTGGGGGCACTTTAGAATTTGAACCCCTCCTCCTCCTCCCTAGGTACGCCTCTGGTTTGTTGGCCCGTCACTAGGCCGTTAATATAGATACATTATACTTAATATTATATTATTTATACAATAGGTTTAATACTTTATAATGTAGGTCTACTATTTATTTTAAAAGCTTATTTTTACACACTCGGATATAAATATAAAGTAACACTCTTACACATGAACGTATCGCTATACAGTGGCGCAACAAGGGGGGGGGGGGCATTGGGGCATTTGCCCTCCCCCCACCCCAAATAAAAAAAAAATAAGATTAGACCAAAATTAGTCACATGTAAGTTTTATCTCATGGTTTTAATACAAGTGATTTTTGTGTCTAGTTGCGCCTCTGTCGCTATATCATTCATATATCTAAAGAATACATTATAAAATATATTACAAAAAAAAAATTAAAAAAAGACAAAACAAAAAGAATTTTTTTTAATTAAAATGAAATCAAAAGCAGGGACGAGGCATAAATGTTGCCGGTCATAACTCTTAGAGAAAAAAATTATTGATGTTTTTATGCTAAATACAAAGTAAAAACGAACATGGGGGGGGGGGCAAATTATTGTTTCCATTAAATACTAAGTACATTATCTCATGTCATTTTGTCGAATGTCAAAATGCAGGGGCCCCCAAAGAGGCCAAGCCCCCCGGGCCCCCAAATCCCTAGGTTCGGCACTGTTCAAAAGGTCCTTTAGCTTAGATCATAAAGTAGGCCTATTTATAGAAATTACTCACCACTCCGAAAAGTTTTTCTCTAGGAGTGATTTGGGACATATGCTGACCAAGCAGCCAAGCACCATTTAATGAGTTACGACTAGGCCCGTAGCCAGGTCAAAGTAAGCAAGGAGGCACCAATACCCAGCAAGGGAGCACCTTTACTTTTTCCTTATTTTTTCCTCTTTTCTTCTTTTTTTAAGCGGGGGGGGGGGCACTCCACACCTAGCGGGGGGGGGGGGGGGGGCCCGGCCCCCCATAGCTACGGGGCTGGTTACGACTAATGTTTCAATTATTTCATGGTATGGGTGAAGAACATTTTTATTATTACATAAAGTTGAGAGGTTTCAGCGTTAACTGTCGTTTGATGCAGTGCTTTTTTCTGGCTGAACGCACCGGAACGGAGTTCGGCACCTTTTTTCCGTAGACTTTTGTTTACTGCACCATTTCCAGTGTTATTTCTTTATGACATGACGGCGTTCCGTACTTTTTTTTTTTTTGGAAAAATATTACTGGTTTGATGTAATAAAAAATATTGAGCAGTTTTAGAGGCTTGGTATTGTTGAGCTTGTACTAAAAAAAACCTTGAAATGTCAGATTTCACAAAGGACGTATGACTAGTGGTAAAAAAAAATCATTAGTAAACAATATTGTATAGACGGGTTTAAAAATATCTAAATCTGAATATAAGTTATCTTAAATCATAATTGGCAGCCCAATACAAACATGTTGCCTACATGTAAAAAAGAAAAGATGTCTTCTATTTCTTGGAAATCAAAAGTGTATCACGTGAACTGCATGGCTGCCACAATAGTAATTTTTCAAATTAGATGTACTACAGAACTCTTCTAATTTCTAGCGTTTTTTTGATACATATAATCAGTGCTTTTTTTTTGACGGGGGGAAATTATTTCTTTTCTTGTATTTTAAGAGGATTTAAATTGGTTAATTATAAAATAAAATTGTTTTAGACATTTAGTATCTTTGCAGATGTGATTTAGCTTGTAGTTAAAAGTTAGGCAATCCATCACTGAGTACCGGCCAGCCCCGTAGCCAAGTAAAGGACACTGGGGGGGGGCCGTGTCCCCCCTGCTAGGTTGGAGTGCCCCCCCCCGCTTAAAAAGAAGAACAAGAGGAAAAAATAAAGAAAAAGTAACTAAAATGAGAAGGTGCCCCCTTTCTGGTATTGGTGCCTCCCTGCTTACTTTGACCTGGCTACGGGCCTGGTACCGGTACCTATTTTTTTTGCAAAAAGCACTGTATATATATATATATATATATATATATATATATATATATATATATATATATATAACTGAATCTGAAATCGTCACACAATCTTCCTTCCAAACATACTATATCAGGGGATATCAGGGGATGATTTAACATCGGGCACGCCCTGTGACCTGACTTTGCAAAAATCCAACTTTACACTTGTATTATGTCTTTCTTTTTTTTTATGGACCCAAAGTTTCCTCTAATGCCCTATGCTTCACAAGTCGTACGTAATTTTCGGTTATTTTCCCCAAAGTTGCTCATGTAAGTGTAACACGCCGAATCAGACATAGCCTTAACAATCTAGCAAAAACAAAACAAAAAAAAAAAACTATTATAAAATTTAAATAATAGTGTTTTGCTCCTTGTTGCAACCATCGATCGGAACAAGTTCCTTTTTTAGGTTTCCCATTGAATGAAGACAGAGAGCAGAAGCATAAAGTGGATGGCCTTATCAATATAACCACTGTCATAACCAGGTATGTA
Organism: Bulinus truncatus; assembly: GCA_021962125.1. Taxonomy (NCBI): domain Eukaryota; kingdom Metazoa; phylum Mollusca; class Gastropoda; family Planorbidae; genus Bulinus; species Bulinus truncatus. Next base: position 6,203,551 of record JAGDYQ010000031.1, on the reverse strand, counting down.
AAAATCATTGACATCCTATATAAGATGGTGGAAAAATATTTCTTTTTAAACTAATGCCCTTGGTTACGCTCTTGACCGTGAGTGTTTAAAACTTGGTGAATGAGAATCGCATCTCATTAACATAAAGGGGAGACCCAGTTTCCAGGGAATCTCAGAAAAAGAAAATAATTTTCATCAAGTTTATTTAACCAAGCTTCTTGAAATCTTTTACAGAAATAAATATAATATAGATGTAATATGGATTCCCAGCGAACCCGGAGTGATTTCCAAACTAGAAAAAAAAACCCCCGCAAATTTTTACTGCAAATTAAGACTTGCCGATGTAATTAGTTACAGTGCAAATGTGCGGTATTGTATTTGTAAAAAGTTGGCAGGCAGTACCGATACCAAGAAAGCTGCTAACCTCGGCTATAGTATTCAGTATTGCCATTGCTCGTGAAAGAAACACTATTTTTTGTATGTGGTAATAAAAACTAATTACTTTATTCTTAATAATATTTACTTAAGTTTTTTTTTAATTTATCTGTGTAAATGACACAGTACACTGGTGGTTTCAAGATATTCCACACTGAAACAGCGAGTAGAGAAACTTTTTTTTTTATTAATCTATTCAAACAAAATTGTTATGTCATGTCTCATCATGTCACATGACATGTGATATGACTACCCAACTACAATAATATTTGTCAAAATAATTATTGTAGATAGAATATGATATTTGATATTACCATGTCAAAATTGTTTAAAAACATAGTACTAATGAATACAACAAATTCTGTCAGTGGCGCAACAGACCAAAATTAGTCACATGTAAGTAAGTTCAAGTTGTATGTCATGATGTTAATACAAGTGATTTTTTTGCCCCCCCCCCCCCCCCCCATGAAAGTTTGGTCTAGTTGCACCACTGCTATAAAATACTTTTATATAGACTATGATTATGAATATAGATAAAAGATTATCCATATTCATAATCATAGTCTATATAATAATATTTATCTGATAGTTAAAATTAGTTAATTTACTATCTATTTAGACTAATATTATAAACATAGTTTAGAATATAGCATAAATCACATGATAAGCCAATAGACAGAATAGAGCCAATCCAACAATTGAATATAAACTGATTACACAGTAGACTGAGTAGTTGTGGGTTTATCAACAATTCACTATTTATTATTTATTGAAAATTTATTCTAATATTAATAATATCGCACTGTCTCCGGATACGTCTAAGCGTACTACGTATTTTTTTTTTTCAGGATACATCTAGCAAACTTTGATGACGTCAGCAAACAGAATGAACTCTTATGATTTAAAGTTATTTTCTTTTCGCTGGAAATTGCATAACCGAGCAGTTTTTTCTGATTATACATTCAAATTGTAGCTATGTTTCTGTGGCGCGCTGGCACAGTGGGTTAATCGCTTGGCCGTGACCCATTTTGGCTAACTATATGCGGGTTCAATTCCTCTCAGAGACATATTTTTTTTTCAGGACTAGGGTTAGGGTGTGGAGCAATATCTATTGATGGTCCCCGAAAAAAAAATACGGGAGACATATTTTTTTTTTTCAGGATTAGGGTTAGGGATAGGGTTAGGGTGTGGAGCAATATCTATTGATGGTCCCCGAAAAAAAAATATATCTCCGATTATTAACAGTAAATGACGTCATCAACGTCTGCAGTAAATAAGAGTTCTCATTCATTCTGTTTACTGACTTCATCAAAGTTTGCTAGACGTATCCCGAAAAAAAAATACATGGTACGCTTAGACGTATCCGGAGCCAGTGCGTAATAATATTTACATTAAATAAGCTCTTTTTTTAAAAAAGTCAACTTAACGGTAATTTTGAAGGTTAGAGGCTAACTTCTTGTATCTATAATGCAATATCAGGGCAGTCATGGCTTACTAATGCCATGGCAGATATGCATTTAATTATTAAAAAATATTTGTGATTAAAAAAAAATCTCAACAATGTTCTTTTATTTTTTATCCACCATTTTCTTCTATTTTTGCCATAATTAATGTAATGTTTATTTAGCCCAGGCATTAAGGTTAACCTTGTTATCAAAAACTAAAAGGTGAAATCATGGATAGCAAAGGTTTTAGCTACCCAGGGCCGTAATGTAAGAAAATAAATCTTTCATGTGCTGCGAATGTACTACTAATATCAATGTTCACTACCTGGATGTAAAAGAGGATACATCATTAGTAGTAATTATTAAAGTTTATAACATGTAACTTTACAGGAGAAATAGAAAACATTGATCTTTCACAGTTTGTAAGTAAAAAATGATTTATATACGACCGAATGTATTATTTAGTTTTGGCTCACATATTTTTCATCTAATTCTAATTCTTCTGACATGTGTATTTCTTTTTAGCTTCCAAACTCTTCTTAGTAACTTTGAGTCTTCTGCTTCATAATTATTGGTTTTTATCACTGGTGGCGGAGCAGGGGGGGCAGCGCCCCCCCAAAACTTTTAAGGGGTGGCGGTGCCCCCCCCCTTGAATTTCCAGTCTGCCCCTCCCCCCCTAAAATTTTTAACTTTGTTTAACTTTTTTAACTTTGTAATTCATTTTAGTTATGTGTATCATTTTCATTTTCATAATTCATTTGATTTATTTCTTAAATTTAATATTTGAAAGAAATTATAATTATTTTACATTTTACAGTAATCACATTATTGAGAGTTGTTGTGACATATTTTAAAACTAGTTGCAAGTACCCGGCTTCGCTTGGGTTTAAAATAAGGTTTTCTGTTTATTTAAGAAGCGTAATTTGACGTTTAAGATTTAAAATAAGACGCTTAAAAAAATGTGTATTTTTTGCATGCAATAAAAGGGTACATTTATCTTAAAGCAACGTGATACACAACATTTTTGGCAGTTCCTCTCTCTCTCTCTCTCTCTTTCCCCCTCCCTCCCTCTCCCTCCATCCCTATTTCCCTCCCTCTATCTCCCTCCCTCCCTCTCTCTCTCACTCTCTTAGGCATGACTGTAGCAAAAGATGACAATTCCTATGGATGAAGGAATGGAATGTAATAATGTAGTAAGTAATGTGATATTTGGTTCCCCGTACCGATCATATTTATAGTAAGTTAGCTATGTGGGAGAGAAGCTCGTAAAACCTGAAAATGGGGTAAAAGTTTGCCAATTTTCATGTGTTTGATATCCAAAATAATTAATTACATTTAAACTACTCATTAAGATGGAACGAAACCTGTTTAAGTGTACGTGTACCAAATTTCACGTTATTCGGTTGTCTGGATCTTGAGTTTTAAGGGAACAGACAGACAGACAGACAGCAAATGCGTCTTATAAGTATAGAGAAGTATTGCCATCTAACGAATGACGGCAAATGTAATTGTATGAAATTGTATAATAAAATACCAAACTTTTTAATTTATTCAATAAGGTTCAAGTTTTAATGTAGTTTGCTAATTTTTGTATTTTTTCTGGAATGATTTAATTAATTATATCACTGTAAGATTTTGTTTATTGCTTACACTTACAATAATTGTTTTCTGAATCACATGTTTTACAAAATAAAACTTATAGGCCTAATTAAAGCATTTGTTTTGAATGTGTTTTGGTATTTTAAAGATGTCTTGTTTTTGCATTGCTAAGGAAGTTTGACTGATCAAGTAATTAATTGGGCAGTGTTTGGGATCTTTTTACATTGAATCTAGAGGCTCATTTTAAGAAGACATTCTAATAAATATTATGGAAACATAGACAAAAAAATCCAACCTAATGTCTCAGAGGGGATGGATGGTTGAGCAGTGTAAAATCCCAGAAATAATCCTAATATCTCAGAAGGGGGGAAAAAAGGAGGAGTAGAAAACGCCTGACTGAATCTTACCAATGTCTCAGAGGGGATGGAAGGTTGAGCAGTGTAAAATGCCTGACTGTCAACCTGAGGTGAGACCAAGGATTTTTCATATTATGGTGAAAGTGTTCTAATTGTCTCATGTGGTGCTTTCAAGGCCATGGCTATGAAGGGGATGAAAGAATCACAAAAATGGTCTCATTAGTGGTTTATAGGATCTAAGAGTTAAGCCTCCTATCTTAACAGGGACTTCCTAGACCTAATTTCCTCAAATTAAAATTTAAAATTATTTTTTAGTAATGATGCTCTACATTAATTTAAAAAATAAATATCAGCTTCACATTTAGATAAGAATAGGTAAACATAGAGGATGTTTTGATGCCCATCACAATACTGTAGATATTCTAATGCTATGGTTTTAAAGTAAATAAGTTAAAAATTATAAAACAACCCCATGAATAAAATAGTACAATACTTTAAAACAATTAGTTTCTATCGGGCATTCTTTAATTAATTGAAAAATATCTCTCACTATCTTAAAAAATATTTAAAATGTAAAGGTTTCCCCTGGATTATATTTTGAGTTACTAATTCTAGATACCTACTTATTTGTATCAGAAGTCAGTATTGTTTGTTTTTATTTTCCATCATTCTAAACCATTGCACATTATACATACAATTTTGAAATGACTGCTAGGTGATTTATTGGTCTGACATTTACCATAACTAAAAGTATCCCAAAATTGTAAATAATTTTACTGCCAAGTTGCTTGAGCGATTCTTAGCATCGTTCGCTAATATCATTGATACGTTGTAATTCAAAGAATTAACTGACCATAATTATTTGTGAGCACTCAGATTTCATTTAGATAGAGCAGAGAATAGCAGCAACCAAAACCACAAATAAATAATTTAAGAAAAGAATTTAATTAACTCACAATCTTCTTTATTATGTATGATCTAAGGTAGAACACAAACATTTTATTTTAACACTAAACCAAGTTAACCATATTAGGAGGAGGGCAATGCATCCCCAACAAATTGGAGGCGTGGCAGTTAAACGCTGCAGTACCATAGATTTAATATTTTGATGACTAATTGACTAAAGAAGTTTTAGAAACCTGGCCTAAAGCAAAAACAGTTAAAACATTATTTCTCTTAATTAACAAGCTGAACAAATCTGAAAAATATTAACCTTTTTAATAGAATACTCCACTTGATAGCTAATAAATTTGATTAGATTAAGGGTTTCCATCTTTGGAGGCAACCAAAAGTACAATTATAACATGTTACAATTGAATAACTTATGAGATTTTCATTCGATACAATTAATTTTGTATTCACAATATTTTACATATATTGCCCCAACAAAAAATTTATAAAATGTCAGAAGTAAAAAAAAAAAATGTTACTATCATTATGAACCAATGCACAATCATATTATTCCATTATGGCCCTGATAGCTAAAAAGTTGGACACACCCCAGGATCTTTAAAGTTCTTTTGAACAGGTTAATTACAGCTTTATTTTTAAAACATATTATGCTAATGATTTAAAAAAAAATCAACTTACACTACAAATTGTTTTGGGACTGCATAAATACCAGTACTTACTAAACTGACGGTAATTATGGCTCTGAGTGTCACATTTAAACATATACTGCACAAATGCACAACAGCACTTAATTCTTTCAGTTATATAACCAAAGATTTAACAGGTCATATACAATTAAAATTGCCTCAAAATATTTTATTTAAACTGGTGTATGTACAAAGAATGTTACAGTATCATATTTCGTGTACTCATATAGTACAGACACTTAATAATTCTCAATTAAAGATTTTTTTTCCTTATAGGTTAGTTATGAAAAGCTATGATCTTTGTGAAATTCAGTTGATGCTAAATATTGCTTAACTAGAGACCATTTTGTGTTGTGAAGTGTAAATAAGTTCCCTTCTGGGCAGATAACGTGTAGAATTCATCTGTTTCTATAGCCTCGGCATATGAAAGGATTGTTTGGTTAGCACAATGCCCAGCCACCTTTATTCCCCAACTTGAGTCAGGTACCTATTTAAAGCTGGTTGGACTTGTGGGACAACTTTGAAACAAACTCCACCTGGAAAAATTCCTATGGTTCTCTCATAGGTTCGAACCCAGGACTCTCAAGTCGACAGGCGAGCATCTACACCACTCTGCCATCCATCCCATTGTAAAGTGTAATTGCAAGATAGAAGCCGCCTTAAAAAAAAACTTCAAAAGTCCTACATGTTATACAGTTCAGTGAACTATAATGGTTAAAGCAGGATTCTAATAATGTAAAAAAAAAAGAGATTTCAAGTATTTTTCTAAAAACGTAACGAAAAGAGTAAATAAAATTCATTTTAAATTACAAATACTTTGCTTCAAATACTCTAAAAAAAATTATTAATCATTCAGATATTTTTTAATTTTCTTTGAGCTATGGTACCACACTTTAGTTTTAAGTAAAACATTTAGTACAGATTCGCATGACCATTAGAGTTTCTGTAACAAAACAAAAAAAAAATTCAATTAAATTGGATAATGTGGCCAGAACAATACCTATTCGCCTTGTCTTTTACCGTCCATAACAAATGTCAGCTACCTGTATCCATTTGAACATTGATTCGATCAGAGAAAATTCCCAGCACTATAAAATCTCTCTCTCCACTATTTTAACTATTGCACCACTCTCTATTGTTAAAACTAAGACATCATTATGTACTATTTAAACTAAGGGATCACTCTCTACTGTTTCAGTGATGGCCTATGGCTTCACTCTCTTCTGTTTAAACTATGGCATCATTCTCTACAGTTTAAAGTATGACATTATCTCTACTGTTTAAACTATGTCATCAAAGTACTGATTAAACTACGGCATCATTCTCTTTTTATTATCTGATATCTCTTGATGCACTGCTCACTGTCTGGGTGACATTTTATCCTGCCACTTCATCTCCTTCATTTATCACATAATTTTCTTGTTTTTTTAGTATGTTAACTTAAATTTTACTTCGCTGTTTTGGTATGTGAAGTTTCAAGTGTTATACTAAAACTCAAATGTACTGCTATCAAATAGTCTCTTGTTGATTTGTATTATAAGTTTTGTAGCTTAGTTAAAAATGATGACAAGACTTGATGAAATCTTATTATACATGTACTGAAGAAAAAAATTTGAAATAAAAATAAAATACATTGCATTTTTTTTTTTTTTGCAATCTTACAAAATAATGTATTGTTTTTTTTTTTTTTTTTTTTACAGATTTAAAAAATGTAATCAACCAGACTGTAATTCATTTAATTTCAAAGAAACTGTTTTTTTTTTTTGGATTTCTTAAAGATGAGTTATGAAAAGAAAGGTATTGTCCACCAGGTTACAGGGTTATCACCTGTTAAAGATGATCAGAATAAAATATCAAGTGTAAGTGAACCAACAGATGGTCAGGACAGTTTATCAAATGCACCTGGACAACTACATATGAGTGATGTGCATAATGATGTTATTGGAAACTACACCAATTTAGAATCAGGTTATGGTAGCAACATCTTGAGTAGTCAAGTCAATAATATTGAAGACAACCATGAACTAGGTCTGACAGATTTCAACTTGTATGAAAATAGTTCTTTGCAGCACTTAGATGGCACCAGCATTAGGGATCAAACTTGTCATGAAGATGAGGTAAGCAGACATTTTTGTTCTAATTATCAGCATTTTGATATGAACACTGCCAATTGCTGTTTTTTTGTGTGTTTTTTAAATGTCAGAATGGTGGTGTTAAATTATTACTTTATATTATTTTCTGAACAGTTTACTTTATCAGTGTTATATGGTCACAATACTTTATTAGTATTTGATGGTCAATGTATGAAAATCTTAGTTGGGCAAATTTTTCACAAAAGATTTAATATTATTTGTAAGTAAGAGATTAAATCCTTTTACAAATATTTTTCAGCTCCTCAGTGACTCAGATGATGACCAACAGATTGACAAGTAAGTATGTTAGAGTCAATTGATTTGTTAAAAGTAATGTAGAAAGTTTAACTGGAAATTTTAACTTTTAAGTCTTAAAGCTAAGCTTACTTTCCAAGAAAAACAAAATAATTTAAAAGTTTGAACAATAAATGACAGTAACATTACAACTCTCATAATCAGGACAGAAGATTGTTTTGATAAATTACATTAACAGTACAAATTTCATAATCAGGACGGAAGGTTGCTCGATTCAAAATTTACATGATTGGGAGAGACATGGAAAAAAATTTACATGTTACAAAAATTTATAAGAAAATCATTTTTTTTTTATTTCGAAAAGGAATTGTCATAAAAAGTTGCTGTAATGATTTTAAAAACAAACATAGAAAAACTAATACAGTTTATATCAATATTGTGCTGTGTTTCTGAAGTATTATTCTGTTTTTAAAACACTAACAACCGGTTAAAGTCAGAAGTTCACTGAACTTTTTTTATTTTCTTGTTAGAAAATGTATCTTTTACACTTTAAATTGGTCTGAATATTTGTTAAATTGTTCACTGTCTGACAGTAACTCAAATGTATTTTCAAAAAGATAATATTTAAATGTATGAACAAGCTGTTTTAAATTATTTAATGACTGTTACTGTTGTGCTTACTAAAAAAAATCAAAACGTGAAAAATTGATTTTTATTGGACATTGTCTTTAAGCTGCTCTTAAATCATCATGTTCATTCAGAATGTGCTCAATAGATTTTTGTTGTTAGAATATGCAAAGTATTTTTTTTTTGACATTTAGGCCATTGGCTAAATAGACAATGGCCTAAATAGTCAATGGCAAACATTTAAGAAAAACTTGCTATGTTTCAGAATTACAGTTAGTTACAACGGGACTGACAGTAGATCAAACAATGATTTGGCAGCTTCAATTCAAAATTTTAACCCACCACCTGGTGCGGCAGCTTTCATTCATAAAAATATCTCAAACCTAAATAAGGCAGCAAATAGACATTTACAAAAAGATAAGGCAGCTCCTGGCAATGAAGGTGACAGCCAGAATGATATCTCACAAAATGATTTGGCAGCTTCAAGCACAACAAATGGTATCCCAAAATCTTATGAGGGGAAGAATGTTGAGGGGAAAGATGCTTTCCTTGACACAGTTGTAGAAAATGGTTTTCATAATGCTGCTGATGCTAATGGAGAAAACTCAATCGCTGAAGATCTTCTCTATGTTATATATGGAGATAGTATCCATCCTACTGATGATACTTTCTTCAATACCACAGATGGTTCACATTCTTCTCACTTCGATACAGTTAGTTCTTCAGAGATTAATGGCAGCACATGCTCTTCTAGTGTGGGTGATCTTCACTCTGACCAGATACAGGAAGTAACAGTAAGTTTTTTTCCATTGTCAACAAAAGTCATCAATAATTACAGTGTTAAAAATTAACTTTTAGGATTAAACTTTAAAATCGTATTTTTTATTTATCATATTCTTGTTTCATTTATTTAATGAATCAAATTCTAATATTTCCAATAATTAAAACACAGATAATGCACTTCTACTCTAAGTGAAAAAAAGTAGCCTGTTATTTAATTTCAGAATTCTTTCAATAATCATAGTAGTTCATTGTGATATCTGACAAATGCCACACATATAAAGTTATTGGAAAAGTAAATTCACTGTGAAGTAGCTAATCTGAACATGAGTAAATGCTTTTTTATTTTTTTTAACATGAAATTTTCCAGTCATTGAGCACTCAACAACTTACCTATAATTTTAATCAAAGTGGCTGGAACTTTCTCCCTTGGTGCCTGGAGCTTCACATAATGTGTTAGTACTCTACTACGTTCCATTATATGAATTTCCATTTGCACAACTAGAAGTTTTTTGTGATGAAAAGAATATGGAAGTATTTCTATACTTCATGGGTGATGCAACCACCTCGTCTTCCTCATTGTCACTCATGTTTCACACTTATTTATTGAGTACTATTCAAAATTTTCCTATTGAGAGCTCGAGTATGTATCTGTTCATTAGGATTTTGAAATTTCTTTAATTTTTTTTAGCTGTAAGAAGAAAATATGAAAAAAATGCCATAAAAAACCAAAACAGTGATTTCCTTGAGATTATAATAAAATCTAAAGAAATGTTTTTACATTGAGGTTGTTATTTCGTAACAGAATATTTGATGTACACTTTTTTAGTTTAGTGCATTTTAATCTCATTAAGTGTTTGCTGATTTTTTTTCTTAGTGGATAAAAAAATATGTTTTATTTCTGTGCAGTTTCTTGACTGGAATACGATGTAGATTATGTTATCATAATTGACAATTCTTAAAAATGGAACAAAGAATCCCCTATTACTACCAAATATATATCTGATAATTTAAAAGTCTTAAAATTGCTAGCAGCATTACACTATTTAATAAGCTAAACTTGAACTAAAAATAAAAAAAAGAGAGAAAAACAAACTATGACAGAAAAACTGTTTTTTTTTAAGGTTTCTCCTCAAACTAATCCATCACAACAAAATGTAGTTCTCTAGATTGATTAAAAAGTTTGATGTTAGTATAAAAACTAAAGAAATGATATAATTTTATTAGGTCTATATATTTACATTTTTTTTTTTCAACCTGCAAAAGCTTTAATGTTGGCTATCAATACAATAAGAATATGTATGAGAAGCTGTTGCAGATATTTAGCTGAAGTAAAGTGCTATTAAATATATATATTTATACAATTTAAACATCTCTTTCAAAAAATATTTTCATGATTCTCTGATTATAACAGCCAGTTCAAGTGACTCGTGAAATTTTACAAGAAACTGATTTACAGTCTGATCTAGATGTGCATAGAAATTGTGACCATCCAGCTGACTACAGACGAAATGTACTTCCATTTCTACATTTAGTGGTGGATATTGATTTAAGGAGGATGCATCAGTTGCGAAGAAGAGGTAAAGTAAAAAGTAAAGTGTCCCTTGTGAAGCCTATACAGACTTTCGGATCAGATGAAGTAGAGTTCATCTGTTTCTGTGTGTGTGTGATGTCCCTATAAGGATGAGATGAAATCTCTTAGATCCTATAAACCACTAATGGGATGGTTTTTATGGTGCCCTTTTTTCATCCCCACCAGAGCCGATAGTGCAATGGCCATGGAGGCACCACAGGAGATATATCGGGGACTTTAGCAATGACCTGAAAAATCTGTTGGTCCTCACCAGAGATTGAATCAGGGACTCTCAGGTCGACAGTCGAGCACTTTACCACAAGACTATCCATCCGCCATCTGTTTCTATAGCCATGTCTATTTTTTGGGTTTGTGTGGCTAGTACAATGTCCAGCTACATTTACATTCCCCAACAAATGTCGGGTACCCATTTGTACGCTGGGTGTACTTAGGGACATCGATTGGGCCGATGGAAAGTCCCAGCACTCACAAGGGCTCAAACTCTGGACCTTCGGTTAGCAGTTCAGTGCTCTACCATTTTATTTTTCCTCTTTTGAAAGATTAAAAATAATAAGATATTAACTAAGGCTTTCGGAGGAGGGGGTTAGTCCTGGTTAAATTACATGCAGATATGTTCTGACACTAAATACATGCAGATATGTTCTGACACTAAATACATGCAGATATGTTCTGACACTAAATACATGCAGATATGTTCTGACACTAAATACATGCAGATATGTTCTGACACTAAATACATGCAGATATGTTCTGACACTAAATACATGCAGATATGTTCTGACACTAAATACATGCAGATATGTTCTGACACTAAATACATGCAGATATGTTCTGACACTAAATACATGCAGATATGTTCTGACACTAAATACATGCAGATATGTTCTGACACTAAATACATGCAGATATGTTCTGACACTAAATACATGCAGATATGTTCTGACACTAAATACATGCAGATATGTTCTGACACTAAATACATGCAGATATGTTCTGACACTAAATACATGCAGATATGTTCTGACACTAAATACATGCAGATATTTTCTGACACTATCAGGGGCCCTAAGGAGATATCTGGCAGGGCCCTTATAGAAAAGATGTACACTGATATGTAGTTATCTTAGTTAACTTTCACATGCACTATCTTCAATAAATTCAAAATAATTGAGACATCTATACTCTCCAATGAAGATATTTCATAGATAAATTAAAATCAATGGGCACTATTTTTTATGACATCCTAAGCTATTTTTAAAACTTGAAGAGTCTTTGATTCTTATTTAAAAATGTTCTTATTTCTTTAAGCTGGAGAATTTTTTATAAAATTGGCTAAAAATATTTTTTTAAATGATATTGATGTAGAATAACCCAACATATAGTATACATACTGAAACATACACACACAGAAATTGATGAGAAATTGATGAGGCCCTCTATGTATGTATATGATGTTTACTTTTTGATAACAATTTTTTTTATCCAGTTGGCAGAAATTGTTTGACATGTTTTCAACATCCAGTGGCTGTACAGAACTGGCCCTGTGGCTGTATATGTAACTGTACACAATGTGCGGCAGTAATGATGTTTTGTTCGCTGTGTCAAGGGAACATTGAAAGTTACAATTTTTTCTACTGATTTGTATAACATGTTACAAGAGGTTATTTATTTAATTTTTTACAGTTGTTAAAATAATACTTTGCTATGTAAATTTTGGTTTTATGTGAATATTTATTTTTCACACTGTGGGGTCAGTTTTATAAACAATATTTTTTACCCTTGTGGGGCACAGAATATATATTATACAGAATGCACAGTCGCTTTTAAAAAAAATTCCTCTATCATTGGCTGAGAATACAGCTATTGTTAGTGTTACTGCTTCTAGTAGTTAGGGACTTTTACCATTACAACGATAGTAAAATGTTTTTTTAAGCAAGAAATATGAAGGAAAAATTTAGCAAAATGAAAATTCACAAGTTTCTATATTAGGTTAAGATTTTAATAATTTTATCTATGTTTAAATTTGATTTGAATACTAACAGTGTTGCTCCTAAATATTGTTATGAAATAGCAGTCATATTAAAAACGAGTAAAAAAACTATGAATTCTGAAAATACTTGGTCATTTTAAATAAATACTATATTAAAAGCTAAATAAAAGATTGCTGATATGAATGTCAATCTAGCCTAAGGAAATTTAATACAATGTGCGTTCTATGTAACATATATTCTATGGTGTGGTGTACATTTTTTATGTGCCTTTATTTACTATAAAATATAGGTAATTTTTATCTATATATATATATCTATATATTCCATGTATTTTATTTTTTTACCTTTGTTTTGAAATATTTTAAAATGACCCATTCATTGTACAGATTACATTTGTAAACCACAACCTAACTAACACATTTTATAAAGTATTTTTTAATGAAATAAGATTTTTTTATTGTATATCACACTAATTAGACATATCTGGCTTTATATATCACACTGATTAGACATATCTGGCTTTATATATCACACTAATTAGACATGAAGATTTTGAAATTTGAAATTGATGAGTAAGTGACTTTCTTTAACTTTTTTTATTACCTGCGATAAGGTTGCAGTCACTGGCTTTCTTTCAATAAACTTAATATGTTGGCACTGCATTGCTGATATTAATATGAAACTGCCTGCGATAAGGCTTGCATGTAGGTGTTAATAACATTTAGTTATAAACATGTTATTTGCCTGTGTTAAGGTAACTCACTAATCTCTTTGAGAAAAGTAGTGGTGTGGAAGTACTAGTGGTACATTTTTGTTGAAGATACAATTATTTTCAGCACATATGTCAGTGTGACATGTATCAAATCCTCATGTAGATTTTATGTTGTGTCAAAAACTTTACTAGCGTAGCTAGCATAAAATGATCTCCTTTGTTATTTTATTGCATACAGTATATTTTAACACTATATAGTTTGAAAGTTCTTTTTTGACCAACTATTTACAATTACACAATACAACAAATCCCATTTTTAATTAAATTTTAGCTTCTAGTAAAAATATTTGTATTATTATTCTATACTTAAATTATGTTTACTTAAATTATGTTTATTTTTTTTTAAATCCCATAATCATAAGTATTTTAAAAGTCCTGGCTAGTTATATTTTGAAATAATTATTTCCAAATGTAATGTTTTGATCAATGGCTTCACTCTTATTTCATCTTTAGCTATAGTCATCACATCTTTAGCTATAGTCATCCCATCTTTAGCTATGGTTATCACATCTTTAGCTATAATCATCACATGTGTTTGCTGATTATTTGTACTCATCTTTTGTTAAGAATCATCACCAAGAATTTTTTAGCTAATTTCAATCTCCCACCATTTTCTGTATGTTTGTACTAATTTTTTTGCTTTAATTATATTACAGTGGTGTGGCTAACAACTTGGTGGCCCTCCAGCTTAGTATATGAGGTTCAAGCAGTGGTGTCATTTAGGGGGGGGGGCGGAGGGGGTCACGCCCCCCCCCTCCAAGATTCTTAAAATAATTAAATTAATTGGTTAAATCAATGGATTTTGATGACTTAATTGATGGAAAAATGAAAACCAGACGCTATTTGCCCCCCCCGCCCAACATTTTGGTGAAATGACGCACCACTGGGTGCATGCCCTCAAAATTAATGCATGACACTACTGTCATATAATTCAGATCTAAAAAATGACAATGCCATTTTTATGTCATGGTTCATGGTTCAATTTAAAATAAAAACAGTCCATTTTAATCAACAGTCCATTTTAATCCTATTTATTTTTGAACATTTTTATTTATTTTAATCTAGCAAACACAAATGTAAATGATGTTTTCATTTCTTCTAAATAAAAAATGTTTCATCAGTATCTCTTATCTCTCTTTTTTTTAAATTTTTGATACTGAATTGAATATTTGTGTTATTTAATTGTTGTAGACTTTATTATGTTTGATTATTTACATTGTAAATGTATATGTCACAAAGTTTCTGTGTATTGAGAGTGCAAGCATTCAGAATACAAAATTAGTAAAAATAAATAAATAATAAGTAAATAAATAAATGAAAATACTTGACAATATTTACTAAAACATTAGGATTAGCTTAATTAAATTTAATTATTCAAATTTACTTATATATGCTATCATTCATACAAAATTGTTTGACAAATTCTTTCATTTTGGTCTAGGTTTTTAAAATTTTATTATATATATTTGATTAAAAACTTTTGATTGCAAGTACTCTCTCTAACTTTTCACAGCTGGTATTGGGAACTCATGAAATAATAATTTGCTCAAGTTTTCAATTTTATCACTGAACTTATCAAGCAAACAAAAATAAATAACTGTCTGGGATCACAATGTAATGTACCTGGGTAAACAGCAACAGGGTTTAAATTGTTTAAAAAAAATGAAACACTGAAATGTTATCTGTAGATAAGGATTCAGCGCAATGAATTAGGCTATGACCATCACTATAAGCCATCCATTGGCAAGTCTATCTATACACAGAGTATAGAACACAGAGGACATTACGTGGCTTAATTAAAATTGTGTCTATGATGTGTTACAAGGCATAAAGTACAAGAAAGAAAAGTGCAGTGAAATATTTTGTGTCTATAGAGTTTCGAACTTACTAGGTGACGGACGTGTACTTCCTTAACTGGAAGACACAAATGTCGACAAATTACTAGGTTCAATTATACTGTGATTCACAAAAAGAAGTTTGAACTCACTTAAAACGTCATAAGGTCGAGGTAAAAATATAGACTATCAATAAACATAATTATTTAATTGGCTAAGTCACCATTTAAGTCAGTCATGCCACCAGTATTCATATATCTATCTATTGTGGGGCGGATCGCCGAGTGGTATAGATCTTCGAATGACATCGTGAGTGTTCAGAGTTCGATCCTTGGTGAGAAACTTTACTAGGTGAAATTTTGTGAAGTCTCACGTCCGCCAAGCTTAGCCTGACTTAAGTAGGGGGATAAAGGTAGATGGACGTTGTACTAACCACACAATCCCTTCATATACCGAGGTTAGAAAAGCGGATGAATTCTACACTTCATCTGCCCCGATGGCCCAGTAGGGCTAAGGATACTTTACTACTATCTAATCTATCTATCTGTCAGTGTGTCTGTCTATCGGTCCTGCCCAGTAGTGTAGCGAGCTTAACTCGCGCCCGGGACACAGTACCTTTTTAGCGTACCCACCCATTAGAAAACCATATAATGTTATAAGTAAAAGATACAATTTGGCGCCCCTTTGTGAGTAGAGCCCGGGGCATGATGCCCCCCCTCCATTTGCCCACCCCTCGCTACGCCACTGGTCCTGCCTACATGCCGCTGGGAAGTCTTCAGTAGTAAGACTACCGTGGAAATTCCCGCAGGGAAACAACCTTTTAGTCTACGTCAGCTTATTTTAGGTCACCTTGACGCCATGTGCTCCAAGTTCTAAGAAATTTCTCAATGCAAGTTACTTTAATTTGTTTAAATTATTTTCCAAATTCATCTTAAAATACTTAAGAATTAAACTAATTAATAGTTAACACTACTTTTATTAAACTAAATTTGTTCAGGTTTCTACTTATCGTGAATTCTGTGAATGACAAATAATGTCAGTTGGTGTTCTTTAGTTTTAAACGGTTTGCTTAGTTTAATTTCATGGTTGTTTATAAACTATTTTATAAGTAAATAGAGAAACCCAGCATTAATAAAGTAATTATCAACAAATTTATGTATAACGTTTATACAAATCTTTTGTTAAAAAATAAATAAAAATTATTGTGTACAGGGTCAACTATTAAAGTACGTATAAAAATTACTCACTCGGATAAGCTATAGCTTATTTAGCTTATAAGTAAATCCTGCACTGTTTGTGTAAGTTGCAGCAATTCAGTTGACACCGCTATTATATTTCCTCGACACGCCCATATACGACAAGCATGGGCGTATTTAAGGGGAGGGGAGAGCAAGGGGGGCATATATGTATGTGTCCATCTAGTTTCACATAGCAAAGGAACATTTGGAATTAGTTTTCTTCGCTGATTACTTTCTCGGAAAAACACTATAATTGACTTGATTATTCCTATTGTGTTTCGTACAGCGTTCACATTATTTAAATCGTTCACGACAAAAATTAGTATATGTGAACTGCAATGTACAAATACTGCATTTGGTTTTTTTTTTTCGAATTATTGCTTGGACTCCTCCTTCTTTACTTGCCATTGTAGAACATCAGTCTTATTATTGACCAACAATATTTGTCATATCTAATCCAAATTTTAATGAATTTGTAATGATGGTGTTCTTTGACAAATCTGACACCAAATGACATCTGCTCAATGCCTGAAATTATGTTGTCTCGTCGGCAAGTATAGAAAATACAGCTGAATTATTTGCTTCTCGAACAATGTCTTCACGCAAGAGAGACCCACAAGTTTCGATTATAGTGTTTTGTGTAGTTGCCGGATATACTTAGGACTACAAGGTCCAATTGACAAATGATTACCAAGAACTCCAGATTCAACACGAAACTCTAACAGGTCATACAAATTACCAAAATAGGATTGTAGAAATGATGGGACCCAGTTTGTTGCAATTTTCTTGAATTTGTCTTCTAAATGATGAGTTCAACTGCTCATCTAAAGAAACTGCTTTGGCTTCCAAAAATGCATCAAAATAGTTTGCATACTTCATGAGAGCCTTTGTGCCATGTGCTTTGCATGTGACTACGTGCATCTTCGTTGAAATCTTTAAATTTTGTGCATGGTTTGATGACCCCTGAACTCCTGGAATTACTTTTTGCGGAAACAACACGCAATATTTGCAACATGCACCCTTAACATTTGCGAGTATATAGTCTGATAACCAAGCATATCTAAAACCTCTGTTTCCACCACTGTCAGCTATAAAAATCATACTTTTTATCAGGGGTCCAACAATCACGGATCAGCTGCAATTTCAACTCATTTGAAAGGTCGTATGTCAAGACATACCTTCCAATATCAATTTTGGAAATGAAGAAGTGACAGCGACAATCAAATTAGAAATAGTTTCTTCAGTTGTGCCTGGCTTTAGAACTTGTACTGTTGTCCTCAATGCTTATGATAAGTCACATGCTGCAGACGCCCTAAAATCTTCTAATAACGGTTTTTCGGAATCCCGCGATTGCTCTACTTTTCGTTTTATTGAGCCAGTAAAAAAAACTTCTGATATCCATAATTTTATATTAATTTTATTTTTGAATGTCTGAATTAATTTAGGGTAAATAAAAAAACAAGCAATTAAGCCTGTTCCATTCTGGACACAGGACGTGTTAGCGCATTTTCATGTTATGTATCAGTACGTTTGTTAGCTTTCAGTAAATATTTGTAAATTTTGGAAATGTTTATAAATTCAATTGTGTAATGCATATATCTGTAAAAAAAAATATTATAAAGACGTTTCTTTATATTTGAAAAAAAAATATTTTCTCTTAAATCTAACTACAAGTGGTTTGTGGTTACTGAAATAGGACTCATAATTGAAAACATTCGAAATTGTAGTCATTTAATCGTCCGAAAACTCCGTCAATTGTTGCATAGCTCTGATACTTTCAATTAAACTCAGAACACAAGCTTACTATTTCATTTGATGAGTTTCTTAATAAATCTTGGTGAAACTACGTGCTGCAGTATTTCGCACCAAATGAAGGGGTTATTGAACGTACAAGGTGTATATATAATATATAAGCCCCTTAGGAGCCCGGCCCTCAGAGGTCCTATCGCGAAATGAACTTTTGATGTACACATGGCAGGCCAAGACCTACAAAATGATATATACATCATGGGTCTAGAACTTATGGTTGCTGAGATATAGGGCGCTCCATTATTAATATAGTTTATATAGTAAAAAACGGTACTTTATAAGGCCCCTTTTACGGCCCTGAGAGGTCAGATCGCGAAATGGAAAAAAGTCATTTCTTGGCAGGCCAAGACATACAAAATGATATATACATCATGGGTCTAGGACTTATGGTTGTTGAGATCTAGGGTGATGACAGACAGACAGACAAAACGGGGACAATAGAGCATTTTTTTTTCGAAAATGCTCTAAAAATCACTCGGTGCCAGACGATTATAAACTAACAAGAGTTGCCAGATAACAAAAAACCTGAATGCCAAAAACATGTTCGAAAGTCAAATAAGACTACAGAAGGCCAAATAAAAAAAAATTAAACTGTGCTTGTTGTCAAAATGTTTGGATTTTCAAATGCATTTATTTATGTCAATATAAATAATTAATGTTATACTTAACTTGGATTTAATTGAAAAATGAACCTGTGTGGCATTATCAGTTAAATTACAAAAAACAACACCGTGTTTTTGTGCCCCTCCCCCTCCCCCCCTCCTTGGAAAAATTCCTAGCGACCCCCATGACGGCAAGAGATGACCTAAGAGTTTAGTTGACAATAAATCTTTAAGATAAATGATGTCGAATTGTCTTAAAATCATTGTCTCTGTAAATTAAGCACAAATGTGATGAACTGTTTTAATGCGAGAATCCAATTTTCATGCGTTTAAAATTATACATTTCAAGAATTTTTGATTACATCATTTGACTTTCATAATCTATCTAAGGAGTTTCTGCATTTTTTGGGTCATTGCATCTTGTCCCATCTAGGTTACACCTATGTATAAAATGTTTTGCATTTAGCTTGCACACAGACTTGAGGACATATACTTGTTTCTTGTTTCTCTGATTTATTTCATTTAACTTGCACAAAGACTGGAGGGCAGCTACCAGTTTCACTGATTTATTATGTTTTATTTCCCAACGCCGTATATGTTTTACCTTAATTAAAATACAAACCCAATTTTGTAATTGATTCTTATTTTTAGTGAAGTTTTTTTTAGTGCGATAGAATGAGAGCTTTTTAAACATTATGGTCCCTCAGTCAACCACTTACAAGTATGAAATCTATTTGATAGATAAGCAGGGATAAGCTAAAAATGTATTTACCATTATCAGTGATGGGCAGTAACTAGAAATTGTTAAATTATTGTTGTAACCATAGATATATAAGACTAGATCGCTTATGGGCTATGCATAGACATATCAGGGTTGCCAGATTAAAAATGCATATAAATGCCAAACGGACACAACTTCAAAGCCAAATTGAATTCCAAAAAGCCAAATTTAAACAAACGCAAAAAATCTGTTCAGTTTAAACTTTTTCATAAGAAAATTAACAAGAATAAAAGGTTTTCATAAAGGAAAAAAAATTCCAATAATAAAAAATGGTTTGAATTTATTATATTTAAAAAAAATAACGCATTAAAAATCAAATTTTTACAAAATCAAATGTTTCATCAGCATTACTGCCTTTTTAACCCATGAATAGTGTTGTACCCATGATGATTTGTATTTTCGGCCCGCTTCATACGTAGTTTTCCATTTAGGCATCTTACTTTTATTAAGTTCTATTCTATTATTTATATTGTAATTGATTACAAAATTTATAAATTTATCAAAAATAAGCTTGCTCACTTTTTTTTTATATTAAATTCTGAATTAAGTCAAAAACAAAATGCAATACAACTTCGATTCGATAAACAAAATGAGAATGAAAGAAATACTTCCGCTTGTTGATTGGCGGTGATTGTGAAGTTACAAGTAAAAGCGTGCACATTTTCCAAAGTGCATAATATTTAAGGGTCGGAAAAAAAAGCCAAATTAAAGCCAGAAAGCCAACCAATAATTTGACAGCCAAACGCTTTTAAAAAAAGCCAAATTTGACTTATTTGGCTTTCAAAAAGGCCAAATGGCAACCCTGAGACATATTGTGCGGACCATAACTTTAAAAAGAGAAGAGTACAATTCTGTATAACCTGATGACGTAGTACGCATAGAAACCTTATTAGTAGGCAAACCGTCCATCTCGAAAGATGATGGTAGCGCTCTGGTTAGTCATCTAGTCGTTTTTTGATAGCAGGTTCTTGAGTGACTCAGCAGACCGATCCTGGACTGGCAGATTCTTCCGCAGTGGCCACAAATGAAGCTGGGTGGGGGACCGAGGGCCTGTTTCTGTCGTGCGGTCTTCCTTCTCTGTCTTTTGGTCTCCTGCTGTTGGTTCCTTACTTGTTCAAATTAAGGATGCCTTTGTGAACAGCCTGACGCCACCCACTCCGGTCGTCGGCGAGCTGTTCCCAATTGTCGAGGCTGATGCCGGTCAGTTTGAGGTCGCGTTTGCAGACATCCTTGAATCGCAGTTGCGGGCGACCAGCGGGGCGATGCCTGGTTGCGAGCTCGCCATATAGGATGTCCTTTGGTATGCGTCCATCTTGCATTCGATGCACATGACCCAGCCAGCGTAGACGTCTTTGGCACAGAAGGCGATGCATGCTCAGTGAGCTGGCTTGTTTGAGTACGGCAGTGTTGGTGATTTTGTCCTGCCATCTGATGCCAAGGATGCGACGGAGACAGCGGAGGTGGAAGCTCTCGAGTCGATTTTCGAAACCTTAAGTAACCGAAATAAATAGCAGAATGCATTTTGCATTGTTTTCCTTGACAAATTTTCAAAAACTTTTTTTTTCAATTAACTTTGAGTAAATTGCCTTCGTGTTGTGTACCCGGTTGTTTGATTATATTATTACTAACCGTCAAATATAATTTTTTCGGACACATCAGTAGATTTTAAAAGCGCCAACCTCTAGTAGCATGAATGGGGGTTTTTTTTAATTAAAAGGAAGGAAATCTTTTTCGGTAAAAAATAAAGAACTGTACAGAATTGTACTCTTCTCTTTTTAAAGTAGGGGTCTCGAATACAACACTTTTTCGGTCTCTATTAAATAAGCATAAGCGATCTAGTCTTATATATCTATGGTTGTAACTACCTTTTTTAAAAGTAGTTAAACTATCAGTTAACTAACTTTTTATCAAAAGAGTTTAACTTTTATTTTTTAGTTTAACTTTTTTGAACTAACTTATTAATTTAAGCGAATTTTAACAAACATATTTTTGAATGAAAATTTTAAACAATAAATAGGTAAATTAATGAAAATATCAATATTATTCGCATTAATCATTTTGTTTATAATATTAACATTTTCAAAAGGTTTATAACAATAACAACTCTCAAACTAGTTTTTTAATTTATATCTAAGAAAAACTGATTCATCAAAAAGAACATCGGACATTCTAGATGTTAAAATTTGGCCCGCAACACTAAAAAGTCGTTCAACGGCTGCACTACTAAGAAGTGCTGCATTGTATCTACAAAATGCAGCAGCCAATCGTGGATATGAAAGCAATGAAGAATTTTCTGTGGAAGGGTTTCTTAAATAAAGTTCAACTTCACTGACAATTTCAACTGTTTCATAACAATTGCGGTTGTGGTGCACCGGTTGATCGAAACAACGCGCCCAAAGTGTAGAAGGAATACAAAAACCAAAGACGTTAGATATAGAAATTTTTTGAATACGAAAAGGCCAAAGACAAAATTTTGACATGATAACTTGAAATTTTCCGAAATATTCAATAAGTGGAAAGGAAATATTTTTAGTTACAATATTTTAGTTAAACTTTTTTAGTTATAATTAAAAAAATGTAGTTCTGATGATTTAACTAAACTTTTAAAAAAAAGTTAAACTTTCTATTTAACATTTTAAAAAGAGTTTAACTGAAAGTCAGTTACATTTTAGTTAAAATTTTGTAACTTTTGCCCATTACTGACCATTATTTGAAAAAAAAAATGCTCCCAAGTAAGAGTATTCCTGTCATTTAAGCCTATTATGATTTTATAATCATATAATGATATACATGTAGTTATTATTATATCAGAACGATTCTATAAGCATAATTACTGATGCAATGCAGACATTGTTTCAGTGTGTATTTTCGAAATAAACATAATATACAAAAATGTTGTGAATTAAACCTTACTCACTCTGTACCTATATATTTATATAGTCATAAATGTAAAACTATACATATTGCAACATTATATAAATATATTATATTATATACATATATTTCTTTTAAAAATTAAGGTATGAATGTCACTATCAAATTAATCGATGGGGGAAAATGTACCATTTCCACTGCCAACTGACATAGATGTTCATAGAGATTTGTTTGACATCAGAAACTGTTATTTGACACATTTTAATATTCGTGTGAAGGTTAATGCTTCAGGTAAAACTTTTTTCCTTTGATACAAGTTTAATATACTTTATTAAACGTTGGTATTTGTTCTTATATAAGTATTTCGAAAATTTTCTTTACATTGTCATGTGAAACATTATGATCAAAAGGAACCACACGAGGGTAGAAAAAATATGACTAAAAAAAAAACAGCATTGAATGCTCAACATTGTTTTCACAAAACAGCATTTAATGCTCAACATTATTTTCACAAATCAGCATTCAATGCTCAACATTGTTTTCACAAATCAGCATTCAATGCTCAACATTGTTTTCACAAATCAGCATTCAATGCTCAACTTTGTTTTCACAAATCAGCATTGAATGCTGAACTTTATTTTCAACTAATGTAGTATCATGTTAACCCGGGACAATATTAAGAGATTTTGTGTGCGTATTATTATACTGAGAAAGCTTTTTTTTTTTAGTTTAATTTTGCTAAATTGTTATTTTTCATTATTTTAAATAAAGAACCTTATTTG
Source organism: Bulinus truncatus (assembly GCA_021962125.1). Classification (NCBI taxonomy): domain Eukaryota; kingdom Metazoa; phylum Mollusca; class Gastropoda; family Planorbidae; genus Bulinus; species Bulinus truncatus. The sequence goes on along the minus strand of JAGDYQ010000031.1, from coordinate 6,180,067 downwards.
GCGGAAATTCTCTTTCTCGGTAAATCACGTGACTCGATTGGTCGTCATAAACGAGGTCCAACAATCTAAAAAATTTAAGCATATCAATCAAACTGATATTTAAATTTCATTTATTTCTTATTTAGTTTCAAGGATCAATGAAGAAACTGGTCCAGTGGAATATCCAGACATTGATATCAAACAACAAAAACAACGAATCACAGGTAAAGTAAATACATTTTTAGTTCATCTAAGGATATAACTTTTTTTTTGTTGAGAAAATTGAATAATTCTATCTTGGGTGACTGGATCCCTCACTCGACTAACCGATCGCTCTTTATATTGTTGTAACTCTCTTTCTTCTGACCCAAGACTCTGCACCATTTTATCACCTGGATAGGTGTGTAAAAAGATGGAGGGGGGGGGGTGTGAAACAACAGTCGTTCCCGTCCCTTCCTCAACTGGACGATGCATCGAGAGACCTGTCACGTGACCTGGTTTGAGGGGGTGGGGATCTACTTCGGACTCTTTGATATAAGTTAGTGACCAGAGTAAAAATGGACAGTAGTTAGGAAGTTATTTTTAGGACAACGAGTTCGTTACATGAGACGTAACACGTTCAACTCACCTGTAGTGATTTTTTCCATCGGGATTTATTAGTTTAGCTTAGTTTAGTTGTATATTAAATGTTAAGTGAATTTGTGGTAATAAATAAAAAGTAATTAGTGTAGTTATTGAACCCACGTGTCTTGAGTTACTCTCTTTATATAAAGTTACAACAATATTGAAATCAGAATCATTTTTATGGATAGGAAATCTGGTTGACCCGAGTCGAAGGGCCTCATTCAGCATCAATTCCAATTAATTTCTAATGTTAAGTATCTGAATATGCAGGGGACGGGAGGTCGAGTGAAGTAGGACACCCTTGGTGAGAGCCGAGGTTTTTTTTTTCCATGTTCCGATGAAAGTCCTTCTACTTCACCCAGTCTTAAATGGGTACATGACTTAAGTTGGGGAAGTAAAGGAGGGTGGGTGTTGTGCTAGCCACACAATCCCTTCACATGAAGTGACTAGAGAAACAGTTGAATTATGCTCTTCATCTGCACCGAGGGCCATAGATCTTAAAATTAAATGTGTGGGTGATTCCAATAGACTGAACTAAATATGTCTTAGCATTAGCTGATAAGTAGCAAACAATAAGTAATTAATCTATGTATCTAGATGGACACCCACGCTTATAGTTTTAGTCAAAGTAATTTACATACATATTTGTATGATCTAAGTAATTTTTTAAAACATTTTATTGCATTTTATACAAGTTTTACTCTTTACAAAAAAATATCTTGCAGTCAATTTTCATGAACAGTTTAAAACAAAAATTCTGGGGAGGGGTAGGTGTCTCTGGTTGTCCCACCAACCCTCTCCCTATGTCCAACGTAAGCCTAAAAAACCTGATCACCGCACTTTAAGTCTTCATTTTCAAGGGTTGGTATATGTTTTTATTTATCAGTCATAGTTCATGTTTCACTTTTAAACAGTCTGGATATATTGAAAAGAATTTATCCTACTTCTGAAAGATGAATAATTAAATAATTAAAAACTTGTACAGAACATTATGAATATAAAAAAACTTCCCTTAACCCTAAGGGGCCATCGGGGCAGATGAAGTGTAGAACTCATCTGTTTCTATAACCTCAGCATATAAAGGGTTTTGTGTGGTTAGCTTTACTCCCCCAACTTAAAGTCAGGTACCCATTTAAAGCTGGGTGGACTTGAATACAGAATATGAATAATATCCACCCAGAGCCAACATGTCTCTCAATTTGTCTATCCAGTGGCGTCACTTTGATTGGTGTTATCCGGTTTGGAAAATTCATGGTGTCACCCCCTCAAGACTTACACCATGAACAATGAAACATATTTCAAATTTTCCTGCACTAGGGCAGTGTTTCCCAGAATATGAGCTGAGAACATTTGGGCACACATTCACGGCTTAAGCGAAAACTATGAAATGAGAGGAAAACATTGAATAATCGAAAGTTTGGGAACCACTAACTATTATTGTATTGCTTGTAAAATACGTCCAATTGGTTCAAAAGTTGAGCTTGGTTTCAGTTTTGAAAAGCTCCTTTCAATGAAACTACAGACACACATACAGTAATATATAACTGCAGGCTCAGTGAGAGTGTTGATAGAGATTCTTGGAAGTCCCATTCAGTCATGAATTTCAAAACATCAAATACTGACCACTCTTTGGCGTTGTCAAGATCAATATCTCCTGTGTTCAGATATCTTCTCAGAATTCGTATCTCTTTTTAAAAGCTCAACTTCGGATAACTCATCATATAAAAATGAGAGCGATCAACATCTGGTCACTGTTTGGCATGTCAGGATTGTTGTCGAATATAATTCCGAAATACTTGCAGCATTTATATCCCTATCAGGATCTCCTTCACATTATGTGCCAGGACATTTATAAACTAATTTTATTGATTTACAGGTGATAGATAAGATTTTGGATGCTTTTATTGTACATGTATATTGTTCTCTTTAATCTCATTAGGTGCTCTTTTAACACTGAGTCATATTCGAAAGCATCTCAACCATCTCAAGAATGTATTCATTGGCCTAAGCTCCAGATGCTGCTAGTCCAATGTTCCCTCTAAGGTGTGATATGAAGTGAGCAAAAAATTTTGTCTCTGAGCGACATTTTGTTTTGAGGCCAAAATGTGTGAGCGATTTAAGCGATGTCGTCCGTCGGAGTGAGCGATCGTACGTATAGTATGAGCGACGCTCTGAATTCGTGTGAGCGATCGCTCACGCGCTCAGCTTAGAGGGAACATCGGCTGCTACTCATGTTTTTAACTCTGATCGGTTATAAAACCCGATTAGACCGAGTTCTTTCTGCTATGAAATTTAGAATTGTCTATTTTTGGTGGCACCCGGTGCGGCCCCCCCCCCAGTGACGCCACTGTGTCTATCTGTATTTATGTAAGAATGTCGCTGTACTTTAGATCATTACTGAATCGACTCTTGTTTATCTTTCAACAGAATTACATCGATTGAAACACTTGTCAAATTGATGAGACTCCAACATAAAAAGTATTTTGTGTAGATCAACCCTAGAACATTCCCCGAACATCTCATTTGAAATGGGAATTTTTTTAAATGAATGACAGGAAAAGAACTTCATGTGATGTTGCTAGTCAGAAACTTCAATATATTACAGCTGTATTGTAATGTGACAATAGAGTGAATCTAGTCAAACGTCTGACTATAGAGTATCCATTAATGTTGTAAGAAAAAAAAATCTAAAACACTTCACAGTACGGTCATGTTAAGTGAAGTGCTCTTTTCGGGGCAGCTACAACGATACACAAAGAGGAAGTGTTAAATTTGTGTTTAAACTTGCTTAAATGTTCAGGAAAATTTATAATATTTTACATAGGGCAGTGTATGTGATTATTTTACTTTTCAACTGACGAGGGCATTTTATTAAATTGTGTGTGTATATATGTGTGTGTAAATATCAGAATATGACTTTGTTTGAATTTGAAATAAATGGTTTCTAAATGGATAAAATACCCAGAAATTATTTTTTCTCAAAATGTTGCTTTTAAAAAAATTAGGAATTCAGAGATCTTTGAAGTTGCAATAAAGCTTTTTTAAAAATTCTATTTATAATAACTATCATATTTATTTTTTAAAGAATAAAAATTCTGTAGCTGGTAGAGTTTGAATCAAAATCTATTTTTTTTCCTAGAGCGTTTCAATACCGTGTACTTTTTATGTCTGAAATATATTTGATTTTTAAAATAGCCTCAATGGCGCCATGTATTAGCCATTCCTGTTTGGGACATTTAAAGGCCGATATAGTGGCCAACACTATACCAAATTATGTTATTTAAAAAAAAAAAACTAATTTCCTAGAATTTCGTTTCCATGACAGAATTTTTTTAAACTAAAGGTTTGATAAATTAGTGTACTATTACGAACATTAGGCCTATTCGTTTTTATTCGCTTTTTTTAAAATTTTACTGTAGGAATCCCATTTGGTGCATAGAGTTCAGATTGTCCCTTCCTCCCCTCGTGACGGCCTTGAATTTACATTTATCAAATTATGTGATTCCATTCTTATATTGGCAGTTATTTGTGTGGCCCACTTAAAAAATAAAATCATTATTTGAATGTATTGCATTCACCGTATTGTTATGCAACAGCGGTTGGCGATTGAGGCCACTGGTACAGAATCGCTTGGGGAATTTCTATGGTCATCTAACTCTCGGCTGCGCATATGACACTCACACAGGGCCTCGTGCACTGCTCGTTCCCATCCCTCGCAAGGCTACCTCGGTTTAATCTATTAATAGATGTTGTTTTTTAATTTTAAATTAAAAACTGCTATTTCTGTTTATTTTACTTTCCGGCAGGAGTTCAAGTTGTTAAGGGTTCATTAATGATTCCTACATCTTAAGATATTCGGTAAAGATAGGGCGTGTTTTTTTTTTTAAAATGCGGGCCAAGATGGATTATAGAATTGGTTAGATGGGTCGGAACAATAGCAGCTGGATGTAAACTAATGTACATAAAATGTGAATGTCATGGTCATACGTGGATTTAACGGCCGACGCACTAGGTTCCCAACATTGTTTTCATTTTGATAGATTTTTGTAATTAAACAAGCCCATATTATTTTTGTGGTCATAGTTAGCCCATGTCAGTGTAGCAAAAAAAAAATTATTCGATAAATGAAAAAAAAAGTCTGTTAATAAATTTAACAAAATAAAAATACTGAAATGAAAAAGCATGTATTTATATGTTTTTTTTTCATTATGCTATTGAACATATTGCTATTGGGCCTTGTAATATGTTAGTAGCAAATCAATATTCAGATTTCTCAATGTGAAAGGCAAATAGTAAAGTTGGCCAGATATGTGGTCTAGTGAGAGGTGGACATTAAATTGTAATGAAACTTTGACATTATATGCATCGGTATCCGGACAAAACCCCCAGCGGATAAAACCCCCAGCGGATAAAACCCCCACTGGACCTAACCCCTAATTTCGCTATAAAATCTATTATTTGGCCCCAATTTTTATTAAAAAATGTAAGATATAATGCCTGAATATATATATATATATCGCACTTGCTACGGATACGTAATATATATATATATATATATATATATATATATATATATATATATATATATAAATACGTATTTTTATGTGATATTTTTTTCAAAGTACTCCAATAAGCTGCATTAGTCCTTCGAGCCACAGTGGTCTAAAGTTAATCCCTTGTTAGCTTTTGATCAACAGGCAGCTTATCTTACAAGGTAAAAAAACAAACAAAATTAAAAGTTTTAGCCCAATATCACTACTGAACGTATCTTTATTCTACCTTTTAATTCTCACGCCAGACACACATTTTTTTAGCAGACGATAAAACAAACTGCACTAGAATCACACTGGTAGAGAACCAATCCTTTATTTAGGTAAAACAACATAGGAACATGCCTATTGATAGACATGATCTCTTATATCGACAAACATTTCCCTTAGCCTATGGTCAACTTCCTATATATAGAAGTATTAATAATATTGACTTATATTCAATATTAATATTTTAAGGGTTTTGTCCGTGGGGGTTTTGTCCTTCACTCATAAACATCATGTAGCCTACGTAAACTTTCACAACCCTAATGCGACCGTCAACAACAAATTTCACGAGTTTTATCTATTCTATTTAATGCCAATAGTGTAACTTAAATATAACCAAACATAAAAAAAAACTGATAAGACGGTTGGAAAATTTTGAGATTTGCATGAAGACTCTTGGCATAATGTCATCAAATTTGAAAATTTGTGCCACAAACAATGAAGGAAATTTATGAGCATCTGCATCTGCTCTTTCTGAAGCTCTGAGTCCATCAGTTGTTTGGTTGATTGGGATTGGAGGTGGACAGAATCTCGAAGGTAAAACGTTGAAATATGAACTGCCTACTTTGTCGCAACATTTTATGTCCTGACATTTCACAATTTGAGTGAAGTATTGGCTGGTGCGAACATGATTGTCAAACCATTCCTGATCCTTCGACATCAGTCCTGCTGCATCCAATTCAGATTTCTCAGGGTTGATATATTCTGCAACTGTTGGAAATTGGTCAACAATCACATGCGACCAGATTTCAGCTAAAGTTTCACCTGCAAACTTGAAGTTTCCAAATCCTCATTGATTGTTCTGCCCTGCGAATCAAAGTGACTGTCATAATGTTCATTTGGCAATAAGACACCAGACAGTTCTCTGCTCAATGGAGCCATTAGACGTTCCACGCGATTAAAAGCACTTCTTCCTGGTGCATTGGTTGCAAGGAATAAGGCATCAATATTATTTTTAACGAAGTGATGGGTTGCAACTTCAATTACTTTTGATAGCGAGGATTTTCATCTGGCCCTCCATTCAATGTAAAAACAATAGGTTTTATCACATTGTCTCTTTTATCTTTTGTTAATTCATTGAATTCATCCAAATCCAATAGTCTTTCGAAGTCTAAGCCATGAGCAAAAGCAATGGATGAAGAATGCTTCCCTGATGGTATTGCTATGTACGTTGAACCTGAATAGCTTACAACTTCCGTTTGAGTTTGAAGGAGGAAATAATCTCAAAGGTAAAACGTTGAAAATTGAGCTCCGTACTTTGTCGCAACATTATATGTCCTGACATTTCACAATTTGAGTGAAGTATTGGTGCGAACATGATGGTCAAACCATTCATTATCTTTCGACATCAGTCCTGCTGCATCCAATTCAGATTTCTCAGGGTTGATATATTCTGCAACTGTTGGAAATTGGTCAACAATCACATGCGACCAGATTTCAGCTAAAGTTTCACCTGCAAACTTGAAGTTTGTTTTTCCAAATCCTCATTTATTGTTCTGCCCTGCGAATCAAAGTGACTCCCATAATGTTCATTTGGCAATATGACACCAGACAATTCTATGCTAAATGGAACCATTCGATGTTCCACGCGATTATAAGCATTTCTTCCTGGTGCATTAGTTGCAGGGAATAAGGCATCAATATTATTTTAACGAAGTGATGGATTGCAACTTCAATTACTTTTTTTGTATTATAATAAAAATTCCAAATTTCTTGATCAGTGATAAAATTATGCAGCAGACAACAAAGAAATAATAACACTTTCGATAACGTTACACATAAAACAAGGCTTCGCAACAGTATATCAGCGCTCCTAACTAGCATGAGGAATTGTGAACAACACATTGAAAAGATATGCATTTCATGCTATTTTGACATAAAACTAATTTAAGTGTTTCACAAAATTTTTTGAAAATTATTTTTAAAACTATTAAGTTTTAATATAAAAATAAAAAATTAAATTAGAAAGAAAATTAAAAATATATATAAAAATGTGACGTCACACTTGGCCTGACCCCCTCCCCCCCGTCACAAACTGTCACACTTTCTTATACCCCCTTCCACCCCCCCCCCCCTTGGAGCGTGACGTACTTTATGGACGGCCCCTAAACTGGTAAAGAAAAAATGGTGTGGCAGTAGCCTAACTAGCTTAAGTGTCGACCGGTGTGTGGGGGAAAGGGGGTATTAAAATATCGCCTTATTCCCGTTCCAGAAAATACTCAAACTGTGAAAAGTTCAGCAATAAGGGTGAGGGGCGTTGTCCGCCTACCGCCCCACCCTAGTGGCCTAGTTACACAGCTGGATAATGGTAGAGAGGGCTGTGATGGGGAGAGTGAATGCGTCCTAAACCAATGACGAACAGCTGTTAGCAGCTAAACGACTGACTCAACCAATCATCGCATACCCCCCAACTCAATCTTAAAATGGGTTTTCTTTTATTTTCTTGGTTTGCGGGACATAGTCGCATTCTACATTGTCTCAAATGTTAGAATAAACTTTGAATTTTGATTGTGACCCATTGTTCACCTCTCTTTTCAAATCCACTTTCTGCAAAGATTGTTTCCTTTTGGTAAAGTTGTGCCCTGTGCTTATCTCAATGCCATCTAATCTATTTTGATCCACCCTGTTAAAAGCTTAGACTACACACTACACACACGGCTATTTAAAGCCATGACGTAATTAGACAAAGAACGCCATCAAGTATATGTTATCTACACTGGACAGGCCCCCAAATGCCAGGTGTCTCATGCCACGGTCCGTAATGATACTGACCGCACCAAGTCTTTTGATTAAGTCTACTAATGAACACTTAAAACTTGAATTGCATTATATTTTTGTTAGTATCATATTTAAAAACAAAAACAACTTTTTTTTTTAGGTTTGGGGAACATAAAATAGGCGCGGTAAACGTATGAGCTCTATAGCCGAGTTGTCTATAGATGAGCTCTCTATAGCCGCGTTGTTTATAGATGAGCTCTCTATAGCCGCGTTGTTTATAGATGAGCTCTCTATAGCCGAGTTGTTTATAGATGAGCTCTCTATAGCCGAGTTGTCTATAGATGAGCTCTATAAGCTATCAATGGCCTATTGTGTAAGATTTCTTTAGCTGAGCTCTCTGTACCCTAGATTTCTTTAGCTGAGTCTATCTATCTATCTATCTATCTATCTATCTATCTATCTATCTATCTATCTATCTATCTATCTATCTATCTATCTATCTATCTATCTAAAAGATATTTATATATATTGAAGTATTGAAGACAACAGTCTAATCTATAAGCTATCACTGGCTTATTGTGTAACGAATATATTCTTCTACTTACAACTTTTTCAAATATATCCGAGAATCAACACAAAATAACTTTATGAAATTTGTGCGCTAGAATGTTATTTCTTGGAATTACAGCAAGTTAATGCGAACTAAACTAGAAATGGATCATATATAAGAAAAATAGTTTTAGTTTTAAGTTCTTGGAAATATAGTTTTTCTTTGAAGTGTAGGCCTATAGCTATTTTTAGTGTATGCGTATTGAAGTATGGGAAATGTTTTCAGTTTTTTTTTTAAATATTTCATGGAAAAAAATGAAGAGAACAGTGTTTCGTTTATGATACATGTTCTTCAAAGATATGATTTACTTTCTGTATAAACATATGCCTATGTATTGTTTCATTCATTTTTCTTTCTGTTTCGATTTCGAAATGAATGTCTAGTGTGCTTCAATGAAATGTATATCACACGAGTCACGTGAATTCAAGATATCGATTTGTATAGGCTAGGTTTTGTCACGATGTATTTGCTGCACCCAGGCACGCCGAGAGGGGGGGCATTGCCAGGGGGCCTGCATCTGTAAGGGGCCCCGGCCGCCCCGACCATGTCAATTTTTTCACGACTTATTGTTTATAAAGGTGCCCGCAATGATGTCCTGGCCCGGGGGCCCGTGTTGGCTCTCGGCGCCAATTGCTGCACCCGCCATTTCAGTCATGTGTGCAGGACCGACACCACCAGGTCTTGGACCCCCCCCCCCATAGACAATTTCTTATAAAGGGATTATCCCCCAACTTCAAGTTGATTATGGGAGTGATACGGACAGGCCCGTAGTCAGGTCAAAGTAAGCAGGGGGGGCACCAATACCCAGCAAGGGGGAAACTTTACTTTTTCTTTATTTTTTCCTCTTTTTCTTCTTTTTTAAGCGGGGGGGGGGGCACTCCATACCAGTGCCGCCCCCCCCTTGGCTACGGGACTGGATACGGATGAGACGGGGGTGTTTACACCATTCCGATATATAATCTGGTGTTATGCAGAAGTGGACTAAGGCTTAATTAAGGTAAATTCTCATAGGTCCTGGTCCCCGGAGCAGAAGAAAATTTGGGCCCATTAAAAAAAAAGAGTCAGGACAAGTGAAGAGTTTGTTTAATTTGGGGCCCTACTGAAGTCGGGGCCCAGGGTGCACGCCCTGTGCGTCTTTAGTTAAATCCGCTTCTGTGTAGACCATGTAAATTTATGACGTCTCTTTTTTTTTTTAATCCTTTTGACGAGAGGTTGGGAGCCGTTTGGCTCTCCTAGATGTAGGCATGTAATTCAACGCACACACACACACACGCACGCACATACACACACACACCTAGAGTCTTATGGATCGAAAAACTTATCTTATCATGTAAACACACACCCATTCCCACCCGCCAGACTATCTATATCTTCCACGCTTTAATTTTATTGGCTTCATTCTTGGCATCAAATCCAGTAATTATAACATATCCTGGATCTTTTTCGTGACTATTACTGACCGATCAAAGGCTTAATTGAGTGATAGTGTAGATTGTAGATACACAATGAATATTATCTACCGGCAACGCATTTTATTTTTAATTATAAAACACATTCAAGCTTTCTTCGTTCGCCAAGTAATATTTTTGAGAACCACAATTTTATTCCCTCAAATGTGAGCACCTTATTAAACTTAGCTTTTCTCCTGACATATTTTTCACATTTCGAATTATTTTCCTACTAGGGTGAAAAATCTGGAAGTGATAGGCACTAACTAATATTTTAAAAGTTAAACCTTAACTAATTTTCTACTCAAAATATTTGATTAACTTTTAGCTACAATTCATTCAAAAAACAGTCTCAACTTAACTAAAAAAAAAAAAGGATTATGAATTAAACCAAACATTACTCGACAAAATGGCCCAACGTTGAATATGTTTTTTCAAGGGGAGAAATAAAAAAAAACCAGCCTGTAGACTGCTGAAAATGTCTTCATAAAACATAAATTACAGGGTAAGTGTAATTACTAAATGCTATTTACTAAATGTCATACTTTTTCAAAAGAAAAAAAAATGGTAAAAAAAAAACACATCAATCCAATCCAATAATGTGAAAATTTCAGAAACTCTCGTGATACCGAGATGAATTTAAATTGGATACAAATAGACAAAGGTTCTATAATTTTTGAAGCCTCACAAAACCCACAGAAGAGCCTAAGCGGCTAAATGTTCAGGTTCATGTTAAAACCTGTTATATACGGAAGGGGGTTGGTTTATAATGTTATATGAAATTAATGAAAATGAACCAATAAATGATATTGACTTAACAATTCATGAACCTCAGATAGATGTGATAAAAACATGATTTAAATATATCCAATCAATGGAGAAATTCTCGTTTAAAAACAGCTATATGTGATGACGTTATTAACGAATAAGAGCCATATTACAAAATATTTGTAGGTGACACTCATAGAACAATAATTCTCAATGTCTGAAGCCTGAGACGATTCGAGCCCTAGGGTCCCAATGATGGACTGTATTTAACAATGTACAGTGTTCTAAATGTCCAATTATTGTATTGTAGTACTGTGTAATCTGTATAAATGCTGCAAATGTCTAAAAATTGCTACAATTAGTTGACGTAAAGATTAATGACCCCAAAAAAAAAGACTTACATCTGTTATTTAATAAGTGTCTGTGGTAGGGATGAAAGAAGTGCACCATAAAAACCGTCCCACTAGTGGTTTATAACAGCGGTCTCCAACCTTTTTCTTGGCGCGGACCGGTCAACGTTTGATAATCTCACCGCGGCCCGCTGAGGGGGAGGGGGCGCGAGTTGATTATTTATATTTTAGATTGTAAATATAAAGGAAATAATTTAATATTTCTAGGCGGTGCAATTTGATCCATAGACCGGTCCGCGGCCCGGAGTTTGTCATCATGTCATCCTAACAGGGATTTCACTCACCTCTTACAAATTTCTTTGCGTATTTCTCCACCCCAGAAAAGTAGTTATTTTGTGACGTACCATTCTTGGCACATTTGGTTGAACTCCGTCTTGACTAATGAAACAATATATTAAAATATTCTGAAAGTAACTAAACATTTTTAGCAAAACTTTTTAAAAAGTAAAAAAAAAAAAATAGTTAAACTAAACTTTTAACTAAACTAAAAATGGTCAGCTAAACTTTTAATTAAAACCGTGTTAGCTAACTTTTGTCCATTGGGATATTCTTTGTTTCCAAAACAGCTATCTCACCTTAATGTGAAGGTATGTAGGTGAGCATACTGGGAACACGTTTCTACACAATTTGATTCAAATATTCTGGAAATGAGCACTTAAAAAGGACGGTCCCAAGCTCGGTTGAAAAAGGAGCTGGGTTGGACATGAGGAGAATGATGCATCACACACAAAGGGAGTTGGCTTCATGCTGTCCAATATAAGAACAGGGTCACTGATTAGATTAGTTCTAGTATAATCACGCTCCTTCCATCCCATGAAGAAGAATATTCAAACTAGTACGAACGGCAGCGATGAAGTCAAAGATCAGTTTTACAGTAGAATACAGAAGATACGTAGGACCTTCTCCAAAAAGGACGTCCCCATTCTCATGGGATATTTCATTGCCAAGATTGGGACCGAAAACACATGATATGAACAAGTCATCGGCATCCATACTCTCGGAATGATGTACGAGAATGGTGAGAGATTTGCAGATCGGTGTGTACTCAACAACATGGTCATTTGGAAGGAACATTTTTCCTCACAAAAGAATTCACAAGAATGCATTAAGCATCAGAGAACCAGATAGATCATTTATGCATTATCAGGAAATTTAGAAGATCCTTACAAGATGTCAAAGTGAGAAGAGGGGCGGATGTAGCTTTTGATCATCATCTGGTAGCGAAACTGAAGCTGGAGAGAAATGGAGGTAAAAGGAGTATTAGAAAGGACAAGAAAGACTATGTGGATGAACTGGCAGCAGAGGCAGAACAGGCAGCTTACAGAGGATAATCAAACACATTATACGTCATAACAAGACACAGTCGACTCTCAGCCGAGAGACAATAGGTTTCCATCAAAATAGATCATGCACAGACAATATTGCTACGCTCCGCATCATAGTTGAATGGCACAGCTATGGAGGTTGGCCTTAGCATTTACAAAGAAAACCAAGATCCTGAAAATTAACTCCATATGCACGAATGCAGTAATGTAGGTAATAGTCAATGGTGGCTAGCACCTTTTATATGACACTTTTACAAAGCCCGTGAGCTATCTAGTTTTATATCTATACCATAAACGGAGGTCAGCTGGAGGAAGTAGAGTTATTCACCTACCTGGGTATTATTGTAGATCAGCACAGATGCGGATGTCAAGGCAAGGATCGATAAAGCAAGAGTCGCCTTTACCCAGCTCAAGAACATCTTGAATTCCAGAGAGCTGCCCTTGAAGAAATAAAGCTAACTATTCATTACTAATATGAAGCCAGTCCAATTGTAATGAGCTTAGACCTGAAGGATGACGAAGACCACAACTAAGGGGCCGTCCTTAAAGTACGTCACGCTATTTTCGACCATTTTTGACCCCCCCCCTCTCCCCTGTCACAAAGTGTCACAAATCTCGGGACCCCCCCCCCCAAAGTACGTCACACTTTCGAAAAAAAATTTAATTAACAACTAATTAAAATTTAATCGAAAACTTAAAACGCAATTCACTATTAAACTGCCTTAAAATATAAATATTAAAAGAACTATCAGATTATTAAATGACTTTAATAGTAGAATAATTAATTGTCAACAGTTGTCACAGTTATTCTTTGAAACAGTAACTCAATCAATTGAATTTGAAAAAAAATTGCAAAATTAGACTTGACAATTATATAATAAACATCATTTGTCTGCTACTTTTTCATTTACAATGGGTGAGGTCAACTTTGAGATAATCTTCCGATTATGCATTCTATTGACACAGGATAAGAAGTAGATTAGCGAAACTTGACCTCAACCAGTGATTAAATAATAAAAATGGGAACAAAACAATGCCACTAAAAAAAGGATCAGATTGACAAATTATGTGAGCAGCTCTTGTGCTATGTTGAATATGTTTATAGTGGACCTATAAATTATGTTTAATTAAAAAAATATGCACTAGACATCCATGGTGAAGGGTTCATCCATAGTTACGACTGACATAAATCATTCCCCATCATCGTTTCCTGGAAGAATAATTGCAGACAGATCAACTTCATCCTCATTTAGCCACTCAGCATACTCTGAATGTGCATTTTCCATTCTGCCAATGATTGCCATGAGTTCTCTAAGCCTTCTAGCAGCGATTCTCAAAGGACGAATGCATTTTTTCTGAGTGGATTCTGGAAAATTTGGGGTTGGCACATTCTCCTGCGCCCGAGCTCTGTGTTGTCCTGTATGTTTCTTCAATATTGTTTGTGAGGCAAAGTATAAGTGACACACTTTGCAAATCGTGTAAGCTGGTCTGCAAAGATGGACAATAAAGATTATATGGTTGCATTTTAAAAACTGCTGTTGATCTTGGCATAATGTCATCAAATTTGAGAGTTTGTGCCACAAACAATAAAGGAAATTTATGAGCATCTGCATCTGCTCTTTCTGAAGCTCTGAGTCCATCAGTTGTTTGGTTGATTGGGATTGGAGGTGGAAAGAATCTCGAAGGTAAAACGTTGAAATATGAACTGCCTACTTTGTCGCAACATTTTATGTCCTGACATTTCACAATTTGAGTGAAGTATTGGCTGGTGCGAACATGATTGTCAAACCATTCCTGATCCTTCGACATCAGTCCTGCTGCATCCAATTCAGATTTCTCAGGGTTGATATATTCTGCAACTGTTGGAAATTGGTCAACAATCACATGCGACCAGATTTCAGCTAAAGTTTCACCTGCAAACTTGAAGTTTCCAAATCCTCATTGATTGTTCTACCCTGCGAATCAAAGTGACTGTCATAATGTTCATTTGGCAATAAGACACCAGACAGTTCTCTGCTCAATGGAGCCATTAGACGTTCCACGCGATTAAAAGCACTTCTTCCTGGTGCATTGGTTGCAAGGAATAAGGCATCAATATTATTTTTAACGAAGTGATGGGTTGCAACTTCAATTACTTTTGATAGCGAGGATTTTCATCTGGCCCTCCATTCAATGTAAAAACAATAGGTTTTATCACATTGTCTCTTTTATCTTTTGTTAATTCATTGAATTCATCCAAATCCAATAGTCTTTCGAAGTCTAAGCCATGAGCAAAAGCAATGGATGAAGAATGCTTCCCTGATGGTATTGCTATGTACGTTGAACCTGAATAGCTTACAACTTCCGGTTTTCCTAGTCCATCTTTTCCAATGCGAATTCCAGCATAAACAGATGGAATAAGTTTGTGTTTAGCTGCAACAACCCAATCGTGGTCTGGTAAACTGACGCGATATTCCACATGCATTAGCAATGGTGTCTGTTTATTTGCTGCGGTCAATTCTATTGGAACTTGTACTTTATCATCCTGGTTATTGAAGCACACTTCATTAGGTCCGAGCACTGATGATAATTCATCTACATGTTTCAGTTTGGCTGTGCAGCACTTTCCATCCATGTGTTTGGAATGGGAATCGTTCTGAGATCGGATTAGCTTGACTGGGTACTGTGAAAACGTGTCTTTTTCTCTTCTATTGTTGAACTTCGTCTTGGCAACAATCGAGTGTAAACGGTGCTCCGGATGACATGGAATCCATCAGTGTTAAGTTGCTCAGTTAATTGGTCTAATGTTCTAATACTTCTGTATGTTTCACTTTGTCGTTTTTCATGTGCAGCCGACCCATGTAAATCTATGTCGACAATCGCTTTGAGAAACAATGGTTGATCACAACACATTGAATAGATGTGCATTTAATGCTATTTTGACATAAAACTAATTCAAGTGTTTCACACAATTTTGAAAATTATTTTTAAAACTATTAAGTTTTACAAAAAAATAAAAAATAAATAATTAGAAATTAAATTAACAATATATAAAAAAGGTGACATCACACTTGGCCTGACCCTCCTCTCCCCCGTCACAAACTATATGTAGGCGATGCATCGAAGGCAAAATCACCAGGATGGGGCTCAGTTGGAATCAGCTAGAGAGGATGGCTCAGGACAAAATTCGCTATAAACCTGTTGTTAGTGGCCCACACTCTGATAGAAGTCGCTATAAACCTGTTGTTAGTGGCCCACAATCTGATAGAAGTCGCTATAAACCTGTTGTTAGTGGCCCACACTCTGATAAAAGTCGCTATAAACCTGTTGTTAGTGGCCCACACTCTGATAAAAGTTGCTTTAAACCTGTTGTTAGTGGCCCATTCTCTGATAGAAGTCGCTATAAACCTGTTGTTAGTGGCCCATTCTCTGATAGAAGTCGCTATAAACCTGTTGTTAGTGGCCCACACTCTGATAGAAGTCGCTATAAACCTGTTGTTAGTGGCCCACAATCTGATAGAAGTCGCTATAAACCTGTTGTTAGTGGTCCATATTCTGATAGGTCGCTAAAAAACTGTGGCCCAGGGTCGAAGTTTCGCGGGGTCGAAATGGCGGGGTCGAACTGTCCGGGGTTGAAAAGTTCGGCCGCCAGCGTTGACTGGTAAAACGTAAATTGTGACATGTAGGTCATTTCTGCACATTAGATAGATGGCATAAATTAGCACCCATATCTAATGGTGTATTAGAAATGTTTCAAGTGTCACGTTTGAACTCCCGACTTACCGGGCAAAGCCGGGTACACTGCTAATAATCAAATATTATTAAAGTTTTCATTAATCTATATACATAATCGTCTAACATAGACGGTGGTTCGACCGACAGACCTACACACCGTGCGGTGTAAAGTATGCTCATGGCCAAGGAGGTTGAATACATGGAGACGGCGTCTGCTATCAGATGGTACCAAGCGGCTCAATCCAGTGGGCGTAGTCTTTCGCCGCCATGTTCGACTTAAAACATTCCACCAGCTTTCATTACGATACCAGTTTTCTCATTCTAGAAATTACTCCAAAGAGCTTTGTATTTTGTCATCCCTTTTTTTATAAAGTCTGCTAAGGCCCTAGTTAATTTCTAGTGGACTAGTTATTCTAATGTGTCAATTACAAAGCGCTGTAGTCTATGTAAAGCTATTTATACGATCAGCTGATAGAGACCTATAAAGCTTATATTATACGCTATGTCGAAATTAAGACAGGGTAAAATGTATTTTTACATAATACATAATATTTTGTATTTATACTTTGATGTTTATAGCAAAGCATTTGATCAAACAATGAAAAATGGCTAGCACTAAGCAGCGTAAACTGGACTAAAAACAATCCTGTCAATATTGCCTTTCGAAGTGTTTCGAAGCAATCAGTAAATCAAACGATAGCAACAAACTATCGATACACAAAGACCCGCTGAGAGAGGGGCATGGGGGGAAATGCCCAGGGGCCCGGCGAGTTTGAGGGGCCCAGACAGAGCTGGCCAATCAACTTTTGAGAATATTATTATCAGCACGATGGCGTGACAGCCCTGCCCAGGGGCCCGAAATTTCTGTCGGTGGGCCTGGATGCACATTTAAAAAGCCAATAAAACCTATTTTACGACAAAAATCAAACATGAGCCTGCCATTTGGGCGATTCACGTAAACCAGCTATGTAAGTCTTCGCATTGCACCGTATCAATATCTATGTACATTGTGAAACGTTGTTGAAATCGTGGGGATATTGTGTTACATTGTAGTACATTGTGGATTATGTGGTACATTGTGGTGCATTGTGAGACATTGTGGGACATTCTGATACATTGTGGTACATTCTATTACATTGTGAAACGTTGTGTGAAATCATGGGATATTCTGTTACATTGTATAATACATTGTGGGACATTGTGGTACATTCTGTTTCATTGTGGTACATTGTGGGACATTCTGGTACATTCTGTTTCATTGTGGTACATTGTGGTACATTGTGGGACATTGTGGTACATTGTGGGACATTCTGGTACATTCTGTTTCATTCTCTCAATGCCACCTAATCCATCGATTAAAGCATAGCCAACAGGCAACTTAAATGAACCATTGACGGCAACAATCATAAACGTTAGGCTCTCTTTTTGCCAACGGCATTGTGTCATCATCTAGATGTTTATTGCATATGACAACAGCACTGCTTTACAGCAACAGTATTAAGCACAAACAAATTAACTAATTAGCATTAATATTATAGTGACTAACTGATGAAGCAATATCCCGTTTTCTTGTCGTCGTTGTGTACAACCGTACGCCAAACAAGAGGGCATTTATTACTTTTTTTTAAAAATTATAACACAGTGTTTTATAACGTTCAAAATAGTAATATAACATACACACTACACAGCTACCAATGTTTTGAGTCGAACATGGCGGCGATAGGCAACGACCACTAGTTTCAGCCTAGTGACGTCATGCCGCCTCCAGTAATTCAACCTCCTTGCTCATGGCAATAAAAGCCGCATGTCTGTACGTTACAAATACACGGCACCGTACGAGTTGAAAGCTTACATTTCTAAAAAAAAGTCTGAGTTCTACGTCACACCTTTGCGGAGTTAAAAAAAAAAAAACAGCGCGTGTCATCGACCGTCTCTATAAAAATAGTCTGGGAAATTCCAAAATTATAGAAACTAAAAAGAGACAATGTATGTTAAATGAGAGTATATTTGGTGCGCATTTTGTTCATCAAATGAATCTTTCTTGAATAAAAATGAAATGCTGGGGAATTCTAAACACAACAAGGATTTCTTATTAATGAATTAAGATTTTTAAATGATATTGAGTAGTGTGCGCAAATTATGTTTAATAGTCGGAGGTTGTTTTTGTTATGCTTCTGTACCCATAATGAGGATTATTTTCTTTGGGATGAATTATATAAAAAGCTATTTTTTGTATATAGAGTGATTGTTAACGCGCTCAAATATATATTACCGAGTTGGTTGGGATAGGGGTGGGAATAAACCAAATGGTTGCAGAAAAGGGGGGGGGGGTCAAGCAGACGATTGCAACACCGCTAATTTTTTAACCTCACGTCTCTCTTTTTTTTAAATACGTCATGTTAAACATGATAAATTATAAAATTATAAAAAAAAAGAACTTTTGGAATGGGGGTGTAGGGTTGGGAAAGGAGTGTTTAACGGGGGTGGTGGGGGGGTAGGGAGAAGTGTCACGTGGTATTGTTAACAGGGTGAACATGCAGTTATACTAAATGCCCCTTTTTGTAATTTTGCACATTGAGACCCACTGCGATTCGGGCATGTCTTGAGTGGAAGGGGGTTGGCGGGCGGGGGAGGGAGGGAGGATGGGTGTGGGGCTAAGTGAAAGAGAATTGATACATTATTAAAAAAAATAACTATTGAGAAAGAGTCCTAGAAATATTAGGAATGAATTAAGATTAGTCAATGATATAGTGTTGTGAGCGCATCACCATTTTCAACTCCAACTGCGTGCCAAA
Source organism: Bulinus truncatus (assembly GCA_021962125.1). Classification (NCBI taxonomy): domain Eukaryota; kingdom Metazoa; phylum Mollusca; class Gastropoda; family Planorbidae; genus Bulinus; species Bulinus truncatus. The sequence goes on along the minus strand of JAGDYQ010000031.1, from coordinate 6,160,859 downwards.
TAGCCGGTCAGGGTACCGGGCCTGTTCAGCTAGTATAACATAATTAGTAAGCAAAATTACTTTTTAATATTTTTTTTATCATTGCAAAAAAAAATATTTTTTTTTTCATTTTCTAGCATTTTTTTTTCTAAATAAAAATCTGGCATGCACAAAAAAAAAAACATACCTGTATATGTGGTTTATATTTGGCAACACTGGTAGACCAGGTTGTGATACTTTTTAGCTTAACTGTGAACTGTATTTCTTAAAACACTTTATGTGAAGGTATGTAACTACTAAAACATTATACTTTGTTAGTATGCCCAACTAGTAGTAGCGTATGACTATGGTAAAGGCATTTAGCAACAGAATTGCCAGAAAGTTCATATGTTAATTATTGTATTGAGATTTGTTTTCCCCCTCACCAAAAGACTTGTAGCAGTACTGGTATGCCCAATTGGAACCATAAAGCCTTATCCTTTTGAAAAGGACTTTAACAAATCTTATACTTGTAACAACTTCGTCTGCATTTTACCCCCTTGAATTTGTATATGTACACACATGTAACTGATATTGAATATGATATAATATGATATAAGAACTAATAGACTAATGTTATGATTCAGACGACTAAGAATCTATAAATAGATTTGAGCCCCGGGGCCGAATAGCCAATTAACTTTAACGATTAAATCATACAGTTCAAACAATTGTCATAAAATAAAAGAAAAACAATAATAAAGTTTATATATAGCTAAGTTATAAAATGGTCCTGACAGTCCTGTGTTTATTGAATATATTATATAGGTAGCATAATGCCATAAATGCCATAATCATTTATAATAAAATGACTACAAGTTTTAATATATATATATATATATATATATATATATATATATATATATATAACATCAGTTATATATGAGTCGTATATTGTTAGTATAATAATTTATAGAAATATTTGTGCTTTGTATATAGCATAAAAACAACAATACATTTTATGTTATGACTGGCAACACTCAGGCCTCAACCCTGCTATACACCAAGCATATAAATAAATTTAAAGAAAAGCACCAAAAAAAAAGATCTTAAGGAAAGGAATATAAGGGCTCATCTATTGAGCAATACTTTTTTTTTTAGTATTATGTCTTTCTAGATATTATTAATAGTTAACATTTTTGTGTCTGTAAAATTTCTGTTTTGATTATCTCTAGTTGTTTTGTTTAATTTTTATTATTTATTTCAGATGATGACAAAAAAGAAATACAGAAAACATAAAAAGTTTAAAAGATTTTTTTTCAAAACAAAAGTAAATTAATTTTTATTCAATTTTTTTTCATCTAACTCTCATGATGATTATTAACATGTTTGAAATGGTCTCATGGGGGTCACTATTAAAACAAATAAAGACAAGTTTAGAAGTAATACATATATTTTAAAAATGTTGATAGGTGAAGCCTTCCCTATTTGAATCTATCACAAATGTGATATTTGTCAATACACTCATACCTCTTCATACAGCATTTTGCTATGACGGCTTTCCTCAATTCAGGCACATTTTCGATTTACGGCCTAAAATGTTTCGCTATAACGGCATCCGTGAATGATGTAAGGAATGAAAATTAGCAACAATGAATCATGTATAAGAAAAAAGTAGCCATAATGTGTACAAAAAATTACTGATTCAGACAGAAGCGTACCTAGGGTGGGGGGAGGGGATCCAAATTCAAAAGTCTCCCCGGGCCTTAGCTTGAGGGGCCCCAATATTTTTTACAGTAAATATTAAATGCATTATCTCATGTCATGTTGTCGAATGTCAAAATGCAGGGACCCTCAAATCCATGGGTTCGGTACTGGATACAGAAGTTAATTTTCCTCCATAAATTTAGGCAAAATATTTTGGATCTAGTAGAAGATCCCGGCTTGGAAGGTTTCAACGAACGTGATGTGCTTGATCTACTTGAAGCTGATAGGGAACCACTTTCATATGAGGAACTCATTCAGTTGCAAGCAGAACTGGCACTTGATGAAGAGGCAGAGCCTGGTGTATCCAAACAGTTAACATCAAAAAGTTTGTCGAAAGCTTTTTCTTATTTAAAACAAGGATTAACCATCGTCATTGAAAACGATCCTGACATCAAAAGTGGCACTATTTTTTCTCGAGGAATTAACTCAGCCATTAGCTCTTGTAAATCATTGAAGAATGAAATAGACAAAAAGGCAAGATAAACAACATTGGACAATTTTTTTTAGGCCAGGCTAATCCTTACCAGCGAAAAATGATGACGTCAGTGTTCTGCAGGCTACTATTTCTTCATCGTGTTCATTTAAAAAAAAAGTTATACCTATTCATATTTTATGTAAAAAAATGAAATAAAAAGAGAAAATACATTTTGAATGATAAACCAAGTCACATTTTGTGGAACGTATCTAGGCCATAACGCGAGGTATGGGTGTATAATACACTAAGAAATTGAAATGAAAAAGTTAACTTCATTAAATTAACTTTTCCCCTTAAATATATAGCAAGTTCATGTCTTGTGTTACCTGTGCTAACTTTCAACATTTGGCCTGAGCTTTAAGGCATAGCAAGCATTATAAAAACAAATGCATGTAAATTGCACATCTCTTAAAGCTGTTTTCATTCAATATTATCTTACAGCTTATTTAGGTCATACATGTTCAACAAATATGTGGATGTTACAATGAAGTTATTTAGTGGAAATATTCAAAATAAACATAATTGGTTGGTTCATAGATCTAATTTTATGTTTGAGGTGTAAAGTTAAGGTTGACTAAAATTCATCTTCGCTTATATAGAACTATTTCTGGAAAGATCCAAACTACTAATCCTTTCTCTTTTTCCTACAGTAGTTTATTATGCATGTCTGTCTGTATGAAGGGAGACTATTCTAATGGGCCATCGAGGCAGATGAAGTGTAGAATTCATGTTTCTATAACCTCAGTATATAAAGTGATTGTGTGGTTTGCACAACGCCCAGCTGCCTTTACTTCTCCAACTTAATTCACATACCCATTTAAAGCTGGGTGGACTTGTGGGATTCCTTTGCACCAAATTTCACTAAAAAAATTCCATGGTTCTCGCCGAGGAAGACCACTCCGTTAACGAGAGTATAATTGTTGCGCATCATCAAAGCTATACACAATTATTGATCAAGTGAATAAAATGGTGTCTGTGTAAAACAAATAAATAAACCATCTTCTCTCTCATTGCTGGTACCCAGGTCGTTCAACTTGTGTTTAAAAGCTCTTACAGTCATTAAAATGAGGGAATTCACCCCAAATCATTTTTTTATCTTAAACTGGTACAAATTTAATAAAATACAATTTTTGGATAGATTTAACTTGAGAGGATCATTGTAAAGAACCTTTCCAATCTGGGTATATCTAACCTCCTTAATTTACTGCCCTAAGATACATCTTGTGATGTACATTTTTAAAATGTTAGAACTAGGGCTGCTGAGTAAACTGTATTAATGCGTGAAAAAAAAATTTTTTTTAATGCAACACCTTAGTGCAGGGGTGGGCAAACTTTTTCTACGGAGGGCCACATTGAAAGCGTGATTGTTAGCGGCGGGCCGCATATATATTTTGTCTACTTCAATTATAATTTTTAATGTATGAAAATATGAACTAATGATAATAGCTATGTATTTTCACTCTTTGTCATTTTTTCACATTCACACTTTATTATAAAAGCATATTACATTTTAAAAATACGAACTAAATCAGTTCAGTGCTAATTTTGTAATAAGACCTTACTATTCATATTAATTCTCTACCACTCCCCCCCACCCTGTCGCAATTCGCACACATACACCCACCCCCAGGTATGCGGACAAAAGTCCCACTTGTAATATAAAATGAAGATGTTTTTGTTATATAGCCCTTCGACAAGTAAACCCCCTGCTCCCTTCCCTGTTGATGTAAAAAGAGAATTCACTAGTTTAGTGAATTGACTATTTCACTATAGTGTATTGGCGGAGGTAAAAGAACAAGTGTTTAGTAAATTCGGTTATAGTTAGGTCACAATAACAAGATGCTAGGATTTTTGTCATCAAACATCATTTTAATCAAACATCAGCTCCAGTTAGAACCATTCTTTTTGCTGTAAGTTTTTTAATTTCATCATGGTCATTTCAAATTGTATCATTTGTAATACACATATTAGTATTGATTGCTTTTTTAGTCATTATCTTGAGCCCCATACAAAGACCAGAGAGATCCTGTTAATAGGATGTGAGTTTTATGTTTGAGCGCTTTAGTTCTCTGCCAAACAGAACATCTTCTCAGGTTGAATGGAAATTACAAGGGTTCATTTGTTATAGCTTTAACCACAAGAATACCTTGTTTTAAGTGAGTAGCTAATGTGATAACTACCACAGTTTGTTAATTCATGTCCACTCTAACTGAATCTTGGGAACACTATCATTGCATGTGAATTTCTAGTGTGATGCATTATCATACTATAACTGTATCTTGATTTTTCTAGTTTAATTCTACCTGGCCCAAATCTCTTCAAAGAATTTACCATTTTAGATATCTAATCTATTTTCTTCCTAACTTAATTAGACACATAAATTCACTAATTACTATCCGCAAAATTTGTAATACATCATGATCATGGTACATAAATTATCCCGAAGAATTTTTTTAAACAAAATCTTTTTAAGTGTGGGATGTTTTCTTGCTTTTCATAATAGTATCTTGTTTGGATGCTTCTTTTTTTGTCCCCTTCTACAACTCTACTTAGGTTGAAAAAATTTCTTAAGACAGAACATTATTTCAAATCACCATTAGAAAAATACAGCTATTTACAGCAAGTTTTATGAAAATTCACTTTGATTAAAAAATGTCTGCATTTTTAAGTACAAATCAAAGCCACTTCAAGCTGCCATATTTATTTACAAATTTAAAGAAATTCTCCACAGTCTGAAATGGTAAAAGATCCTGCAAATTATTTGAATTAACTAAGAATTAATCAGATTTTCCCATATTACGTACAGTGAACATATAATATTCATTACTTTTAGTCTATTCTACAATTACTTTTGTCTGCTTTAGCAGGCTTTTTTTTACTAGTATAGCCATTTTTTCATAAAATGAAATGGGTTTAAGCTTTAAGGCCATCCTAACATGATTGATGTAATAAAACATAAGTGTGAAATTTTTAGACAAGTGTAAAGTTGTGACTGAATATTGGTACTTTTGCTGCACCACTTGGCATAAAATTCAATATGAAGGATATTTCTTGTTAAGTTATTTAAAACATTAATTCAGTGGATCACTATTCATAAAATATTAATTTATTAGCAGAATTATAATATACAATGTTACAAAAGTTTTTATTATTAATTTTTCTTATCATAGTGTATTACTGTTGAAATGAATAAACTATTTCTTTAGTTGTGCTGTTTTTAACTTTCAATTTTTGTGTTTCCTCTTTTCTGATTTAAAAACTGAATGATCTTTTTTATGTGTATTCCTTTTCGTTGTAATAAGTTGGTCATGCTAATTAAAACCAATATCAACATTTTATATAGTGTTTTTGTTTAAGATGACAGTATATTACACACACAAGAGAAATTTTTTAAAATTTTATCGTTATCAGCAAACAATAAATATATTTTTTCTTTTACTCAGAATAAACTTATCATGGAGAAAAAACTTCATCTGCATTACCCAGCCAGTATTGTTTCTCCATTGCTATGTCAATTTTACAGACGAAGCAAACGCTTGTATGAGAAGGACAGCAATATTGCAACTACAGTTTCACCTTCTTTTCACTCAGACTACAGTTCACAACATGATTCTACGTCATGTAGCCGAGGTTCAGCTTCAGTTTCATTCTCAGAACAATCCTCTCATAATTTATCATCAATCGGCACAATGTCACAGTCATCTAGTGTAAGTTGTTACAAGTAAAATTGGCTTACCATCTAAACAGATAATTAATCTTTAAAGTCAGAGATTATGCCTTTCCATTTAATTGTATAAGTAGGGGGTGTTCTGTCATAAATTATCTTGATATTTCATTTACAAAAAATTTGCTAATTCTAATTAAGCTATTATTTGACTAAGAAAGTATAAAATCCCAATTTCAACAAGCACTTATAGAATTATATACCATTAGCTTTCAGAGGCAAGAGCTCCCCAAGTGCCAAACAACAGTAACATCTTAAGTGAGGAGTCAAAAAAAAAAGTTAATTATGTATCATTATGTCTTCCTGGAAGATCATATGATGAAAATTTTTTTCACCACAGCTTAAATGATGCTGTTACAACATCAGATTCGGTAATTGGCTTTCAATTTTTTTCTTTATTCACGTATGAGTATACATTACTGTAAATACATTTTTAACTCTTTCTCTAACTCTAATTTTCACAAGAATTTATAATTTTCTTAATTTATTTCCCATAATCTCCCCCTCCTTCTTTCAATAAAACTAACCATTAAATTCCAAAAAGACATATTCTGCTCCAAAAAGACATATTCTGCTCCAAAAAGACATATTCTGCTCCAAAAAGACATATTCTGCTCCAGAAAGACATTTTCTGCCCCAAAAAGACATTTTCTGCCCCAAAAAGACATGTTCTGCTCCAAAAAGACATTTTCTGCTCCAAAAAGACATTTTCTGCTCCAAAAAGACATTTTCTGCCCCAAAAAGACATGTTCTGCTTCAAAAAGACATGTTCTGCTCCAGAAAGACATTTTCTGCCCCAAAAAGACATGTTCTGCTCCAAAAAGACTTGTTAACATTTATACAAGAGGCTTGTTAACATTTATACAAGAGGCTTGTTTTGTATAATTTGGAAAAGTAAATAGTTTCATAATTACATGTATTATTTTTTCTTTTTGTGTGATAATAAATTCTTACTATCAGAGCTAGTATTTATTTTAAGCCTCTTTTTATTTATATATTTGTAGGAACGTATTTTATTAAAGTCTTTTATTTAACTTGCCCTATCTTGCTTTTATAAGCTATTTAAAGAATAAATTGTGTTTTGGGAAATACTATATTAATTATCACTAAAAACTTCTTAAAGTCCAATCAATTTGCAATTTTTTAACATTGGTGCATTCTCATTGACAGTACACTATTTTTAAATGTACTTGATTAAAATCTTATATGGTCTAAAGTTAATGACTGTTTTAGTTATGTTTATGCTTTTTAAGGGGGACAAAGCCGAAAGAGACTATGGTTTCTAGTTAAAGTTTTGAAGATTTTTTTTTCTTTTACTCTTGCATTTTTTTTTAATATATTTTCTTTATTCTATATAATTTTTATCAAGAAAAGCTATTGAATTCTTTTAACAATATAATGTATAAAAAAACATAAAACAGCAATGTTTTAGTCCTTTGTATTCATATGGGTACTCTACTTAATTTTATTAGTTTATACCAACTTAACACACAAAAACAATTGAAATACTTTTGAATTAATTAAAATTATGTAGAAAGTTTTTTTTCTTCTTTTTTTTCAAAAGGTGATCTAACTTTATGCTTCTGCAGGCATCTTGGCTCTTGCATTTATATTCCAGCAAATTTTTCTCTGTTTTACTTTTTAAGTGTAAACAATTCCAGTAAGACATTTTTTCTTTAGTACAAAGTAAATTAGGACTAGTACAATGGATACACTTTAACGTTCACTCATAAATCACAAGAAACTTCGGTAGCCGTGGTTCATTTATTAATATAGAAATATCTCCAAATAACATATACATCCACAACGTGAATAATCAATGATATAAACTAAATACACAGATCTCAATATAACTGCTTAATCACATTGACTTCTAACACATTAGCTCCTATTCACAAACATTGTCTCTTCTCATTAACTGTCCTCTCACTAACTGAACTCTCCTGATCTCTGTGCTGCATTGTTACACTCTCTGACCTCTCTCTCCATTTCTCTTTCCCTTTTTTATCCATGCCCACTGCACCACTAGTCACACTTTTTCTCCATGTGCTGCATACTGCCACTCACAAATATTTCAACCAGCATTTGACCACCATCCAACTACCTTGACCTTGACACACCTATATCCACATCTTACCCACATATGACACTTCCTCCCACACCTCTTATTCACCAAGAGATACCTTACAGATACTATCACCTGAATATGACATATTCTAATCATCATTTTTACATACACAATTAAATATTCAAATTAATACCTTCTGGTTGTCATAACATAATTTTAAAATGAATTGAAATATCATTAATTCAATACTATTTATAAACAAAGTCATTCATTGAACATGGCCATAATAACATATTTTGGTAGAATAACTATCAGATTCCACTTAATTCATAAGAATTTTAGCAAATCTGATGACAAGTATCAGTGTTATTTACTTCAAGTTAATCTTGACAGAATGTCTTGAATGTAATTATTTACTCCTTTTATAGTTTTATTTTAAAGGAAAAATCCTGTAGTAAAAATGACCACCTGATCAATTTCGAATAATTTATCCTCTTATGATTGAAGTCCAACAAGGGTAAGTGGTCGATGAGTACTGTGAATTATTGTCCTAACAGATAATGGCTGATTTTTGTAACATCCCAAACCAATGCTGAGCATTCCAATTCGATTGATAAATGGCACCGATGAAGTGTCCATCTGTTGTAGAGGTGCAATGTGTTTAGGTCCATTATTATTGTGTTTTTGGCAAATTAAACTTGATTTAATAAATGGTTTTGTGTCGTCATTTAACTGTGGCCCGTAGCATGTCTTTCTAATTCTTTCGAGTGTCTCTTTCGGACCCATATGTCCTGCCAATGGACTGGTATGTGCTGTTTGTAATACCTTGTCTCGTAATGTTACTGGAATCAATATCTGATCACTAGTTTTGTTAGGACCTGTGAATCTTCTGAATAATAGCTTATCTTTTAAAAAATATTTTATTTTCTGAGCATGGTCTGGAATGCATTTGCTTTTCTGAAAGTAAGGTTCTAAAGAAGTATCTTCTGTCTGTAATTTGATCAATTCATCCTTGCTAATGTACATTAGCGCTGAAAAGTTTGTATCCTTATTAATTATGTCTTCATGGTCATTAATCTTGCTTTCTTTGGCAGCTGCTGATCTTGTTATGACATTTACTTGGTCAATTTGTACTGAAATTTATAAGTCTATCCTTCATCAGATCATAGTCATGCTTATTCTGAATGGCTATTGCGCGAGCTTGTTTGTGTCCTTTTAGTTAAGCAATCATGCCATTGATTTTATCTTCATTATTTATGTTGTGTCATGCCCTGCTGATATAATTAGTCTTTTTATTTGCTCAAGGATTTTTGTCTTATTGGATCAAAGTTGTCCCAAAAAATAAAATTTTTGAAAATAGACTTTGACATTTCTTTCTCTGCCACTCATAAAAACATTTCTAACCTAGTCCCAATGTGCTATTTAATTTAGTTATTTTGATATATGAACTCATTGCGATTTTACCCCCTTTTTTGGATTACTGTAATAGTACATTCTTGCTTTAAGTGAATGAATAAAGCATAAAAGGAACTGCATATTAAATTAGATAAAAATTGTAAATGCATGTTAAAAAAAAATGAAATGTACTACTTATATAATTATTTTTATTCAAATACAGAGCGATTCTATTTCACCATTATTACTTGAGTCTCCCCAAGAAAAAATGAAAAGTAAATCAAGTGAGTCATATCTGATGAGTTGTTCCATGGTAGGAGAGATTTCTGATGAAAGTTTGGAGCAAAGAGATTACACAGAAAGTTTGGAAAGTTTGGAAAAAGATCATCAAGTGCAATGTAGAGCACTTATGAAACAGAATCCTAAAAAAGTAATTTGTGGAAATGATCAACAAGAAGGTTTTCCAGAGTTGAAGAATGATTTTGTACCTGATAACGTAGAACCTGACATTGTCAGATCAGATTTTTATGCACACTCCTTCAGCATTGGTTTTGAAGAGGTTTCAGACTTGGAATGTTACACTTCTGATGTCAGCTCAGCTTGCAGTTATCCAGTAAGTCCCCATGCAGACAGAATGGTAAATTTTATGTCTTAAAATTATGTCTTAATATTTTCTTGCATGTATCCAAATATCTTCTGTTTGTGTAAAACAATTATTGCAGTTCTTTTAACTAAGAAAAAAAATATTTATTTAAATTAAGTTATAATTTGCATAACTTATTAAGAAAGGAAAATATTTTATTCCTTTTGAATATCTGTAGGGTTTTCTTTTCATGAGGATCGACTGAAAAATAGTTTAACTAAACAATGGTTGTTTTGCAGAATATATTTCATTATAGCAAAATGGTAAAAAAAAAAGTGTATGAAATTTATCAAAGCTTTCGAAAGTCATAATTTTAGGTCAGGCTTGATTTTAAACTGTAAATTTATCTTATAAATCTAGTTTTTGCATATGAGCTTTTGATTTCAACAGGGGATGGATGATTTCAACCTCAGACAAAGCACAACAAGGGGGGATCCCCAAGAAGTCTGTGAATTATCAGATATCATACAGAATGGAAATTGTGAATTATCTGATATCATACAGAATGGAAATAGAGAGCAAGAAAATTTGTCTTCCAGAAGAAGAAATTCTCAACTGGTAAGCCTGTTTGAAGTTAGAGGACCACCTGAAAGCTCTCACTTGTTATTTCCTAGACAATTTCATCACTCTCTTCAGACTGAGACATCAACTACAGAAATTAGATTGCAGAATCTTCATGAACCTACAGAATCATCATCAGCCCCTGAAAGTTTAGCTGAAGATTTTGATGCACAGCACCTCATTATTTCTTTTTCAGGATCACATGATAGACAAGAAATAAACTCTGGGACAACGAGTTTTGCTGGATGTGTTCAAGAAGCCACAAACTTTAACAACCATGATGGGCATACTTCTTGTATAGATGTCCGACCTCAGCAGGGGGTTTTAGCTTTGACCCTTTCATTTGAGCATCTTCATGTAACTGAATCAAATCAAGTAAGTGGAACTAAATACTAGCAATACATTTATATTTAGTTATCTTTGACCAACAATTTACAATTCTTGTGGCAATTATCCTCTGTTTTATAGATAAGGTTTCCCATACAATTTCTTTACTCTATTAAGCTTAATTTTATATTTTAAAAAATAATTGTTAGCGCAGATTGCCAATCTTAATCTTAATTAGTGCTACTTTTTTTCCACATGGGTTAGAACCACTCTTTGAAAGCAATCTTGAAAACAATATTTCATATAAGAAACAGTTTATCTAAAACAAGATGAATTGGATATTGATGACATCTTTGATTTGCTCTGTTTATTAACTAATTAATTTGTGTACTCCATAGGTTGAAAGTTTCGACATACACTTGGGACATCCTGGACCGACTGTGGTCACAAACAGACAGATACAGGAACATTCTGAACAGTTACCATTCCCTCAACCATATGATTATGATATTGCCATAGATCTGCAAAACAACATGCATAGAGAACATACCTTAATCTTAGGTTGGTTGCATAGGTTTAATCTAGTTAGAAATAGGCAATGATTTAAGCACTTTCTTTAAACTTATAAACAAAACAACATAAAATACAACAACTGGTAATATGGCCTCGAAACTACTGGTAATATGGCCTCTACACTACTGTAATAAGGCCTCGACAATACTGGTAATATGGCCTCGACACTACTGGTAATATGGCCTCGACACTACTGGTAATATGGCCTCAACACTTCTGGTAATATGGCCTTGACACTACTGGTAATATGGCCTCGACACTACTGGTAATATGGCCTCGACACTACTGGTAATATGGCCTCTACACTACTGTAAGAAGGCCTCAACACTACTGGTAATATGGCCTCTACACTACTGTAATATGGCCTCGACACTACTGTAATATGGCCTTGGCAATACCGGTAATATGGCCTTGGCAATACCGGTAATATGGCCTTGGCAATACCGGTAATATGGCCTCTACACTACTGGTAATATGGCCTCTACACTACTTGTAATATGGCCTCGACACTACTGTAATATGGCCTTGACACTACTGTAATATGGCCTTGGCAATACCGGTAATATGGCCTTGGCAATACCGGTAATATGGCCTCGACACTTCTGGTAATATGGCCTCGACACTACTGTATCATGGCCTTGACACTACTGGTAATATGTCATTTACAAGTCTGGTAATATGGCCTCTACACTACTGGTAATATGGCCTCGACACTACTGGCAATATGGCCTCTACACTACTGGTAATATGGCCTCTAAACTACTGGTAGTATTGCCTCGACAATACTGTAATATGGCCTCTACACTACTGTAATATGGCCTCGACATTACTCGTAATATGGCCTTGGCAATACCGGTAATATGGCCTTGGCAATACCGGTAATATGGCCTCGACACTTCTGGTAATATGGCCTCGACACTACTGTATCATGGCCTTGACACTACTGGTAATATGTCATTGACATGACTGGTAATATTGTCTCAACACTACTGGTAATATGGCCTCGACACTACTGGTAATATGGCCTCGACACTACTGGTAATATGGCCTCAACACTACTGTAATAAGGCCTCGACATTACTGGTAATATGGCCTCTACACTACTGGTAATATGGCCTCTACACTACTGGTAATATGGCCTCGACACTACTGTAATATGGCCTTGGCAATACTGGTAATATGGCCTTGGCAATACCAGTAATATGGCCTCGACACTTCTGGTAATATAGCCTTGACACTACTGTATCATGGCCTTGACACTACTGGTAATATGTCATTGACACGACTGGTAATATGGCCTCAACACTACTGGTAATACGGCCTTGACACTACTGGTAATATGGCCTCGACACTACTGGTAATATGGCCTCTACACTACTGGTAATATGGCCTCTACACTACTGGTAGTATGGCCTCAACACTACTGGTAATAAGGCCTCGACATTACTCGTAATATGGCCTCTACACTACTGGTAATAGGGCCTCGTCACTACTGTAATATGGGCTCGACACTACTGTAATATGGCCTTGGCAATACCGGTAATATGGCCTTGGCAATACCGGTAATATGGCCTTGGCAATACCGGTAATATGGCCTCGACACTACTGTATCATGGCCTTGACACTACTGGTAATATGTCATTGACATAACTGGTAATATGGCCTCAACACTACTGGTAATATGGCCTCGACACTACTGGTAATATGGCCTTGACACTACTGGTAATATGGCCTCTACACTACTGTAATAAGGCCTCGACACTACTGGTAATATGGCCTCGACACTACTGGTAATATGGCCTCCACACTACTGGTAATATGGTCTCAACACTACTGGTAATATGGCCTCAACACTACTGGTAATATGGCCTCTACACTACTGGTAATATGGCCTCTACACTACTGTAATAAGGCCTCGACAATACTGGTAATATGGTCTTTACACTACTGGTAATATGGTCTTTACACTACTGGTAATATGGCCTCTACACTACTGGTAATATGGCCTCGACACTACTGTAATATGGCCTCAACACCACTGGTAATATGGCCTAGACACTACTGTATCATGGCCTTGGCAATACCGGTAATATGGCCGATTGTAAACTGCAGAGCTCTAGTTCCAGCATGGGCGAGTGTTTGACATTTTAATCAGGTCCTGGAGAAGTTTCCAAGTCCACCCAGCTTAAACATTGGGTACCTGACATTAGCTGTTCTTTACTCCATCTGCTCTTTTGTTCTTAAGAGCTTAATTGACAATTTTTGACACTACACTTATAATAATGTAAAGGGTTTATCCTGTATTTCACATTTTGCTCAACACTATACTTATAATAATGTAATGGGTTTATCCTGTAATTCACATTTTGCAATAATCTTTTTTCAGAATCTGCATTATGTTGTCAATGTCTGCTGAGACCTCCAAGGGCCATCAGTAGACCATGTGGACACTGCACTTTCTGTCAGATTTGTGCTCCTGCTGGTATATCTTGTCCCACATGTTTTCGCCACATAAGAGAATTTGATATGTAGAATATCTATCTCAGACATAGAACCAATATATACTTGAATTTCTATGCAGCTAGATGTAGCTTATAGTCTTGTAAATATTGTGTCAGTTTCCTGGCACTGAAAAAAAAAATGTACATTGTAGACTGTTGTTTTACAGTTTCAGCCATTAAGTTTGTGATGATAGCAATTATCATGTTTACTTAGTCATGTGAATGTTTTATCATTCTCTTCCTGCGGCTGTAACGATTTAGTCCTTTGTATTTAAAATTTGTCACGTGGCATTCTTTAGTTAACTGACTGGCGAGGTACTTGACGGACTGTCAGAATTCTTCATTTATCTCTGTGTGGTTCTTTTGTATGAGGCTTTTTTTTATACTGTACACATTGTTATGTAAATAATCCAGTAAGAGTCCTGAGAATCATCAAGATTTGAACAAGGAAAATTCTTGTATCATTGATGGCCCTCAGGATTCTTCATCCTTGTGCGGTAGACACAACATCTTAGGGTTTTGAAAACAGCACATTTGATCTATTCAAAGTTTGCCTGACTCAAGGAACTCTTTCAGCCCTGAGAAAATCATCTAAGCTTTTACATTTTTAAACCTGACATTCTCTGCTACTCTGGTAGGTGTGAGATACAACTGCTACTCTGGGAGCTGTGAGATACAACTGCTACTCTGGGAGCTGTGAGATAAAACTGCTACTCTGGGAGCTGTGAGATAAAACTGCTACTCTGGGAGCTGTGAGATAAAACTGCTACTCTGGGAGCTGTGAGATAAAACTGCTACTCTGGGAGCTGTGAGATAAAACTGCTACTCTGGGAGCTATGAGATAAAACTGCTACTCTGGGAGCTATGAGATAAAACTGCTACTCTGGGAGCTATGAGATAAAACTGCTACTCTGGGAGCTATGAGATAAACCTGCTACTCTGGGAGCTGTGAGATAAAACTGCTACTCTGGAAGCAATTTATCTCTGAAATCTATGAGAGTTTACCGCCTCTAATGAAGCTATGAGAGTATATTGCCTCTAATGAAACTATGAGAGTATATTGCCTCTAATGAAGCTATGAGAGTATATTGCCACTAATGAAGCTATGAAAGTATATTGCCTCTAATGAAGCTATGAAAGTATATTGCCTCTAATGAAGCTATGAGAGTATATTGCCTCTAATGAAGCTATGAGAGTATATTGACTCTAATGAAGCTATGAGAGTATATTGACTCTAATAAAGCTATGAGAGTATATTGCCTCTAATGAAGCTATGAGAGTATATTGCCTCTAATAAAGCTATGAGAGTATATTGCCTCTAATGAAGCTATGAGAGTATATTGCCTCTAATGAAGCTATGAGAGTATATTGACTCTAATGAAGCTATGAGAGTATATTGACTCTAATGAAGCTATGAAGTATATTGCCCAGATAGAGCTTTATCTATGAGCCATATGATGGAAATTATAATGGCTACTCCGCTGAGATTAACCCTGGAATACTTTTTTAGATATCTTGTATTCACAGTAATATTACTAATACAGATACCAATTTTTCAGCCATATTTAACAGTTCATTACAAGAATGAACATTAGTCAGCCAAGATAGTGCTGTAAATAATGGTTCTTTGTGAAAATGAAAAAAAAAAAATTTCAGTAATAATGTGTACAGTGAAACCTCCAGATCTAAGAAATCACTAAAAAAATCTAAAAACTCATGCTATTAACCTTTCAAATGTTTTACAAATGTTAAAACATTTGGGGAAAAAAGGTAGAAAAAAAATTAACACAAGGGAAGTAACCCATTTACCAGTCAGAGTCAAATATGATTTTATCAATAGGTACATTTATACATGTATAACAATACATGTATTTGAATGCAACCTTGTGTTAAAGATTTTGAATTAACGAAAATGTACATTTTAATTTAAAAAGAGTTAACTTCTTTTATACATGTACATTTATTTGCTTTTTGTCACTTTTTCTTTTCTTTGATGTAAGGATGTGATATTTATTGCTTGATCTTTATTTAACCTTATCCACTCAGGGGACCAATTCTCTGGTGCCTTTTGTACAACTAATGCTCCAATGACCATGGAGCTATATTTTTTTTATTAGTTTTCATCACAATGTAGCAAATGAATTGTGACATATCTAATATAGATATTTATCATTTGGTAAAATCCTCATTCCCTTTATAAATCTAAAGCAAAAAAAAAGTATATTTGATAATGAATAAATATTACATTAAAATAAATTATTTTATTTACACATGTTATATATGATTGCAGTCAGGGCATCATCTTTCTTGTGATTTAATAAATAGTGTTTCAAAATTGTTTATTTATTTTTTTTTATACTTTATTTACCCCTTGAAATGTTGATACAGCTGGTGTCATTTTTATTTCATTCTATTGAAATTAAATCGACTGTTAGTATTTGTTGTATTGAATCATTTTTTTTTAACATGTGTATCATTGTGTGCCATTGAATTAGAAATATGTAAAGAAATATCAATAACATGGAGTTATGAATACTGATTGCTACAGCTATATCTTCTGCTTCCTAAATTTCGTTTCGCTTCAAGTTCAGGAAGCAGAACTATAAATGCATCTCACAAGTATTTTATTTTTGGATTGGAGTTGCTATTTTGAATTTTGCTGTTAATAAAGCATTTTCATAATATCTCTTAATTTGATACTTGTATTACTAGGCATTTGTCAAGCTGGTGATATGTTGACTGTTGAAACCGTTGATTGTCATATGTCTTGTCTGCTTGAACAACAGGATGAGCTCAAGATATCTTTAAAAACAATAGAGCTATTCTTAGTTGTGGGAGAAAAAATAAACATGTGAAATTTGAAAGGACATTCTTTGCAAATATTGATGATCATCTGCCAGCTGATCTTGCTGAAAAAATATCAACAATAGACAGTTGATCTGAATGCAGAAGAGGTATCCTGAAATAGTAAGGATCAATAGAACACAAAAACATGTTCCAACTGGTAAAAACTACAACACATACATTGGTGAACTTTTTTTTTTTAAGGGGAAAAGGTACTACACAATTTTTGTTTAGTTTGATGGTTTTTTTTTTTTGCTTCCTCTTTTTCGTTTCACATAAAGTAAAGGAAGCAGAACTAACCACATAGAGCAAAGGAAGCAGAACTAACCACATAGAGTAAAGGAAGCAGAACTAACCAGTCTATTAATAGTATGAGTTGAGACCCAGTTAAGGTTGTTGACCTTTGCTCGCTGTAGAGATTTTAAAAATGATCTCATTGTGAGTTTTTGATTCCAATGTTCTTTTCCATCTTTAGTTAACTACGAAATATATTTAGACCATCATTCCATTGTACTCAATGAAATATTGCTATTCTTTTTTTATTTTTATGTAAAACATGAGTCATTGTGAGCTCACTTTTATTTTTTTTTTTTAAATATATACTTTTAAATTTTGACATAATGTAGTTGTTAAATAAAACACATTGATGTAGATTTGTTTATAAATTGTCTTGACTTTTTTCTTTTCTTAAGAATCTTCTATATAAATAATAGCGGTGTGGGTTCTGTGTTAAATCGAAAGTAAAGAATTAATACAGTATTCCAGTTTAAAATCGCCAAACATAACAAATACTAATAAAAATCATGAAAAAATCGGATCTGACCAAAACCAAAAATAACATAGCCTGATGATAAAACCTAACGGAATATAACTCTATGCAAAGGTTTTGCAGGGTACAGCTAGTACTAATATATTAATAAATTTATCCTTTCTTAATTTCCTTCAATTAACAGAATGATACATTGAATAAAGCTCTGACTATATTTTGAATGTCTTACATAAATGATTCTGTGTAATTTTTTAACAATATCATATACTATGAAAAATAATTCTTTTATATTTTTGTTAATTGTAATATGCAACAATCTCATGATGATGGCAGACAAATATCAGACAGATTGCAGATAATAATACCTTAGAAAATCAAATATCAGAGAGATTGCAGATTATAATACCTTAGAAAATCAAATAGCA
The DNA here is from genome assembly GCA_021962125.1 of Bulinus truncatus. Taxonomy (NCBI): domain Eukaryota; kingdom Metazoa; phylum Mollusca; class Gastropoda; family Planorbidae; genus Bulinus; species Bulinus truncatus. The sequence continues at coordinate 6,142,829 of JAGDYQ010000031.1, read as the reverse complement.
GATAGATTGCAGATAATAATACCTTAGAAAATCAAATATCAGATAGATTGCAGATAATAATACCTTAGAAAATCAAATATCAGATAGATTGCAGATAATAATACCTTAGAAAATCATATAGCAGATAGATTGCAGATAATAATATCTTAGCAAATCAAATAGCAGATAGATTGCAGATAATAATATCTTAGCAAATCAAATATCAGATAGATTGCAGATAATAATACCTTAGAAAATCAAATATCAGATAGATTGCAGATAATAATACCTTAGAAAATCAAATATCAGATAGATTGCAGATAATAATATCTTAGAAAATCAAAATGCAGATAGATTGCAGATAATAATACCTTAGAAAATCAAATTGCAGATAGATTGCAGATAATAATACCTTAGAAAATCATATAGCAGATAGATTGCAGATAAAAATATCTTAGAAAATCAAATTGCAGATAATGATAGCATTTTAAATAGCAGCTTTAAAAATAAAAAAAATAACATGATAATTTTTTTTAACTATCAGCAGACAATGATAGCTTTTAAATAAGGAAATAAATTGTAACTATTTTGAAATAGCTATAGGTGATTATAAATTGAAAACATCAGATGACCTATAATGATGTAAGACAATATATCAATAGATGATTATAAATTTAAAGCATCATATGGCGTATGATATGACAATATAGCAAAAGTAAAAAGGAAACGATGAATTTTTTTTATATTTTTCTATATCTTTCCATGAACCTGAAACTATTATAGTAATTTGAGTCAAGGCATGGCATAAAATTGAGAAAACTATGTGGTCGGAGGGCATTTTGAGTGTTAAGCGTCACATTACCTCAGAATACGAAGTTTATTAATATACTATAACTCTGCATCCTGGGAATTGATTTGCCAGCTGAACTACACTTATGATTCAATGTCCACTGAAAAAAGTTTGGCGACCACTGCTCTTGACGAATCATTACAGGCCCCCGTGACTGCAGATGGTACCGGGGACTATTGTTTTAAGAATTGACTGTGCAACGAGGGTGATTACTGCACCAAATATTGACCCAGGCAGCAGATGTAGAGAACTGAACGCACCGTGGCTATAAAGTCATAGTGTTATCAGTTATGGTAGGTTTAAATAGCTTTATGTATCGACTTATCACATCGAACAGCTGGAGAAAAACAAAATCAGGGTATTGGGTAAATATCTGCAGCGCGAGGCAGTGGCGTCACCTGACCAACGTATTTGGGTTGCTTCATCCGCTCGACAGCGCTGAACTAATACACCGTTAATTAACATCTTTCTACAGTTTGAATACTATCATAATTCACTATAATTTGAATAATTACATTTATCGATAAGAAAGCTTAAATCCTGTCAAAAGCTTTAAGCGTCTAGTGAGAAAGGCTAATCTTTCTATCTATCTATCTATCTATCTATCTATCTATCTATCTATCTATCTATCTATCTATCTATCTATCTATCTATCTATCTATCTATCTATCTATCTATCTATCTATCTATCTATCCATTCATCCATCTATCTGTCTGTCTGTCTGTCTGTCTGTCTATTTATGTATCTATCTAGATAACCATATATATATATATATATATATATATATATATATATATACATATATATATATCCAATCTATCTGTATGTGATCAGTATTTGACAGTATGTTCTACTTCTACCCACTGCCAAGTGACCTCTGCCAGTCTGACACACATCTACCCAATTACCAGTAACTTATCAGTTTCTATTGACCTGCTCAACCTCCCACCATATTGATACTGTATCATCATGGTAGTCGGCCACCCTTTTATTACTTTCTCTCCAGTCCTCGCTATGTCAATAAACCAACAGGAAGAATGGCGTAATCAGTTTTGTACTACAACAGATAAGTCACGCTCAAGAGAAGGGATAACACTGAACATATTTACATAGAACATAGAAATATAAGACCGCCTGTAAGGTGCGGGAATTAAGACAAACTGTATGCTAAAAGTACATTCGTAAGGCTATTTATTAATTTCAATACTGTTAAAGACACTCCTTTTATTTTAATAGGGAACTTTACATTTTGACTTAATGTTTGAAAATTTTAATGCATTGTTGATTTCAAAACAACATTAGTTGTTTTATTCTAATCATAGAGAATGACTTTGTGTTTGTCCATTTTCAGCGTCTCTTCCAATAAACACAGGACAATACAATAAACACAACATGACGACCGTGCGTGTTATGCTGGTCTTTATTTTACTTAACATTTTGGCACGTGACACAGGTTAGTGAGTCTATGGTTAACAACATTTAAAATTTTTTGGTTGTCAGTGCAGTTGGTTATTGAACTATAAATAGAGCATGCAAATGCATACATAGTATAAGTGGCTCGAAGAGTGGGGGAGGGGGGCGCGAAAATGCTGCCACTTTTTTTGTTTTGATGTCAGATGTTGCCCCAGGTCGGCATTGCCTTTCCTTAGTTACGACACTGGGATCACGTGTTATTGTTGACATAAGAAACGTGACTTTAAAAAATCAGAATTAAGTTTGACTGGAGCGATGGTAGCCCAACTTTATGAATCAACATCAATATTGTAAACATATTGCTTCACCTCAGTAACGTAGATTCAATATTGTAAACATATTGCTTCACCTCAGTAACGTAGATTCAATATTGTAGACATATTGCTTCACTTCAGTAACGTAGATTTATTTACAGAGCCGTTTTTAAGTATTTCTGGTCCCTAGACAGAGACTTCTAGATATATTTGGGGCTCCGGACAAAATTGTCGGGGCCCTATTAGCACCTGAATTAATATTAAGTAGTACCGTCGTTGGCCCTTTGGCAGTTAGGGCTATAGCCTGTTGTATTGTTTACCTTTCCATATGAACGGGTCTGTGCAAATGATTTAAATTACATTTATCAAGTCTCACTGAATGTTTTTTTTTTTATTTCGAGAGCAGCTAGTGGTTAAAATAAAAATTCTAACCGTGTAACTACGATACCCGCTGATTGTGTGAACTCTTTCGGTGAATATGGTCACAGTAAGGCCACAAATTCCTAAACACATAAACAGTTATATATGAACTAGAATATCGTTTCTTTGGTGTGTATTCGATGATATCAAAAGTTCGTGTTTTATTTGACGCGCTGTTGCTACAAGATTTATAGACCAGTCTGATAAAAAAAATAATGTGTGTTATCGACTGTTCTTTAGACAACGTAAAGTTCTAAGAAGACTAAATATAGGCTAAACTGATCATAAAGAAAGGCTAAACTGATCACAAGGAAAGGCTAAACTGATCACAAGGAAAGGTTAAACTGACCATAAGGAAAGGCTAAACTGACCACAAGGAAAGGCTAAACTGACTAAAAGGAAAGGCTAAACTAACCACAAGGAAAGGCTATACTGACCACAAGGAAAGGCTATACTGACCACAAAGAACGGCTGTCCCTCTAACACATGAATGATGTTATAACTAGTTTGACCCAACCTACGCTTCCATTGAATAAAATATTTTCATATCACCCTCAAAAACTTTCTTTGAAACATTTCATATGGTATACATTTAGTCAATAATTTCGATTAGTAGCATTGAAAAAAAGATCCGAAAATTAATATTAAAGTGTGTGTGAAGTCCCTGTTAGGCTGAGATGAAATCTCTTAGATCATATAAACCACAAATTGGACGGTTTGTATGGTGCCCTTCTTTCATCCTCACCATAGACGATAGTGCAATGGCCATAGAGACACCACGGGAGATATAGCGGGGACTTTAGCCGTGACCTGAAATATCCATTGGTCCTCACCGGAGATCGAACCAGGGACCCTCAGGTCGACAGTCGAGCGCTTTACAACATGACCATCCTTTCACCAAATATAGTCCTTATTAAAGGTTTAGCTACATGAGATTACAAGTCACTTAACAAATTTGTTAAAAAAATTGTACAGTAATCGAATACAGGACAATAGAAACATAACATATATCAAACATGTACACGTACAGATAATGTCTGATAGATAACAGATATCTCCCACTAAAACGTACATAAACTGTCTGATAGATAACAGGTATCATCTACTTACACGTACAGATAATGTCTGTTAGATAACATATATCTCCCAATTAAACGTACAGATAATCTCTGATAGGTAATAGGTATCATATACTTACACATACAGATAATTCTGACAGACATCATATCATAGCTATGTGGCGATTCAAACTACGTGTTCTGAATTTGGTGAACGTATACAGTAACAATAAAACTACAGACGTCCTAGTTATCATGGAACAAGTCCCAGTTAAGTCACCACCCATTTACACGTCCAAGTTAACAATAACATCGAACAAGTCCCACCATAGTCACCACCCATCTACACGTCCAAGTTAACAATAACATCGAACAAGTCCCAGTTAAGTCACCACCCATCTACACGTCCTAGTTAAAGATAACATCGAACAAGTCCCAGCATAGTCACCACCCATCTACACGTCTTAGTTAAAGATAACATCGAACAAGTCCCAGTTAAGTCACCACCCATCTACACGTCCAAGTTAACAATAACATCGAACAAGTCACAGTTAAGTCACCACCCATCTACACGTCCAAGTTAACAATAACATCGAACAAGTCACAGTTAAGTCACCACCCATCTACACGTCCTAGTTAAAGATAACATCGAACAAGTCCCAGCTTAGTAACCACCCATCTAGACGTTCCTGAAAGGTTAAAAACATATACTGTTCTTTGGAGTTCAATGTCAGACTAACAAGTTAAATTAGTTAAATTATTTCAACCAAAGAGGGAATTGTATCAATAAAAATGCATCTTTTTATTGTTGCAAATTGTTTCGAATCGATTCGGTATTTTAAAACAATTTATTCCGCGTGACACCGAAGAAACATTCAGTCTTATTTAACATTCAAGATATATCTAGTTTATTTTTCAGCAGTGACGACTATCGTATGGTGCCAGACAACTTTTCTCTCCTCCCTCAATCAATAGCTAACAAGTGAGACTGTAAGTGAGCTTCAACAGCCTTGACATTGATACACTGGTTATTTAAATGGATATCTTGTTTCCTGGGTGATCTCACCGGGGGTCGCCGACAGCTTATCTTGGGCCTCTAACCGCGAACTGGGGCCCCTATAGTTACATTTACTTTCCAGTCTCTAAGTCATTTGAATGACATTTTGACGTACGCCACTGGGCCCCCTTAGGACAGGGGCCTTAGACTGTTTGGGCCACTACGACCTTGCGATAGCTCTACTTTTACAGACCTGCTAAGACATTATTCTGATATGAAGACATTTTAAAGTCGTATGTATTGATCACCCCCCTCCCCCGGGTCACACACTGTAATGTGATACCAAGTAGACGACTCCCCTTTCCCCGCACCACCCATTGTAATGTGACAACTGAGTCGTGGACTGCCCCCCCCTCCCCACACATTTTTTTTTACCCTACTGATTTAACAAGGAAACAACATTTTTTTTACTCTCACAACCCTTCATTTATGCCTAGCAATACAAAGATATGATGCACCCATCTATAGCGAGCATTTTTCTCGGAACGTATTTTGTTGATTTCTTTTTGATTCCCTCTCAACCGAGACATGTGTAGATCTTGACTGGTATGGAGCAAGGAGACCAGATGTCTGATATGTTTTTGTATGTACCAGGGGCGGCCACTAGGGAGGTCATTGAGGGCCGCACTCCTATTAAAGTTAAAAATATTTTATAGAGCCGTACAACAGCCAACTTATCAAGATTTAGTCAAACAGATGAAAAAAGAAATTAATTAGAACAATTGCTAATTCTGAGTTTTATAAAAGTAAAAAGAACAGCATTTAACCACCAAAAATTTAACCCCCTGCTGGTCAAATGTGGCTTTTCCCACACTGTTCACATAATGTAGTATGGCGTTCATTGAAACAGTTTTTCCAAATTTATTTCATTTACTTTTTTTCACGAAATTTTATTGAATTGACTATTGTGTGACTGACTCTTTGTAGTTTTTTTTTCAAAATACCAAAATAAAAAACCAGAATAATGTTCTTATTGACCTCCAAAGTAATCACCCCAGGTATGTAGCAAGTCTATCTCCCAGCTTAGTGATCTCAATTTTCAAAATATCACATCCCTTCCCCCCTTATCTTGTTTCCCATTACTGATTGCGTGGGGCCTAACGTTGTCAAATGAGGGGGGGCCCAGAGACGTAACTGTATGTTTTATATTATTAAAATACTTCTTTCGCGCCCCCTCCCCCTTAGGTGTGAGGCCTGTGGTGGTTGTCTAACTCGCAACCCTCTAAACCAGTTATTAGTTTATTCTATAACATGTTACAAAATTAAATTCGATGAAATCCATAAATTAAAAAAAAATATAATAGAAATGACACACAACTTAATGAATTAAAAATGTCAGTTTATTTCATTTTAAATATTATTCATGTTGAGTGTCAGGTGAATGTATCGGGGTTATCAAGTGTGTGACTGCACGAGGTGACAATAGCAAGGCTAAAGCCACAACATGCACAACATGCACAACATTGCCTCGAGTTATAGAATGACCTTTATGTTCTCAAACTGCAACGTCAGACTATCAAACATTCATTATACACATCCGTGAAGACAGCAGAAACTAGTGGTTTACTGGGAGAATTTTAAATTAAAACTTTAAAACAAAACATACAAAAAACAACAACAAAAAATAAACGAACAGACCACAAAAAATTAGACATACTGAATCAAATAGTCTTAAACAAAAACATTGACTCAATATTTCATATGACAATAAAGACACACACATACACATATACTATTTCCAGACGAGATTATATTGCGACTAGCTGTACCCTGCAAAACCTTTGCATAGAGTTATATCCCCATATGCTTGATCGCTAGGCTAGGTTATTTTTTGGTTTCGGGCAGATCCGATTTTCGGTAATCTCTTATTTTACCATCCAAAATTATTTTGATACATATTATTGATACTTTACCTCTATCTTGTACCGCTACGTATAAGGTGTAGAACGGGGCCCTAAAAATGACATACTTATTAATATAGCTTATATAGAAAAAAACGGTACCCTTATAAACATACATGTATAGCTCTCAAAATGCATGACCAAAATTATTTAAACCAAATTTACGTTAGGGAGATAGCTACTCTTGGGAGCCCTAGGGCCGTTTATCTTGTACCGCTACGTATAAGGTTAAGAACGGGGCCCTAAAAATGACATACTTATTAATATAGCTTATATAGTAAAAAACGGTACCCTTACTAACATTGATACTTAGCCCTCAAAAGGCATGACCAAAATTATTTAAACCAAATTTATGTTAGGGGGATAGCTACTCTTGGGGCCCCTAGGCCCCTTTATCTTGTACCGCTACGTATAAGGTTAAGAACGGGGCCCTGAAAATGACATACTTATTAATATAGCCTATATAGTAAAAAACGGTACCCTTACAAACACTGATGTATAGCTCTCAAAATGCATGACCAAAATTATTTAAACCAAATTTACGTTAGGGGGATAGCGACTCTTGGGACCCCTAAGGCCGTTTATCTTGTACCGCTACGTATAAGGTGTAGAACGGGGCCCAAAAAATGACATACTTATTAATAAAGCTTATATAGTAAAAAAACGGTACCCTTATAAACATACATGTATAGCTCTCAAAATGCATGACCAAAATTATTTAAACCAAATTTACGTTAGGGAGATAGCTACTCTTGGGGCCCCTAGGGCCGTTATCTTGTACCGCTACGTATAAGGTGTAGAACGGGGCCCTAAAAATGACATACTTATTAATATAGCTTATATAGTAAAAAACGGTACCCTTACTAACATTGATACTTAGCCCTCAAAAGGCATGACAAAAATTATTTAAACCAAATTTATGTTAGGGGGATAGCTACTCTTGGGGCCCCTAGGGCCGTTTATCTTGTACCGCTACGTATAAGGTGTAGAACGGGGCCCTAAAAATGACATACTTATTAATAAAGCTTATATAGTAAAAAACGGTACCCTTATAAACACTGATGTATAGCTCTCAAAATGCATGACCAAAATTATTTAAACCAAATTTACGTTAGGGGGATAGCTACTCTTGGGATCCCTAGGGCCGTTTATCTTGTACCGCTACGTATAAGGTGTAGAACGGGGCCCTAAAAATGACATACTTATTAATATAGCTTATATAGTAAAAAACGGTACCCTTATAAACACTGATGTATAGCTCTCAAAATGCATGACCAAAATTATTTAAACCAAATTTACGTTAGGGGGATAGCTACTCTTGGGGCCCCTAGGGCCGTTTAACTTGTATCGCTACGTATAAGGTGTAGAACGGGGCCCTGAAAATGACTCAACCATGACATAATGATTTATATGTAATATTAGACTTATTAGAAAAATAAAGCAGTGCCAAACGGTTAAAGAAAATTGAAACAAATTCATTATATTTTATGGGGATAGAAGCCATGTAAAATATTTTTGTCTAAATATTGTAGTTTTCACTAATTACGCAAAGAATAGTGGAAAATTCATTTTGGTGTTTAAATTGATTTCGAAACACAAACTCTTGCAAATATGAATGAAAGAGACCCTCGCTTGTCCCAAATTGACTTCTTAATTTTCGTTTTGCCCTCATCCACAGATTTTCGATATTTTGAGTATGGACTTCAGGGTCATGGGGGTCAACAAAATGTTGTTCATGTATAATTACAGAGTGTGAATAAACTCCGCCACCAAGTCCTTCTATCCCCCTATACGCGGCCCATCCATCGGATATGATATGGGTGCCTGGCATTACATGTTGCAATATCAGGGCTTCTAAGGTTTCTGCCCTTCTATCGGGAACTTCAACTAAAAAGCATTTCCCTGTTCCCCTTTCTACACCACCAAATACCCAATGGCCTTCCCTCCAAGTACCCCTGTGGTATTTACGATGAAAGTACTTTGATTCATCTATTTCCACAACAATAGGCTCAAAGTTTTCATTTACCCCACCAATTTCTATCGGCCGGCGGTTCATATAAGTGGACATTTCCTCCCTAAGAAAGTTAAACCAGTCGACCAAATTGTTCTCTTGGAGTATGTTCGTTTCGCGTTTGGTGGATTTTTGGGAAAAGTTGTATGCAAAGCAATAAATAATCTGACTTATAGTTTTGAGAGACAAATGGCTTCTCGTAAAAAAAGAATTAAATCTAATGCTCTTTTTTAAGTGACATGTCGGACAAACCCAGCGAAACCCATCGATACCGGTATTATGATTTCCAAGATAACATAACACATTGCACGTGGTGCACTGCATATTATTTCTCAATAGACGCCTAACAGCTAACCACTGAATAGACGATTCTTGGTTATGCATTTCTCTTTCTAAACCAGATAGATTCCACATTTCTTGTAAAATGGCTTCATGGTCCATAATATTTTGAGGATCTACTATATTGAAACGAAGATTTCTAGGTCTACCTGCCATTACAAAGTTAAATTCGACACTGCAATAAATCTTGTTTTATGTCAAATAAATGAGCTAACTTCAATTAAGTTCTGATCACTCGTGTTGTAATAACAAGTTGCAATGTACTAAAAAGATTTACTTAATTGAAATTGTATTGACAAAAATTGTTAAGATTGAAACTACAAAAGCTTTTTTTTATATCGGATGGTCTGTCTATCAAAGAAAAAAAAACAAGGATGAGGTTAAAAAATTAAGAACACAGTGGAAGTGTACTTATCTGAATTAGCAGCTATAACAAGGAAATTCAATAACAAAGCAATCACTATTTCCAAGATGAAGAATGAAAATCCAAAGAAAATCAAACTCTCTCTACAAATTAGTATGAAATACTGAAGTGAAACTTTACATACTGCTTATATTTGTAACAAAGTTTTAAACTGATCTATCATGGAATGTTCCAGATGTCACAATGATGTCACGTTGCATAATTTTATGTAAAAAGTCCCAAGACCCAGCCTCCCACCCCCTGCCTTATTTCACCTGTTACTCACAGAAAAGAGGGGTATTGGATTAAACAGGTTATTCGAAACGTTTAGTAATCCCACTTAGTCTTTGTTCCTCCAATTCAGACGCTATCTCCTTTGCCCAGGCCGTTCGACCACTCGAGCGCTGGTCAACAGATCTAAGAACTTTCACATAAAAACGTGAAATTCCTGTTAAGATACCGACCGACAACAAACGAATTGCTAGACTGAAAAGAAATCTTACTTAGTCTACCTTATCTGAAGGTCCATTCCACCACCACCCCTTCTCCATTTCACACTCACCTCCCAAAAGGGCGGGCTAGCTGACCATGAGTGATTAGCGATGAAAATTGTACCAGTGTGGATAAAAGGTGATAGAGATGGTATTCGTCCAATAGGCTCATACTTCATTCTGAAGTGGTCGTAACAGACAGGCCAATGAAGGTGAAACTGATGGGAGGCTAATATAATAGGTTTGATTTATTTTGGTCAAGCCCTCTGAGGGCTGGGAAACAGCGTTTCTGATGGCTCCGTTTTTTCTAATATAGCCTGTATTAAAAATTATGTCATTTTGAGGACCCCATTCTACACCGTATACGTAGCGATACAAGATAAACAGCCCTAGGGGCCCCAAGAGTAGCTATCCCCCTAACATAAAATGGGTTTAAATAATTTTTGTCTTGCCCCAAGAGGGCTAAGCATCAGAGTTTGTAAGGGTGCCGTTTTTTTACTATATAAGCTATATTAATAAGTATGTCATTTTCAGGGCCCCATCCTACACCTTATACGTAGCGGTAGAAGATAAACGGCCCTAGGGGCCCCAAGAGTAGCTATCCCCCTAACATAAATTTGGTTTAAATAATTTTGGTCATGCCTTTTGAGGGCTAAGCGTCTGTGTTTGTAAGGGTACCGTTTTTTACTATATAAGCTATATTAATAAGTATGTCATTTTTAGGGCCCCGTTCTACACCTTATACGTAGCGGTACAAGATAAACGGCCCTAGGGGCCCCAAGAGTAGCTATCCCCCTAACATAAATTTGGTTTAAATAATTTTGGTCATGCCTTTTGAGGGCTAAGCGTCTGTGTTTGTAAGGGTACCGTTTTTTACTATATAAGCTATATTAATAAGTATGTCATTTTTAGGGCCCCGTTCTACACCTTACACGTAGCGGTACAAGATAAACGGCCCTAGGGGCCCCAAGAGTAGCTATCCCCCTAACATAAATTTGGTTTAAATAATTTTGGTCATGCCCTTTTAAGTGATGGGCATAAATTTTCCGAAGGTACCGTCTTATCTTTCAGTTTTTTTTTAATAATCTTGTAGTTGGCAGCTGCCTTTTTTTGTAAACAATTCAGGTCATCTCTTAACATGGCTGGCAGTATTTTATATAGAATATAGAGGACCTTTTTTAAAATTTATTTAATGCATTTAAACACATTTTTTTTTATTTTTTTCTTATTCTTTTAATAAATAACAATCAATACTATGATTTTGGAATGTTTATAGAGGTAAAGTATCAATAATATGTATCAAAATAATTTTGGATGGTAAAATAAGAGATTACCAAAAATCGGATCTGCCCGAAACCAAAAAATAACCTAGCCTAGCGATCAAGCATATGGGGATATAACTCTATGCAAAGGTTTTGCAGGGTACAGCTAGTCGCAATATAATCTCGTCTGGAAATAGTATATGTGTATGTGTGTGTCTTTATTGTCATATGAAATATTGAGTCAATGTTTTTGTTTAAGACTATTTGATTCAGTATGTCTAATTTTTTGTGGTCTGTTCGTTTATTTTTTGTTGTTGTTTTTTGTATGTTTTGTTTTAAAGTTTTAATTTAAAATTCTCCCAGTAAACCACTAGTTTCTGCTGTCTTCACGGATGTGTATAATGAATGTTTGATAGTCTGACGTTGCAGTTTGAGAACATAAAGGTCATTCTATAACTCGAGGCAATGTTGTGCATGTTGTGCATGTTGTGGCTTTAGCCTTGCTATTGTCACCTCGTGCAGTCACACACTTGATAACCCCGATACATTCACCTGACACTCAACATGAATAATATTTAAAATGAAATAAACTGACATTTTTAATTCATTAAGTTGTGTGTCATTTCTATTATATTTTTTTTTAATTTATGGATTTCATCGAATTTAATTTTGTAACATGTTATAGAATAAACTAATAACTGGTTTAGAGGGTTGCGAGTTAGACAACCACCACAGGCCTCACACCTAAGGGGGAGGGGGCGCGAAAGAAGTATTTTAATAATATAAAACATACAGTTACGTCTCTGGGCCCCCCTCATTTGACAACGTTAGGCCCCACGCAATCAGTAATGGGAAACAAGATAAGGGGGGGAAGGGATGTGATATTTTGAAAATTGAGATCACTAAGCTGGGAGATAGACTTGCTACATACCTGGGGTGATTACTTTGGAGGTCAATAAGAACATTATTCTGGTTTTTTATTTTGGTATTTTGAAAAAAAACTACAAAGAGTCAGTCACACAATAGTCAATTCAATAAAATTTCGTGAAAAAAAGTAAATGAAATAAATTTGGAAAAACTGTTTCAATGAACGCCATACTACATTATGTGAACAGTGTGGGAAAAGCCACATTTGACCAGCAGGGGGTTAAATTTTTGGTGGTTAAATGCTGTTCTTTTTACTTTTATAAAACTCAGAATTAGCAATTGTTCTAATTAATTTCTTTTTTCATCTGTTTGACTAAATCTTGATAAGTTGGCTGTTGTACGGCTCTATAAAATATTTTTAACTTTAATAGGAGTGCGGCCCTCAATGACCTCCCTAGTGGCCGCCCCTGGTACATACAAAAACATATCAGACATCTGGTCTCCTTGCTCCATACCAGTCAAGATCTACACATGTCTCGGTTGAGAGGGAATCAAAAAGAAATCAACAAAATACGTTCCGAGAAAAATGCTCGCTATAGATGGGTGCATCATATCTTTGTATTGCTAGGCATAAATGAAGGGTTGTGAGAGTAAAAAAAATGTTGTTTCCTTGTTAAATCAGTAGGGTAAAAAAAAATGTGTGGGGAGGGGGGGGGCAGTCCACGACTCAGTTGTCACATTACAATGGGTGGTGCGGGGAAAGGGGAGTCGTCTACTTGGTATCACATTACAGTGTGTGACCCGGGGGGAGGGGGGTGATCAATACATACGACTTTAAAATGTCTTCATATCAGAATAATGTCTTAGCAGGTCTGTAAAAGTAGAGCTATCGCAAGGTCGTAGTGGCCCAAACAGTCTAAGGCCCCTGTCCTAAGGGGGCCCAATGGCGTACGTCAAAATGTCATTCAAATGACTTAGAGACTGGAAAGTAAATGTAACTATAGGGGCCCCAGTTCGCGGTTAGAGGCCCAAGATAAGCTGTCGGCGACCCCCGGTGAGATCACCCAGGAAACAAGATATCCATTTAAATAACCAGTGTATCAATGTCAAGGCTGTTGAAGCTCACTTACAGTCTCACTTGTTAGCTATTGATTGAGGGAGGAGAGAAAAGTTGTCTGGCACCATACGATAGTCGTCACTGCTGAAAAATAAACTAGATATATCTTGAATGTTAAATAAGACTGAATGTTTCTTCGGTGTCACGCGGAATAAATTGTTTTAAAATACCGAATCGATTCGAAACAATTTGCAACAATAAAAAGATGCATTTTTATTGATACAATTCCCTCTTTGGTTGAAATAATTTAACTAATTTAACTTGTTAGTCTGACATTGAACTCCAAAGAACAGTATATGTTTTTAACCTTTCAGGAACGTCTAGATGGGTGGTTACTAAGCTGGGACTTGTTCGATGTTATCTTTAACTAGGACGTGTAGATGGGTGGTGACTTAACTGTGACTTGTTCGATGTTATTGTTAACTTGGACGTGTAGATGGGTGGTGACTTAACTGTGACTTGTTCGATGTTATTGTTAACTTGGACGTGTAGATGGGTGGTGACTTAACTGGGACTTGTTCGATGTTATCTTTAACTAGGACGTGTAGATGGGTGGTGACTTAACTGGGACTTGTTCGATGTTATTGTTAACTTGGACGTGTAGATGGGTGGTGACTATGGTGGGACTTGTTCGATGTTATTGTTAACTTGGACGTGTAAATGGGTGGTGACTTAACTGGGACTTGTTCCATGATAACTAGGACGTCTGTAGTTTTATTGTTACTGTATACGTTCACCAAATTCAGAACACGTAGTTTGAATCGCCACATAGCTATGATATGATTATCTGTATGTGTAAGTATATGATACCTATTACCTATCAGAGATTATCTGTACGTTTAATTGGGAGATATATGTTATCTAACAGACATTATCTGTACGTGTAAGTAGATGATACCTGTTATCTATCAGACAGTTTATGTACGTTTTAGTGGGAGATATCTGTTATCTATCAGACATTATCTGTACGTGTACATGTTTGATATATGTTATGTTTCTATTGTCCTGTATTCGATTACTGTACAATTTTTTTAACAAATTTGTTAAGTGACTTGTAATCTCATGTAGCTAAACCTTTAATAAGGACTATATTTGGTGAAAGGATGGTCATGTTGTAAAGCGCTCGACTGTCGACCTGAGGGTCCCTGGTTCGATCTCCGGTGAGGACCAATGGATATTTCAGGTCACGGCTAAAGTCCCCGCTATATCTCCCGTGGTGTCTCTATGGCCATTGCACTATCGTCTATGGTGAGGATGAAAGAAGGGCACCATACAAACCGTCCAATTTGTGGTTTATATGATCTAAGAGATTTCATCTCAGCCTAACAGGGACTTCACACACACTTTAATATTAATTTTCGGATCTTTTTTTCAATGCTACTAATCGAAATTATTGACTAAATGTATACCATATGAAATGTTTCAAAAGAAAGTTTTTGAGGGTGATATGAAAATATTTTATTCAATGGAAGCGTAGGTTGGGTCAAACTAGTTATAACATCATTCATGTGTTAGAGGGACAGCCGTTCTTTGTGGTCAGTATAGCCTTTCCTTGTGGTCAGTATAGCCTTTCCTTGTGGTTAGTTTAGCCTTTCCTTTTAGTCAGTTTAGCCTTTCCTTGTGGTCAGTTTAGCCTTTCCTTATGGTCAGTTTAACCTTTCCTTGTGATCAGTTTAGCCTTTCCTTGTGATCAGTTTAGCCTTTCTTTATGATCAGTTTAGCCTATATTTAGTCTTCTTAGAACTTTACGTTGTCTAAAGAACAGTCGATAACACACATTATTTTTTTTATCAGACTGGTCTATAAATCTTGTAGCAACAGCGCGTCAAATAAAACACGAACTTTTGATATCATCGAATACACACCAAAGAAACGATATTCTAGTTCATATATAACTGTTTATGTGTTTAGGAATTTGTGGCCTTACTGTGACCATATTCACCGAAAGAGTTCACACAATCAGCGGGTATCGTAGTTACACGGTTAGAATTTTTATTTTAACCACTAGCTGCTCTCGAAATAAAAAAAAAAACATTCAGTGAGACTTGATAAATGTAATTTAAATCATTTGCACAGACCCGTTCATATGGAAAGGTAAACAATACAACAGGCTATAGCCCTAACTGCCAAAGGGCCAACGACGGTACTACTTAATATTAATTCAGGTGCTAATAGGGCCCCGACAATTTTGTCCGGAGCCCCAAATATATCTAGAAGTCTCTGTCTAGGGACCAGAAATACTTAAAAACGGCTCTGTAAATAAATCTACGTTACTGAAGTGAAGCAATATGTCTACAATATTGAATCTACGTTACTGAGGTGAAGCAATATGTTTACAATATTGAATCTACGTTACTGAGGTGAAGCAATATGTTTACAATATTGATGTTGATTCATAAAGTTGGGCTACCATCGCTCCAGTCAAACTTAATTCTGATTTTTTAAAGTCACGTTTCTTATGTCAACAATAACACGTGATCCCAGTGTCGTAACTAAGGAAAGGCAATGCCGACCTGGGGCAACATCTGACATCAAAACAAAAAAGTGGCAGCATTTTCGCGCCCCCCTCCCCCACTCTTCGAGCCACTTATACTATGTATGCATTTGCATGCTCTATTTATAGTTCAATAACCAACTGCACTGACAACCAAAAAATTTTAAATGTTGTTAACCATAGACTCACTAACCTGTGTCACTTGCCAAAATGTTAAGTAAAATAAAGACCAGCATAACACGCACGGTCGTCATGTTGTGTTTATTGTATTGTCCTGTGTTTATTGGAAGAGACGCTGAAAATGGACAAACACAAAGTCATTCTCTATGATTAGAATAAAACAACTAATGTTGTTTTGAAATCAACAATGCATTAAAATTTTCAAACATTAAGTCAAAATGTAAAGTTCCCTATTAAAATAAAAGGAGTGTCTTTAACAGTATTGAAATTAATAAATAGCCTTACGAATGTACTTTTAGCATACAGTTTGTCTTAATTCCCGCACCTTACAGGCGGTCTTATATTTCTATGTTCTATGTAAATATGTTCAGTGTTATCCCTTCTCTTGAGCGTGACTTATCTGTTGTAGTACAAAACTGATTACGCCATTCTTCCTGTTGGTTTATTGACATAGCGAGGACTGGAGAGAAAGTAATAAAAGGGTGGCCGACTACCATGATGATACAGTATCAATATGGTGGGAGGTTGAGCAGGTCAATAGAAACTGATAAGTTACTGGTAATTGGGTAGATGTGTGTCAGACTGGCAGAGGTCACTTGGCAGTGGGTAGAAGTAGAACATACTGTCAAATACTGATCACATACAGATAGATTGGATATATATATATGTATATATATATATATATATATATATATATATATATATATGGTTATCTAGATAGATACATAAATAGACAGACAGACAGACAGACAGACAGATAGATGGATGAATGGATAGATAGATAGATAGATAGATAGATAGATAGATAGATAGATAGATAGATAGATAGATAGATAGATAGATAGATAGATAGATAGAAAGATTAGCCTTTCTCACTAGACGCTTAAAGCTTTTGACAGGATTTAAGCTTTCTTATCGATAAATGTAATTATTCAAATTATAGTGAATTATGATAGTATTCAAACTGTAGAAAGATGTTAATTAACGGTGTATTAGTTCAGCGCTGTCGAGCGGATGAAGCAACCCAAATACGTTGGTCAGGTGACGCCACTGCCTCGCGCTGCAGATATTTACCCAATACCCTGATTTGTTTTTCTCCAGCTGTTCGATGTGATAAGTCGATACATAAAGCTATTTAAACCTACCATAACTGATAACACTATGACTTTATAGCCACGGTGCGTTCAGTTCTCTACATCTGCTGCCTGGGTCAATATTTGGTGCAGTAATCACCCTCGTTGCACAGTCAATTCTTAAAACAATAGTCCCCGGTACCATCTGCAGTCACGGGGGCCTGTAATGATTCGTCAAGAGCAGTGGTCGCCAAACTTTTTTTCAGTGGACATTGAATCATAAGTGTAGTTCAGCTGGCAAATCAATTCCCAGGATGCAGAGTTATAGTATATTAATAAACTTCGTATTCTGAGGTAATGTGACGCTTAACACTCAAAATGCCCTCCGACCACATAGTTTTCTCAATTTTATGCCATGCCTTGACTCAAATTACTATAATAGTTTCAGGTTCATGGAAAGATATAGAAAAATATAAAAAAAATTCATCGTTTCCTTTTTACTTTTGCTATATTGTCATATCATACGCCATATGATGCTTTAAATTTATAATCATCTATTGATATATTGTCTTACATCATTATAGGTCATCTGATGTTTTCAATTTATAATCACCTATAGCTATTTCAAAATAGTTACAATTTATTTCCTTATTTAAAAGCTATCATTGTCTGCTGATAGTTAAAAAAATTATCATGTTATTTTTTTTATTTTTAAAGCTGCTATTTAAAATGCTATCATTATCTGCAATTTGATTTTCTAAGATATTTTTATCTGCAATCTATCTGCTATATGATTTTCTAAGGTATTATTATCTGCAATCTATCTGCAATTTGATTTTCTAAGGTATTATTATCTGCAATCTATCTGCATTTTGATTTTCTAAGATATTATTATCTGCAATCTATCTGATATTTGATTTTCTAAGGTATTATTATCTGCAATCTATCTGATATTTGATTTTCTAAGGTATTATTATCTGCAATCTATCTGATATTTGATTTGCTAAGATATTATTATCTGCAATCTATCTGCTATTTGATTTGCTAAGATATTATTATCTGCAATCTATCTGCTATATGATTTTCTAAGGTATTATTATCTGCAATCTATCTGATATTTGATTTTCTAAGGTATTATTATCTGCAATCTATCTGATATTTGATTTTCTAAGGTATTATTATCTGCAATCTATCTGCTATTTGATTTTCTAAGGTATTATAATCTGCAATCTCTCTGATATTTGATTTTCTAAGGTATTATTATCTGCAATCTGTCTGATATTTGTCTGCCATCATCATGAGATTGTTGCATATTACAATTAACAAAAATATAAAAGAATTATTTTTCATAGTATATGATATTGTTAAAAAATTACACAGAATCATTTATGTAAGACATTCAAAATATAGTCAGAGCTTTATTCAATGTATCATTCTGTTAATTGAAGGAAATTAAGAAAGGATAAATTTATTAATATATTAGTACTAGCTGTACCCTGCAAAACCTTTTGCATAGAGTTATATTCCGTTAGGTTTTATCATCAGGCTATGTTATTTTTGGTTTTGGTCAGATCCGATTTTTTCATGATTTTTATTAGTATTTGTTATGTTTGGCGATTTTAAACTGGAATACTGTATTAATTCTTTACTTTCGATTTAACACAGAACCCACACCGCTATTATTTATATAGAAGATTCTTAAGAAAAGAAAAAAGTCAAGACAATTTATAAACAAATCTACATCAATGTGTTTTATTTAACAACTACATTATGTCAAAATTTAAAAGTATATATTTAAAAAAAAAAAATAAAAGTGAGCTCACAATGACTCATGTTTTACATAAAAATAAAAAAAGAATAGCAATATTTCATTGAGTACAATGGAATGATGGTCTAAATATATTTCGTAGTTAACTAAAGATGGAAAAGAACATTGGAATCAAAACTCACAATGAGATCATTTTTTAAAATCTCTACAGCGAGCAAAGGTCAACAACCTTAACTGGGTCTCAACTCATACTATTAATAGACTGGTTAGTTCTGCTTCCTTTACTCTATGTGGTTAGTTCTGCTTCCTTTGCTCTATGTGGTTAGTTCTGCTTCCTTTACTTTATGTGAAACGAAAAAGAGGAAGCAAAAAAAAAAACCATCAAACTAAACAAAAATTGTGTAGTACCTTTTCCCCTTAAAAAAAAAAAGTTCACCAATGTATGTGTTGTAGTTTTTACCAGTTGGAACATGTTTTTGTGTTCTATTGATCCTTACTATTTCAGGATACCTCTTCTGCATTCAGATCAACTGTCTATTGTTGATATTTTTTTTCAGCAAGATCAGCTGGCAGATGATCATCAATATTTGCAAAGAATGTCCTTTCAAATTTCACATGTTTATTTTTTCTCCCACAACTAAGAATAGCTCTATTGTTTTTAAAGATATCTTGAGCTCATCCTGTTGTTCAAGCAGACAAGACATATGACAATCAACGGTTTCAACAGTCAACATATCACCAGCTTGACAAATGCCTAGTAATACAAGTATCAAATTAAGAGATATTATGAAAATGCTTTATTAACAGCAAAATTCAAAATAGCAACTCCAATCCAAAAATAAAATACTTGTGAGATGCATTTATAGTTCTGCTTCCTGAACTTGAAGCGAAACGAAATTTAGGAAGCAGAAGATATAGCTGTAGCAATCAGTATTCATAACTCCATGTTATTGATATTTCTTTACATATTTCTAATTCAATGGCACACAATGATACACATGTTAAAAAAAATGATTCAATACAACAAATACTAACAGTCGATTTAATTTCAATAGAATGAAATAAAAATGACACCAGCTGTATCAACATTTCAAGGGGTAAATAAAGTATAAAAAAAATAAATAAACAATTTTGAAACACTATTTATTAAATCACAAGAAAGATGATGCCCTGACTGCAATCATATATAACATGTGTAAATAAAATAATTTATTTTAATGTAATATTTATTCATTATCAAATATACTTTTTTTTTGCTTTAGATTTATAAAGGGAATGAGGATTTTACCAAATGATAAATATCTATATTAGATATGTCACAATTCATTTGCTACATTGTGATGAAAACTAATAAAAATATAGCTCCATGGTCATTGGAGCATTAGTTGTACAAAAGGCACCAGAGAATTGGTCCCCTGAGTGGATAAGGTTAAATAAAGATCAAGCAATAAATATCACATCCTTACATCAAAGAAAAGAAAAGTGACAAAAAGCAAATAAATGTACATGTATAAAAGAAGTTAACTCTTTTTAAATTAAAATGTACATTTTCGTTAATTCAAAATCTTTAACACAAGGTTGCATTCAAATACATGTATTGTTATACATGTATAAATGTACCTATTGATAAAATCATATTTGACTCTGACTGGTAAATGGGTTACTTCCCTTGTGTTAATTTTTTTTCTACCTTTTTTCCCCAAATGTTTTAACATTTGTAAAACATTTGAAAGGTTAATAGCATGAGTTTTTAGATTTTTTTAGTGATTTCTTAGATCTGGAGGTTTCACTGTACACATTATTACTGAAATTTTTTTTTTTTCATTTTCACAAAGAACCATTATTTACAGCACTATCTTGGCTGACTAATGTTCATTCTTGTAATGAACTGTTAAATATGGCTGAAAAATTGGTATCTGTATTAGTAATATTACTGTGAATACAAGATATCTAAAAAAGTATTCCAGGGTTAATCTCAGCGGAGTAGCCATTATAATTTCCATCATATGGCTCATAGATAAAGCTCTATCTGGGCAATATACTTCATAGCTTCATTAGAGTCAATATACTCTCATAGCTTCATTAGAGTCAATATACTCTCATAGCTTCATTAGAGGCAATATACTCTCATAGCTTCATTAGAGGCAATATACTCTCATAGCTTTATTAGAGGCAATATACTCTCATAGCTTCATTAGAGGCAATATACTCTCATAGCTTTATTAGAGTCAATATACTCTCATAGCTTCATTAGAGTCAATATACTCTCATAGCTTCATTAGAGGCAATATACTCTCATAGCTTCATTAGAGGCAATATACTTTCATAGCTTCATTAGAGGCAATATACTTTCATAGCTTCATTAGTGGCAATATACTCTCATAGCTTCATTAGAGGCAATATACTCTCATAGTTTCATTAGAGGCAATATACTCTCATAGCTTCATTAGAGGCGGTAAACTCTCATAGATTTCAGAGATAAATTGCTTCCAGAGTAGCAGTTTTATCTCACAGCTCCCAGAGTAGCAGGTTTATCTCATAGCTCCCAGAGTAGCAGTTTTATCTCATAGCTCCCAGAGTAGCAGTTTTATCTCATAGCTCCCAGAGTAGCAGTTTTATCTCATAGCTCCCAGAGTAGCAGTTTTATCTCACAGCTCCCAGAGTAGCAGTTTTATCTCACAGCTCCCAGAGTAGCAGTTTTATCTCACAGCTCCCAGAGTAGCAGTTTTATCTCACAGCTCCCAGAGTAGCAGTTTTATCTCACAGCTCCCAGAGTAGCAGTTGTATCTCACAGCTCCCAGAGTAGCAGTTGTATCTCACACCTACCAGAGTAGCAGAGAATGTCAGGTTTAAAAATGTAAAAGCTTAGATGATTTTTCTCAGGGCTGAAAGAGTTCCTTGAGTCAGGCAAACTTTGAATAGATCAAATGTGCTGTTTTCAAAACCCTAAGATGTTGTGTCTACCGCACAAGGATGAAGAATCCTGAGGGCCATCAATGATACAAGAATTTTCCTTGTTCAAATCTTGATGATTCTCAGGACTCTTACTGGATTATTTACATAACAATGTGTACAGTATAAAAAAAAAGCCTCATACAAAAGAACCACACAGAGATAAATGAAGAATTCTGACAGTCCGTCAAGTACCTCGCCAGTCAGTTAACTAAAGAATGCCACGTGACAAATTTTAAATACAAAGGACTAAATCGTTACAGCCGCAGGAAGAGAATGATAAAACATTCACATGACTAAGTAAACATGATAATTGCTATCATCACAAACTTAATGGCTGAAACTGTAAAACAACAGTCTACAATGTACATTTTTTTTTTCAGTGCCAGGAAACTGACACAATATTTACAAGACTATAAGCTACATCTAGCTGCATAGAAATTCAAGTATATATTGGTTCTATGTCTGAGATAGATATTCTACATATCAAATTCTCTTATGTGGCGAAAACATGTGGGACAAGATATACCAGCAGGAGCACAAATCTGACAGAAAGTGCAGTGTCCACATGGTCTACTGATGGCCCTTGGAGGTCTCAGCAGACATTGACAACATAATGCAGATTCTGAAAAAAGATTATTGCAAAATGTGAATTACAGGATAAACCCATTACATTATTATAAGTATAGTGTTGAGCAAAATGTGAAATACAGGATAAACCCTTTACATTATTATAAGTGTAGTGTCAAAAATTGTCAATTAAGCTCTTAAGAACAAAAGAGCAGATGGAGTAAAGAACAGCTAATGTCAGGTACCCAATGTTTAAGCTGGGTGGACTTGGAAACTTCTCCAGGACCTGATTAAAATGTCAAACACTCGCCCATGCTGGAACTAGAGCTCTGCAGTTTACAATCGGCCATATTACCGGTATTGCCAAGGCCATGATACAGTAGTGTCTAGGCCATATTACCAGTGGTGTTGAGGCCATATTACAGTAGTGTCGAGGCCATATTACCAGTAGTGTAGAGGCCATATTACCAGTAGTGTAAAGACCATATTACCAGTAGTGTAAAGACCATATTACCAGTATTGTCGAGGCCTTATTACAGTAGTGTAGAGGCCATATTACCAGTAGTGTAGAGGCCATATTACCAGTAGTGTTGAGGCCATATTACCAGTAGTGTTGAGACCATATTACCAGTAGTGTTGAGGCCATATTACCAGTAGTGCCGAGGCCATATTACCAGTAGTGTCGAGGCCTTATTACAGTAGTGTAGAGGCCATATTACCAGTAGTGTCAAGGCCATATTACCAGTAGTGTCGAGGCCATATTACCAGTAGTGTTGAGGCCATATTACCAGTTATGTCAATGACATATTACCAGTAGTGTCAAGGCCATGATACAGTAGTGTCGAGGCCATATTACCGGTATTGCCAAGGCCATATTACCGGTATTGCCAAGGCCATATTACCGGTATTGCCAAGGCCATATTACAGTAGTGTCGAGCCCATATTACAGTAGTGACGAGGCCCTATTACCAGTAGTGTAGAGGCCATATTACGAGTAATGTCGAGGCCTTATTACCAGTAGTGTTGAGGCCATACTACCAGTAGTGTAGAGGCCATATTACCAGTAGTGTAGAGGCCATATTACCAGTAGTGTCGAGGCCATATTACCAGTAGTGTCAAGGCCGTATTACCAGTAGTGTTGAGGCCATATTACCAGTCGTGTCAATGACATATTACCAGTAGTGTCAAGGCCATGATACAGTAGTGTCAAGGCTATATTACCAGAAGTGTCGAGGCCATATTACTGGTATTGCCAAGGCCATATTACCAGTATTGCCAAGGCCATATTACAGTAGTGTCGAGGCCATATTACCAGTAGTGTAGAGGCCATATTACCAGTAGTGTAGAGGCCATATTACCAGTAATGTCGAGGCCTTATTACAGTAGTGTTGAGGCCATATTACCAGTAGTGTCGAGGCCATATTACCAGTAGTGTCGAGGCCATATTACCAGTAGTGTTGAGACAATATTACCAGTCATGTCAATGACATATTACCAGTAGTGTCAAGGCCATGATACAGTAGTGTCGAGGCCATATTACCAGAAGTGTCGAGGCCATATTACCGGTATTGCCAAGGCCATATTACCGGTATTGCCAAGGCCATATTACGAGTAATGTCGAGGCCATATTACAGTAGTGTAGAGGCCATATTACAGTATTGTCGAGGCAATACTACCAGTAGTTTAGAGGCCATATTACCAGTAGTGTAGAGGCCATATTACCAGTAGTGTCGAGGCCATATTACCAGTAGTGTTGAGGCCATATTACCAGTCATGTCAATGACATATTACCAGTAGTGTCAAGGCCATGATACAGTAGTGTCGAGGCCATATTACCAGAAGTGTCGAGGCCATATTACCGGTATTGCCAAGGCCATATTACCGGTATTGCCAAGGCCATATTACAGTAGTGTCAAGGCCATATTACAGTAGTGTCGAGGCCATATTACAAGTAGTGTAGAGGCCATATTACCAGTAGTGTAGAGGCCATATTACCGGTATTGCCAAGGCCATATTACCGGTATTGCCAAGGCCATATTACCGGTATTGCCAAGGCCATATTACAGTAGTGTCGAGGCCATATTACAGTAGTGTAGAGGCCATATTACCAGTAGTGTTGAGGCCTTCTTACAGTAGTGTAGAGGCCATATTACCAGTAGTGTCGAGGCCATATTACCAGTAGTGTCGAGGCCATATTACCAGTAGTGTCAAGGCCATATTACCAGAAGTGTTGAGGCCATATTACCAGTAGTGTCGAGGCCATATTACCAGTAGTGTCGAGGCCATATTACCAGTATTGTCGAGGCCTTATTACAGTAGTGTAGAGGCCATATTACCAGTAGTTTCGAGGCCATATTACCAGTTGTTGTATTTTATGTTGTTTTGTTTATAAGTTTAAAGAAAGTGCTTAAATCATTGCCTATTTCTAACTAGATTAAACCTATGCAACCAACCTAAGATTAAGGTATGTTCTCTATGCATGTTGTTTTGCAGATCTATGGCAATATCATAATCATATGGTTGAGGGAATGGTAACTGTTCAGAATGTTCCTGTATCTGTCTGTTTGTGACCACAGTCGGTCCAGGATGTCCCAAGTGTATGTCGAAACTTTCAACCTATGGAGTACATAAATTAATTAGTTAATAAACAGAGCAAATCAAAGATGTCATCAATATCCAATTCATCTTGTTTTAGATAAACTGTTTCTTATATGAAATATTGTTTTCAAGATTGCTTTCAAAGAGTGGTTCTAACCCATGTGGAAAAAAAGTAGCACTAATTAAGATTAAGATTGGCAATCTGCGCTAACAATTATTTTTTAAAATATAAAATTAAGCTTAATAGAGTAAAGAAATTGTATGGGAAACCTTATCTATAAAACAGAGGATAATTGCCACAAGAATTGTAAATT
This sequence comes from Bulinus truncatus, assembly GCA_021962125.1. Lineage (NCBI taxonomy): Eukaryota > Metazoa > Mollusca > Gastropoda > Planorbidae > Bulinus > Bulinus truncatus. Next base: position 6,117,397 of record JAGDYQ010000031.1, on the reverse strand, counting down.
GTTGGTCAAAGATAACTAAATATAAATGTATTGCTAGTATTTAGTTCCACTTACTTGATTTGATTCAGTTACATGAAGATGCTCAAATGAAAGGGTCAAAGCTAAAACCCCCTGCTGAGGTCGGACATCTATACAAGAAGTATGCCCATCATGGTTGTTAAAGTTTGTGGCTTCTTGAACACATCCAGCAAAACTCGTTGTCCCAGAGTTTATTTCTTGTCTATCATGTGATCCTGAAAAAGAAATAATGAGGTGCTGTGCATCAAAATCTTCAGCTAAACTTTCAGGGGCTGATGATGATTCTGTAGGTTCATGAAGATTCTGCAATCTAATTTCTGTAGTTGATGTCTCAGTCTGAAGAGAGTGATGAAATTGTCTAGGAAATAACAAGTGAGAGCTTTCAGGTGGTCCTCTAACTTCAAACAGGCTTACCAGTTGAGAATTTCTTCTTCTGGAAGACAAATTTTCTTGCTCTCTATTTCCATTCTGTATGATATCAGATAATTCACAATTTCCATTCTGTATGATATCTGATAATTCACAGACTTCTTGGGGATCCCCCCTTGTTGTGCTTTGTCTGAGGTTGAAATCATCCATCCCCTGTTGAAATCAAAAGCTCATATGCAAAAACTAGATTTATAAGATAAATTTACAGTTTAAAATCAAGCCTGACCTAAAATTATGACTTTCGAAAGCTTTGATAAATTTCATACACTTTTTTTTTTACCATTTTGCTATAATGAAATATATTCTGCAAAACAACCATTGTTTAGTTAAACTATTTTTCAGTCGATCCTCATGAAAAGAAAACCCTACAGATATTCAAAAGGAATAAAATATTTTCCTTTCTTAATAAGTTATGCAAATTATAACTTAATTTAAATAAATATTTTTTTTTCTTAGTTAAAAGAACTGCAATAATTGTTTTACACAAACAGAAGATATTTGGATACATGCAAGAAAATATTAAGACATAATTTTAAGACATAAAATTTACCATTCTGTCTGCATGGGGACTTACTGGATAACTGCAAGCTGAGCTGACATCAGAAGTGTAACATTCCAAGTCTGAAACCTCTTCAAAACCAATGCTGAAGGAGTGTGCATAAAAATCTGATCTGACAATGTCAGGTTCTACGTTATCAGGTACAAAATCATTCTTCAACTCTGGAAAACCTTCTTGTTGATCATTTCCACAAATTACTTTTTTAGGATTCTGTTTCATAAGTGCTCTACATTGCACTTGATGATCTTTTTCCAAACTTTCCAAACTTTCTGTGTAATCTCTTTGCTCCAAACTTTCATCAGAAATCTCTCCTACCATGGAACAACTCATCAGATATGACTCACTTGATTTACTTTTCATTTTTTCTTGGGGAGACTCAAGTAATAATGGTGAAATAGAATCGCTCTGTATTTGAATAAAAATAATTATATAAGTAGTACATTTCATTTTTTTTTAACATGCATTTACAATTTTTATCTAATTTAATATGCAGTTCCTTTTATGCTTTATTCATTCACTTAAAGCAAGAATGTACTATTACAGTAATCCAAAAAAAGGGGGTAAAATCGCAATGAGTTCATATATCAAAATAACTAAATTAAATAGCACATTGGGACTAGGTTAGAAATGTTTTTATGAGTGGCAGAGAAAGAAATGTCAAAGTCTATTTTCAAAAATTTTATTTTTTGGGACAACTTTGATCCAATAAGACAAAAATCCTTGAGCAAATAAAAAGACTAATTATATCAGCAGGGCATGACACAACATAAATAATGAAGATAAAATCAATGGCATGATTGCTTAACTAAAAGGACACAAACAAGCTCGCGCAATAGCCATTCAGAATAAGCATGACTATGATCTGATGAAGGATAGACTTATAAATTTCAGTACAAATTGACCAAGTAAATGTCATAACAAGATCAGCAGCTGCCAAAGAAAGCAAGATTAATGACCATGAAGACATAATTAATAAGGATACAAACTTTTCAGCGCTAATGTACATTAGCAAGGATGAATTGATCAAATTACAGACAGAAGATACTTCTTTAGAACCTTACTTTCAGAAAAGCAAATGCATTCCAGACCATGCTCAGAAAATAAAATATTTTTTAAAAGATAAGCTATTATTCAGAAGATTCACAGGTCCTAACAAAACTAGTGATCAGATATTGATTCCAGTAACATTACGAGACAAGGTATTACAAACAGCACATACCAGTCCATTGGCAGGACATATGGGTCCGAAAGAGACACTCGAAAGAATTAGAAAGACATGCTACGGGCCACAGTTAAATGACGACACAAAACCATTTATTAAATCAAGTTTAATTTGCCAAAAACACAATAATAATGGACCTAAACACATTGCACCTCTACAACAGATGGACACTTCATCGGTGCCATTTATCAATCGAATTGGAATGCTCAGCATTGGTTTGGGATGTTACAAAAATCAGCCATTATCTGTTAGGACAATAATTCACAGTACTCATCGACCACTTACCCTTGTTGGACTTCAATCATAAGAGGATAAATTATTCGAAATTGATCAGGTGGTCATTTTTACTACAGGATTTTTCCTTTAAAATAAAACTATAAAAGGAGTAAATAATTACATTCAAGACATTCTGTCAAGATTAACTTGAAGTAAATAACACTGATACTTGTCATCAGATTTGCTAAAATTCTTATGAATTAAGTGGAATCTGATAGTTATTCTACCAAAATATGTTATTATGGCCATGTTCAATGAATGACTTTGTTTATAAATAGTATTGAATTAATGATATTTCAATTCATTTTAAAATTATGTTATGACAACCAGAAGGTATTAATTTGAATATTTAATTGTGTATGTAAAAATGATGATTAGAATATGTCATATTCAGGTGATAGTATCTGTAAGGTATCTCTTGGTGAATAAGAGGTGTGGGAGGAAGTGTCATATGTGGGTAAGATGTGGATATAGGTGTGTCAAGGTCAAGGTAGTTGGATGGTGGTCAAATGCTGGTTGAAATATTTGTGAGTGGCAGTATGCAGCACATGGAGAAAAAGTGTGACTAGTGGTGCAGTGGGCATGGATAAAAAAGGGAAAGAGAAATGGAGAGAGAGGTCAGAGAGTGTAACAATGCAGCACAGAGATCAGGAGAGTTCAGTTAGTGAGAGGACAGTTAATGAGAAGAGACAATGTTTGTGAATAGGAGCTAATGTGTTAGAAGTCAATGTGATTAAGCAGTTATATTGAGATCTGTGTATTTAGTTTATATCATTGATTATTCACGTTGTGGATGTATATGTTATTTGGAGATATTTCTATATTAATAAATGAACCACGGCTACCGAAGTTTCTTGTGATTTATGAGTGAACGTTAAAGTGTATCCATTGTACTAGTCCTAATTTACTTTGTACTAAAGAAAAAATGTCTTACTGGAATTGTTTACACTTAAAAGTAAAACAGAGAAAAATTTGCTGGAATATAAATGCAAGAGCCAAGATGCCTGCAGAAGCATAAAGTTAGATCACCTTTTGAAAAAAAAGAAGAAAAAAAAAACTTTCTACATAATTTTAATTAATTCAAAAGTATTTCAATTGTTTTTGTGTGTTAAGTTGGTATAAACTAATAAAATTAAGTAGAGTACCCATATGAATACAAAGGACTAAAACATTGCTGTTTTATGTTTTTTTATACATTATATTGTTAAAAGAATTCAATAGCTTTTCTTGATAAAAATTATATAGAATAAAGAAAATATATTAAAAAAAAATGCAAGAGTAAAAGAAAAAAAATCTTCAAAACTTTAACTAGAAACCATAGTCTCTTTCGGCTTTGTCCCCCTTAAAAAGCATAAACATAACTAAAACAGTCATTAACTTTAGACCATATAAGATTTTAATCAAGTACATTTAAAAATAGTGTACTGTCAATGAGAATGCACCAATGTTAAAAAATTGCAAATTGATTGGACTTTAAGAAGTTTTTAGTGATAATTAATATAGTATTTCCCAAAACACAATTTATTCTTTAAATAGCTTATAAAAGCAAGATAGGGCAAGTTAAATAAAAGACTTTAATAAAATACGTTCCTACAAATATATAAATAAAAAGAGGCTTAAAATAAATACTAGCTCTGATAGTAAGAATTTATTATCACACAAAAAGAAAAAATAATACATGTAATTATGAAACTATTTACTTTTCCAAATTATACAAAACAAGCCTCTTGTATAAATGTTAACAAGCCTCTTGTATAAATGTTAACAAGTCTTTTTGGAGCAGAACATGTCTTTTTGGGGCAGAAAATGTCTTTCTGGAGCAGAACATGTCTTTTTGAAGCAGAACATGTCTTTTTGGGGCAGAAAATGTCTTTTTGGAGCAGAAAATGTCTTTTGGGAGCAGAAAATGTCTTTTTGGAGCAGAACATGTCTTTTTGGGGCAGAAAATGTCTTTTTGGGGCAGAAAATGTCTTTCTGGAGCAGAATATGTCTTTTTGGAGCAGAATATGTCTTTTTGGAGCAGAATATGTCTTTTTGGAGCAGAATATGTCTTTTTGGAATTTAATGGTTAGTTTTATTGAAAGAAGGAGGGGGAGATTATGGGAAATAAATTAAGAAAATTATAAATTCTTGTGAAAATTAGAGTTAGAGAAAGAGTTAAAAATGTATTTACAGTAATGTATACTCATACGTGAATAAAGAAAAAATTGAAAGCCAATTACCGAATCTGATGTTGTAACAGCATCATTTAAGCTGTGGTGAAAAAATTTTCATCATATGATCTTCCAGGAAGACATAATGATACATAATTAACTTTTTTTTTTTGACTCCTCACTTAAGATGTTACTGTTGTTTGGCACTTGGGGAGCTCTTGCCTCTGAAAGCTAATGGTATATAATTCTATAAGTGCTTGTTGAAATTGGGATTTTATACTTTCTTAGTCAAATAATAGCTTAATTAGAATTAGCAAATTTTTTGTAAATGAAATATCAAGATAATTTATGACAGAACACCCCCTACTTATACAATTAAATGGAAAGGCATAATCTCTGACTTTAAAGATTAATTATCTGTTTAGATGGTAAGCCAATTTTACTTGTAACAACTTACACTAGATGACTGTGACATTGTGCCGATTGATGATAAATTATGAGAGGATTGTTCTGAGAATGAAACTGAAGCTGAACCTCGGCTACATGACGTAGAATCATGTTGTGAACTGTAGTCTGAGTGAAAAGAAGGTGAAACTGTAGTTGCAATATTGCTGTCCTTCTCATACAAGCGTTTGCTTCGTCTGTAAAATTGACATAGCAATGGAGAAACAATACTGGCTGGGTAATGCAGATGAAGTTTTTTCTCCATGATAAGTTTATTCTGAGTAAAAGAAAAAATATATTTATTGTTTGCTGATAACGATAAAATTTTAAAAATTTCTCTTGTGTGTGTAATATACTGTCATCTTAAACAAAAACACTATATAAAATGTTGATATTGGTTTTAATTAGCATGACCAACTTATTACAACGAAAAGGAATACACATAAAAAAGATCATTCAGTTTTTAAATCAGAAAAGAGGAAACACAAAAATTGAAAGTTAAAAACAGCACAACTAAAGAAATAGTTTATTCATTTCAACAGTAATACACTATGATAAGAAAAATTAATAATAAAAACTTTTGTAACATTGTATATTATAATTCTGCTAATAAATTAATATTTTATGAATAGTGATCCACTGAATTAATGTTTTAAATAACTTAACAAGAAATATCCTTCATATTGAATTTTATGCCAAGTGGTGCAGCAAAAGTACCAATATTCAGTCACAACTTTACACTTGTCTAAAAATTTCACACTTATGTTTTATTACATCAATCATGTTAGGATGGCCTTAAAGCTTAAACCCATTTCATTTTATGAAAAAATGGCTATACTAGTAAAAAAAAGCCTGCTAAAGCAGACAAAAGTAATTGTAGAATAGACTAAAAGTAATGAATATTATATGTTCACTGTACGTAATATGGGAAAATCTGATTAATTCTTAGTTAATTCAAATAATTTGCAGGATCTTTTACCATTTCAGACTGTGGAGAATTTCTTTAAATTTGTAAATAAATATGGCAGCTTGAAGTGGCTTTGATTTGTACTTAAAAATGCAGACATTTTTTAATCAAAGTGAATTTTCATAAAACTTGCTGTAAATAGCTGTATTTTTTCTAATGGTGATTTGAAATAATGTTCTGTCTTAAGAAATTTTTTCAACCTAAGTAGAGTTGTAGAAGGGGACAAAAAAAAGAAGCATCCAAACAAGATACTATTATGAAAAGCAAGAAAACATCCCACACTTAAAAAGATTTTGTTTAAAAAAAATTCTTCGGGATAATTTATGTACCATGATCATGATGTATTACAAATTTTGCGGATAGTAATTAGTGAATTTATGTGTCTAATTAAGTTAGGAAGAAAATAGATTAGATATCTAAAATGGTAAATTCTTTGAAGAGATTTGGGCCAGGTAGAATTAAACTAGAAAAATCAAGATACAGTTATAGTATGATAATGCATCACACTAGAAATTCACATGCAATGATAGTGTTCCCAAGATTCAGTTAGAGTGGACATGAATTAACAAACTGTGGTAGTTATCACATTAGCTACTCACTTAAAACAAGGTATTCTTGTGGTTAAAGCTATAACAAATGAACCCTTGTAATTTCCATTCAACCTGAGAAGATGTTCTGTTTGGCAGAGAACTAAAGCGCTCAAACATAAAACTCACATCCTATTAACAGGATCTCTCTGGTCTTTGTATGGGGCTCAAGATAATGACTAAAAAAGCAATCAATACTAATATGTGTATTACAAATGATACAATTTGAAATGACCATGATGAAATTAAAAAACTTACAGCAAAAAGAATGGTTCTAACTGGAGCTGATGTTTGATTAAAATGATGTTTGATGACAAAAATCCTAGCATCTTGTTATTGTGACCTAACTATAACCGAATTTACTAAACACTTGTTCTTTTACCTCCGCCAATACACTATAGTGAAATAGTCAATTCACTAAACTAGTGAATTCTCTTTTTACATCAACAGGGAAGGGAGCAGGGGGTTTACTTGTCGAAGGGCTATATAACAAAAACATCTTCATTTTATATTACAAGTGGGACTTTTGTCCGCATACCTGGGGGTGGGTGTATGTGTGCGAATTGCGACAGGGTGGGGGGGGGGGGAGTGGTAGAGAATTAATATGAATAGTAAGGTCTTATTACAAAATTAGCACTGAACTGATTTAGTTCGTATTTTTAAAATGTAATATGCTTTTATAATAAAGTGTGAATGTGAAAAAATGACAAAGAGTGAAAATACATAGCTATTATCATTAGTTCATATTTTCATACATTAAAAATTATAATTGAAGTAGACAAAATATATATGCGGCCCGCCGCTAACAATCACGCTTTCAATGTGGCCCTCCGTAGAAAAAGTTTGCCCACCCCTGCACTAAGGTGTTGCATTAAAAAAAATTTTTTTTTCATCGCTCCAGTCAAACTTAATTCTGATTTTTTAAAGTCACGTTTCTTATGTCAACAATAACACGTGATCCCAGTGTCGTAACTAAGGAAAGGCAATGCCGACCTGGGGCAACATCTGACATCAAAACAAAAAAGTGGCAGCATTTTCGCGCCCCCCTCCCCCACTCTTCGAGCCACTTATACTATGTATGCATTTGCATGCTCTATTTATAGTTCAATAACCAACTGCACTGACAACCAAAAAATTTTAAATGTTGTTAACCATAGACTCACTAACCTGTGTCACGTGCCAAAATGTTAAGTAAAATAAAGACCAGCATAACACGCACGGTCGTCATGTTGTGTTTATTGTATTGTCCTGTGTTTATTGGAAGAGACGCTGAAAATGGACAAACACAAAGTCATTCTCTATGATTAGAATAAAACAACTAATGTTGTTTTGAAATCAACAATGCATTAAAATTTTCAAACATTAAGTCAAAATGTAAAGTTCCCTATTAAAATAAAAGGAGTGTCTTTAACAGTATTGAAATTAATAAATAGCCTTACGAATGTACTTTTAGCATACAGTTTGTCTTAATTCCCGCACCTTACAGGCGGTCTTATATTTCTATGTTCTATGTAAATATGTTCAGTGTTATCCCTTCTCTTGAGCGTGACTTATCTGTTGTAGTACAAAACTGATTACGCCATTCTTCCTGTTGGTTTATTGACATAGCGAGGACTGGAGAGAAAGTAATAAAAGGGTGGCCGACTACCATGATGATACAGTATCAATATGGTGGGAGGTTGAGCAGGTCAATAGAAACTGATAAGTTACTGGTAATTGGGTAGACTGGCAGAGGTCACTTGGCAGTGGGTAGAAGTAGAACATACTGTCAAATACTGATCACATACAGATAGATTGGATATATATATATGTATATATATATATATATATATATATATATATATATATATATATATGGTTATCTAGATAGATACATAAATAGACAGACAGACAGACAGACAGACAGATAGATGGATGAATGGATAGATAGATAGATAGATAGATAGATAGATAGATAGATAGATAGATAGATAGATAGATAGATAGATAGATAGAAAGATTAGCCTTTCTCACTAGACGCTTAAAGCTTTTGACAGGATTTAAGCTTTCTTATCGATAAATGTAATTATTCAAATTATAGTGAATTATGATAGTATTCAAACTGTAGAAAGATGTTAATTAACGGTGTATTAGTTCAGCGCTGTCGAGCGGATGAAGCAACCCAAATACGTTGGTCAGGTGACGCCACTGCCTCGCGCTGCAGATATTTACCCAATACCCTGATTTGTTTTTCTCCAGCTGTTCGATGTGATAAGTCGATACATAAAGCTATTTAAACCTACCATAACTGATAACACTATGACTTTATAGCCACGGTGCGTTCAGTTCTCTACATCTGCTGCCTGGGTCAATATTTGGTGCAGTAATCACCCTCGTTGCACAGTCAATTCTTAAAACAATAGTCCCCGGTACCATCTGCAGTCACGGGGGCCTGTAATGATTCGTCAAGAGCAGTGGTCGCCAAACTTTTTTTCAGTGGACATTGAATCATAAGTGTAGTTCAGCTGGCAAATCAATTCCCAGGATGCAGAGTTATAGTATATTAATAAACTTCGTATTCTGAGGTAATGTGACGCTTAACACTCAAAATGCCCTCCGACCACATAGTTTTCTCAATTTTATGCCATGCCTTGACTCAAATTACTATAATAGTTTCAGGTTCATGGAAAGATATAGAAAAATATAAAAAAAATTCATCGTTTCCTTTTTACTTTTGCTATATTGTCATATCATACGCCATATGATGCTTTAAATTTATAATCATCTATTGATATATTGTCTTACATCATTATAGGTCATCTGATGTTTTCAATTTATAATCACCTATAGCTATTTCAAAATAGTTACAATTTATTTCCTTATTTAAAAGCTATCATTGTCTGCTGATAGTTAAAAAAAATTATCATGTTATTTTTTTTATTTTTAAAGCTGCTATTTAAAATGCTATCATTATCTGCAATTTGATTTTCTAAGATATTTTTATCTGCAATCTATCTGCTATATGATTTTCTAAGGTATTATTATCTGCAATCTATCTGCAATTTGATTTTCTAAGGTATTATTATCTGCAATCTATCTGCATTTTGATTTTCTAAGATATTATTATCTGCAATCTATCTGATATTTGATTTTCTAAGGTATTATTATCTGCAATCTATCTGATATTTGATTTTCTAAGGTATTATTATCTGCAATCTATCAATTTCTGATGCAGGCCTGCTGCCAGACAGAGTTAAAAGATGGGATTACACAGATGGTTGCCATTGCAATGTAAGTGCTATTTTTATTTGTTGAATTATTTATTTTTAAATTTCGGACAAGGGGGAGTGCCACTGAAACAGAGGCGGCCTGGGTAGTGCCGGGGGGGGGGGGAGACAAGGGGAATCGACGATTTCGGAGTTGTTTACTCATGACATTATAATTTAATGGGGGGGGGGATACAGAAGTGTATAAAAATGTGAGTGACCGGCTTGGGGATGGGGTATATAACTTAAGGCCTCTGAAACAAAGTTTTTTTGTACACACTTGCTCGGGTTTGAAAATTGAATATTAACCCTTTTATTTGACCTTGAAAAGTACAATACTTAGTAAATTACTAGACATGCACAAAAGGTTTTTTAAGGAGTAATTTATTACTTCAAATTTTTTTTTACTTATTACATAAATATAGATGAATCTAAGCTGCTCACCTTTTTCTCAGAAGGTAAACACATGAGTCAAATTAATATTACTTAACCTTCTTAAAGATATGTGGACTTTTCCCAATTAATGTTGGTGAATTGAAAAATTTTTCTAAAACCAACACAATGCAATTACCGAGTGATTTACTTTCCTCAGGGTTTCAGAATAGAATGTCCGGGAGATTTATTCTGCCAGTTTAAGAATCAGTCACGTGACTGGGTGTGTGAGATTTACTGCTGTGGCAGAAGATGTGTAAGAAAAGTCCACGGCAGGAAGTGACGTACTGGAACATGTGACAATGTTCACGTGGAACTCTGTTGTCTTGACTCCCATCAGTTTACACAACAACAACTTTATAAACGTTTGTCTACAAGTGTTCAACTTATTTTTGTCTTTTGCAGTTATTCAGTTCCAAGCTTCTAGGATATGATGCAACAATTAAAAATATAGACTGCCAGTGTTAACAAATGACACCATTTTGACTGCCAGTGTTAACAAATGACACCATTTTGACTGCCAGTGTTAATAAATGACACCATTTTGACTGCCAGTGTTAAAATATGACACCATTTTGACTGCCAGTGTTAACAAATGACACCATTTTGACGTAATATTAGTCTTTAATGAAATAAAAGAATTACATGAGCATTTTCAACACATTTTTTTTACATAGGTTTGTGTGTTGATATATAAATATATTTAAAATGTTAACTCAAAGATATACAGATTAGAAGTTCTAGTGAGAAGAACTGGTGAGAAGTTCTAGTGATAACTAGTGAGAAGTTCTTTATTTGCAGCCAATGGACCATGATAAAAATATTACATAATAAAATGAGACCTAGTGTTATATGTACAATGAAGAAAAAATTAGATGACAAACGTGAGAGAGTGGGCGGGATTATACATTAGTACGATGATAACTGTTTTTATTTACTGCTTGGTTAAATGATACATGTATACTATTATATACAATGAAGCTATTTTTGTCAGTTTGTTGACATGGCTGGGTGTTTCTTTAATATACTTAGAATGTTCTAAGCTAATTAGTTTTATTTTAAATTGCCAGGATTCAGCCATGTTTTTTTTAAAAATAAGACGAATCTACGACGTGTTAAAATTCTTTTTTCAACTGTTGACATTTTAACTGGGAATGCAGCCCCGTAGCGTGAACATTCTACAGGAGGGGGCCAGGCATTCTACAGCAGGGGCCAGGCAATAGCAGGGGGGCAAGTAATACATTTTACTAAGTAGAACAAATAAGCAGGGGGGGCCGGCCCCCTGCCCCCCCCCGCACGCTACGGGCCTGCGTGAATGTCTGACCAATTTAAAGTATAACCATCAAGGAAGATAAATCTGATCAAACAAATGTTGATTTTTTAAAAATAAGGACGAATTTTCAAATGTTCATATATAATATATTTAAATAAGATGCAACACTGTATCACTCACATTTTAACACCTTGGTGCCAACATAAAATAATTAGGAAAGTGCATTAGTTAAACCATTTAAATTGTAACATTTGTAACTCTCTTGATTCTGCAGCTATTGTTGTCTAAGTTCAGTTCACCGCAAGTTAAAAAGTGCAATGAAAGCAAGGGTGACTCCTTACGGTGTCGTGCCCGTGTAACGAACAGGTCCCTATTGAACAGGTCTCTAAAGAACAGGTCCCTAACGAGCAGGTCCCTAATGAGCAGGTCCCTAATGAACAGGTCCCTAATGAACATGTCCCTATTGAACAGGTCTCTAAAGAACAGGTCCCTAACGAGCAGGTCCCTATTGAACAGATCTCTAAAGAACAGGTCCCTAACGAGCAGGTCCCTAATGAACATGTCCCTAATGAACATGTCCCTAATGAACATGTCCCTAATGAACAGGTCCCTAATGAACAGGTCCTTAATGAACAGGTCCTTAATGAACAGGTCCCTAATGAACAGGTTCTCAATGAACCTGTCCCCAATGACTAATAATATATAATTGCTACTTTAAATTGTTTATTAGGTTATTTGTTTATGGAACACTCTATCCTTCGTTATGTAAAATCACAAAATGTCAAATGTAAATATAGACACATTTTTTACTAATATTCTACACTACAGAATATGTTAACCTTTTAGTTTAAAAAAAATGCCTATATATTTACAACTTCTGCTATTTCAAACAAGGCAGCTAATGAAAAGTTTGTTCTGTACTACTGTAAAAAAAAATTCTCTAAAAAGAATAGAAATTTTTTTAAGCATGCCAGGAAAATAATGTAGGCCCATTCAGCATTAGTTCAATAAAGTTTCTGTAAAAAATTCATCAAATGTTCTATATACATGGAATATTAATACATGTACAAATGTTATACAAATAAACAGAACATACTTTCAACAGTATAGGGTTAACATTCATGTAGGCTTAAGATGTAAACACAGGATGATACGTTCATTTTATATACAATTACAATGATTCGTTCTAATAAAATATTGACCCATTTTCTCTTGATGTTGCCCAGTCTAAACTCCTTTAAGTTGCTCTACATTCAACCTAATGTAGACCAACTTAGACCATTTTAGACCAACTTAGACCAACTTTAGACAGTGGATATTAAACTTGTTCAGTTTTTTCAAATCTTAACAGTTTGATTTTCTTAGTTGTAACATTTAATATTGATTCATCCACCATAACTCATTGTAATCTATTGATTCATCCACTGTAACTCAGTGTGATCTATTGAATCATTCACTTCATCTCAGTGAAATCTATTGATTCATCTACCGCAACTCAGTGTAATCTATTGATTCAACAACTGTAACTTAGTGAAATCTAATGATTCATCCACTGTAACTCTGTATAATCTAATCGGACGCTGTTAGTAGTTCATAGCTACATCCTGTTAAACTGTTTGCCTATTATATCTCAGACAAAGATCAATCATCAGTACCAACGGTCAAGCACACAAGCTGTCTGTGACTATCCACAATGTCCGTACGTTTCATTATTGCTGTATTTACACTGCAGACCTCGGGAACAGTCACACAGGTAGCCCTCAGACTGGCGTAGACACAACTCTCCCAGGGACAACATTGGCTTGCAGATAGTGCTGGCCAAAACATTACGGTCCAAATCTTCAAAGGAAATGACCTTGGAATATAAAACAACGAGTATTATATTACATTGGAATTAGAGTAAAAAATTAATCAAAGCATTGCAAGAATATACGAGTTCATGAATTGAGTTAAGGATTTCAAAAGTTTAAAGTATAAACATGAACATCCCACCAAAATTGAAACATTAAATGAGCATAAACAATTCAGGTATTAACATGAATATCACTAAAATTTTGAGTTATAAAGATCAGAATAAGCTGATATATAAACTTGAAGATAATAATACAAATATAAACATCACAGTAAGCTGATATATAAAATTGAGGATAATAATAAAAATATAAACATTAACATCGGAAAAAGAAAACAAAAACAAACAACTGAGGTATAAACTCGAACATCTAATAATGTTAAGGTATAAACATCACACAAACCAAGGTATTAACAGGAGCATCTAATAATGTTAAGGTATAAACATCACACAAACTAAGGTATTAACAGGAGCATCTAATAATGTTAAGGTATAAACATCACACAAGCTAAGGTATTAACAGGAGCATCTAATAATGTTAAGGTATAAACATCACACAAACTAAGGTATTAACAGGAGCATCTAATAATGTTAAGGTATAAACATCACACAAGCTAAGGTATTAACAGGAACATCTAATAATTTTAAGGTATAAACATCACACAAACTAAGGTATTAACAGGAGCATCTAATAATGTTAAGGTATAAACATCACACAAGCTAAGGTATTAACAGGAGCATCTAATAATGTTAAGGTATAAACATCACACAAGCTAAGGTATTAACAGGAACATCTAATAATTTTAAGGTATAAACATCACACAAACTAAGTTTACACACTACAAAACAAAGCCAAGTGGAAATATAAATATGAACAGCATAATATAACTAAGATAATCATAGGCCACACAATTGGAAACAGATATAACATCATGTGTAAAGGAAGCGAGCATACTCTCATTGCTATAAATAACTCAACACTTTCTTATTTAATGTTTTAGTACAATAGGTTTTGTTAACTTCATGAGTTTATGTGTGAAGTCCCTAAAAGGATGAGATGAAATCTCTTAGATACTATAAAACACTAATTTGACTTTTTTTATGGTGCCCTTTTTCATACCCACCAAAGCCGGTAGTGCAATAGCAATAGAGGCACCACGGGAGATATAGCGGGGACTTTAATCGTTGCCTGAAATATTCACTGGACCTCACCGGAGATGAATTAGGGAACCTCAGTTCGAAGCAACTTTACCATACGCCCCCTGAGTATCTTCAAGTAGAAAACACCAAATTTTTTAAAGCTCTCAACAAAATTACTACTAAAAGAAATAATCATTCCAACAACGTTGCTTCAAAATTAACATTTTAACATGAACTAAAAATAAACATGAATATGCCAACTATAATTATTTTCATTTTACAATAATATTTACTGAAATAATACATTTGATATTTCAATGAAGCTTGGATCATTATTATTGTTCAATGCGGTTCTTCATAAAATACATCATCCTTGAAACATCTATTGTTGATCTCAACGGTGATGAATGGACAGACCCTTGAACGATTCAAGTGAATTCATTTTTACATCTAGTTCAGTTCGGAGTACTTCATCGTCAAGGGCCATCACTCATCTGTCCGTCTCAAGGGGATCACCTCTGTATAGAATTTCATTTGGTTGCTGTTGATAACTATTCAGAGGTTTGGGTTTCTAGGTCCCTTTGAGTCTATCGGTTGATCCAGGCGTCTGTCCCTGTGAAGTCAAGTGAAGTTTTAGGGATAGTGAAAAAATCAATAAACCGAACGTGTTCTGTGATGGCCAGGTACTGTTTGTACGTGATATCGTCTGCTGGCAGGAATACAATTGATCTAATGGACCAGACACAAAGCTGAGACGGAGTTGATTACAGACGTGAAATAAAATATTGAATGAGTGCCCCCCCCACCCGGGGAGTACACTACGTGATGTCTAGACCCCCGCTCTCCTCCGAGTGGTGTCGGGTTCCTCCCTTGATTTTTGTCTTCCCGTTACTTTATTTTAAAATGGACATGCCATACATACGTACAGTTAATGATGAAACACATACGTACAGTTAATGATGACATACATACGTACAGTCAATGTAACATACATACGTACAGTTAATGTAACATACATACGTACAGTTAATGTAACATACATACGTACAGTTGATGATGACATACATAGAACATATGATGATGACATACATACGTACAGTTGATGATGACATACATACGTACAGTTGATGATGACATACATACGTAAGTTGATGATGACATACATACGTACAGTTGATGATGACATACATGCGTATAGTTGATGATGACATACATACGTAAGTTGATGATGACATACATACGTAAGTTGATGATGACATACATACGTACAGTTGATGATGACATACATACGTACAGTTGATGATGACATACATACGTACAGTTGATGATGACACACATACGTACAGTTGATGACACACATACGTACAGTTGATGATGACATACATACGTACAGTTAATGATGACATACATACGTACAGTCAATGTAACATACATACGTACAGTTAATGTAACATACATACGTACAGTTGATGTAACATACATACGTACAATTAATGTAACATACATACGTACAGTTAATGTAACATACATACGTACAGTTGATGATGACATACACAGAACATATGATGATGACATACATACGTAAGTTAATGATGACATACATACGTACAGTTGATGATGACATACGTACAGTTGATGACATACATACGTACAGTTGATGATGACATACATACGTATAGTTGATGATGACATACATACGTAAGTTGATGATGACATACATACGTAAGTTGATGATGACATACATACGTACAGTTGATGATGACATACATACATACAGTTGATGATTACACACATACGTACAGTTGATGATGACACACATACGTACAGTTGATGATGACACACATAGGTACAGTTGATGATAACACACATACGTACAGTTGATGATGACATACATACGTACAGTTGATGATGACATACATACATACAGTTGATGACATACATACGTATAGATGATGATGACATACATACGTACAGTTAATGATGACATACATACGTACAGTTAATGTAACATACATACGTATAGTTGATGATGACATACATACGTACAGTTGATGTAACATACATACGTACAATTAATGTAACATACATACGTACAGTTAATGTAACATACATACGTACAGTTGATGTAACATACATACGTACAATTAATGTAGCATACATACGTACAGTTAATGTAACATACATACGTACAGTTGATGATGACATACATAGAACAGTTGATGATGACATACATACGTAAGTTGATGATGACAAACATATGTAAGTTGATGATGACATACATACGTACAGTTGATGATGACATACATACGTACAGTTGATGATGACATACATACGTAAGTTGATGGTGACATACATACGTACAGTTGATGACATACATACGTACAGTTGATGATGACATACATACGTACAGTTGATGATGACATACATACGTAAGTTGATGATGACATACATACGTACAGTTGATGACACACATACGTACAGTTGATGATGACACACATACGTACAGTTGATGATGACACACATACGTACAGTTGATGATGACACACATATGTAAGTTGATGATGACATACATACGTACAGTTGATGATGACATGTATACGTACAGTTGATGACATACATACGTACAGATGATGATGACATACATACGTACAGTTAATGTAACATACATACGTACAGTTAATGTAACATACATACGTACAGTTGATGACATACATACGTACAGTTAATGTAACATACATACGTAAGTTGATGATGACATACATACATACAGTTGATGATGACATACATACGTACAGTTGATGACATACGTACAGTTAATGATGACATACATACGTACAGTTAATGATGACATACATACGTACAGTTGATGATGACATACATACGTACAGTTGATGACATACATACGTACAGTTGATGATGACATACATACGTACAGTTGATGACATTTATACGTACAGTTAATGTAACATACAAACGTACAGTTAATAGTACACATGTACTTTTCGCATCCTTAATGCTGAGGGGCCCCACGCTAGAGAGTACTTTCCTATTTGAAAATCATTCGTGGGCCCATTTAGATTCGGGGTTCCTAGGCCAAGTGCCTCTAGTGACTGCCTATAATTTCTACAGTGCCTATATAATTCCAACTGTGCATATTGTAAGTACAGTACCTGCAGTTGCTTATTGTACCTAATGTGACTACAGTGCCAACTTAGCCTAAAGGATAAGACGGCCATGGATATAATAGATGCCACATGATGACATGGTTTTACGTGAAACTGTCATTTATATCAAACTGTGACATATGTTAAACTGTCACAAGTGTCACATAGTTAAACCAGAGGTTTTCAACCTTTTTTATGCTGCGGACCCCACAGACATTCCAAGCCAGGGTGGCGGACCCCCATAGCCCAAAGCGGTAAGGGACTATTCACATATTATATAACGCTGAAGGGAGAGGGGGTGGAGACATTTTTGCGTTATATAATATGTGAACGGCCCCTAAGGCTGTGCCTGTTTTGCACTACAGCAAGATCTTCATTCATGTCCTTTGCCGTCAAGGCCTCGCTTTGAATCACTCAGTGGGTTGATACTATGTAAGGCGCTGCTTGTTTCCCTTGTGCGACTAAACCAGACTTACGACTAGTGATTGCAGCAGCGCCGTCCGTGCACATGCCAACAGGCCAGTCATGATTCTTCATAAAATGCATCAAGTACACGGGAAAATTCTTCACCGGTTGTGCACCCCGGCAGCGATTTGCAGTACAAAAAGTTTTCATCGAGTTCACCTTTACAGAAGTCTCAAACGTAAACCAAAAATTGGGCTGCATTCGCAATGTCTGTAGTTTCGTGAAGCTGAATTGAGAGTCTGATATGCTGAAGGCGTGCAATCAGTTGGCAGCGAACATCCTCAGACATGTCGGAAATTCGTCTACTCACTGTTATCAGACATGTCGACTTCTGCAGGTATAATTAGCTTTTCTGCTATCGTATGAGGTTTTTTGGAGCTCGCTATTCATAATGCTACCAACTAAAAACGACGCTCGAAGAGATTTCTCATTCACAGTAGTGCAGGCCATCAGCTTGCCCTTCTGTTTCAAATCGAGCTCTTTCTTCCTCTCAAAGTATTCCTTCGCTTTACTGGCAAGTTTCAAATGTAGTCAAACGGCGGCTCAATTTCGCAGGCATCATTGCATCGTTCGATAACACTGGTAAACAGTGATTTCGTTGCCAGTGATATTTGAATCATTTTATACAAAGTCAACCATGCTGATTTAGAATATGTAAGTGCTTTTGCTAGATTGGCTCTATTTTACGAGATAATTAAAATTAATTAATGTATGCACCGTGTTTGGAATTTGTCAAGAATTGCATTAAGTATAATAGTATACTAACAAAAAGTAGTGAAACTCTTAATAGTCATGCAGAAATGTGTTCAAAAATATGTGTAATAGTGTTATAGAAGAAAACATTTTCATTTGAAAAACTAATTATGTCTAATTAATTAA
The DNA here is from genome assembly GCA_021962125.1 of Bulinus truncatus. Lineage (NCBI taxonomy): Eukaryota > Metazoa > Mollusca > Gastropoda > Planorbidae > Bulinus > Bulinus truncatus. The sequence goes on along the minus strand of JAGDYQ010000031.1, from coordinate 6,098,292 downwards.
TTAATTAATATGTTAATTGTCTATAGTAATGCATTAGCAAATCGCTATTTGCTCGACTTCCTTTTGTATGTGTCGTTGGTGCAATTGCGCTGGAGGCTCCAACAGTAGTCAGCCATCATATGTATGTCCCATCTTCCTTGATATCTCTCCTCCATCACCATCATATCCTGATGGAACCTCTCGCCTTGTTCCTCACTGAAGTCCCCAAGGTTACCTGAAAATTTGTCTAAATGACTGTGCAGGTAATGTACCTTGATGCTCATATTTGCTCCAATGTTTCTGAAGTTAGCGAGCATATCTTGCACCAGTTCTTCGTAATTCTATGCTCTGTTATTACCTAAGAAGTTCATGACAACTGAAACAAAACTGTTCCATGAAGAAGCTTCAAGGTGATCCATGGAAATTAGTATAATGTCGATCGTTGATGAGTTTCAGAATCTGAGGACCATCAAAAATCCCAGCTTTCAGCTTCTCCATGCTCAATCCGGGGAATGATCTGCAAATATACTTGAAGCATTTGCCAGATTTGTCCAAAGCCTTAACAAATTGTTTCATTAAACCTAATTTGATATAAAGCGGTGGGAGAATGATCTTATTTTTGTCTACAGTCATGGTTTCCCTTGCAGGCCATGTTACTCTTGTCCAATGATCTTGCTTTGCCCTGCTATCCCAAAGGCACATGAAGCATGGGTATTTTGTGTATTCTGACTGCTGCCCAAGCAAGAAGTTTACCATTTTTAGATCAACACAAATTGACCACTGATGCTCATAATAACGGACTTTCTGCAATACTGTTTTGATATTCTCATACTCTTCTTTTAGTGTTGTTGAGTGAGCAATGGGAAGAGATGCATATCGGTTACCATTGTGTAACAGAACACATTTCAAGCCTGTGAGGGAACTGTCTATAAAAAGACGCCAGTCTTCGGAATGGTAGTCTTGTAGTCCCATTTGGAGCGGAAGTCCAGGGATGTCATTACAGTAAACTTAAATATTGAAGAAGAAAATCTTCTCTTTTCCAATAAAATGTTAATTTAACTTCTGGTTTGAGAAAATTTCTTTCATTGAGCCTGGACACTAAAAGCTCAGATGCTTGCTTGGACAGATTTAGGTCTCGTATTAGGTTATTGAGTTCTTCTTGGCTGAATGGTTGAGGTGTTGAAGAACTTCCTTCATAATCGCTTCCACTGTTTTCACCTCCCAAAAACTCCAGATCTTGCCCCTCGTCGGAGTCTGATGGTGAAAGCTCTAATAACCCAGTAAACACTGGTATAGGAACTTCACTGCTATGTGGAATTGGTCTCATTGCAGATTCAAGATCAGGATAACCCCACTTAGATTTCTTGTGGCGATTGAAGCCTTTAACATTCACAATACAAAAATAACAATCACCAAAATGGCTCTCGCCATATCATTTGTACACCGAAACTTAGACTTTTCTTCTCACTATTTGTCCACTGCCGTAGGCTCTCCACGCAGTTTTTGCAGACCTTATGGGGAACCCAAGACTTGTCTTGGTCTTCCAGCTTCACACCGAAATAAGCCAAATATGCCTGCTACACAAAGTCAGTTATATTCTTTGCTTTTCAATCATGTATTCTCCACAGATGTAACAGAATACATTCGGATTATTTTTGCAGCATCTTCATGATGAACTCATGATGTCTTTAGAAAGCAGCTATAAAATAGAAAAAAATAAACCAAGTTATAACTTGGTATAGTTAAATAAAACAACAGACACCAAACGTATTGCATTTGTTTTACACAAAGGGTACAATCATATTTTCAAGATTGTCCAATATCTCAGAAACTAGAGCCAATTCAGCAAAAGCAGTGGCAGTTTTAAAATCAGCACCCATGAATTGCTATAAATTCATTCAAATATTCTTGGCAATTCGAAAAAAAATTTTTTTTATTGAGCTGTGTAATGTTTGCAGCACACGACACAAAGAAGTTGATAAGCATCGGTTACCACTGCCGTAAATGGTATATATTCTGGATTATACTTGCACCGTTTTCTTTTTTGTTCATATTTGGCTGCTTGATCATCATAATCCTCCAGGTTCGGGTCAGTTTTTCCTCTTCACAAATTTATACATATAAGCCTTGCACAGTTTACTTTTACAAATATTGATAAACAAATGACAAAAAAAAAAAACGGTTTAGTCCCGCTGTCTCAGATCACACAGGGAAAAAAAAATAGAGACAAAGTTTCAGAGTAGAGAGGATTAGAGGAGGTAATTATCTGTAAAAATATTTCACATTCTGAAAAATCCCTATTATTGCTCTGGCCTACTTTCATATTAAAAAATTTATAAAAAAATCTACTTCCAACCAAAACAATCTGTGGGTTTCATTTTAAATTAACATGTGAAGTGTACACCAGCAATTTCATATCAAAAACTTTTCTCTAAGGCCAAACTAGGCTTATAATAATTGTAACCACTGATTAACCAGACTATTTATCAACATTACACACGCTTGCGCAGTTCAGGATGTTTTAAGTCATGTCAGAGCTCAATAAGTAAGAAATTTTGCCAAGATGACATGACTCAAAAACTAACTGCACAAGTACAAGTGGTATGCAGTCTAGTTAAGACTTCAGACGAAAATATAAAGAAATACCATCAAAGTTTTAAATTCTGCACATTATTGTCTGTGCTTGAAACATTGGTATAGCTAGTATTTTTTGTTGAGCTAAATCCTAACCAATCAAACAAACCAAGCAATACTTTATACAAGAAAAATCACTAGTTTCATTGACTTGCCCACGGACCCCTTTAAAGCTCCTCGCGGACCCCCCAGGGGTTAAACGATCGCTTATGGTAAACTAACACCTTTTGTTAAACTGTCAAATGCGTCAAGTAATCTTGTATTTTAACATTATAAGCAAGCCCTCAATTTGTTGGTCATGTTGTATGTTTGTCATATTGTATGCTGGTCATGTTGTGTGTTGGTCATGTTGTATGTTGTTCATGTTGTATCATATGTAGGGACATTTCCTTCTCGTGGCTGGAGTTAAACCGACATAAACTGACTTAATACATTGACACATAATAGATGGACACAAAATAGATGGACACAATAGATGGACACAATAGATGGACACATAATACATGAACACATAATAGATGGACACATAATATAGATGGACACATAATACATGAACACATAATAGATGGACACTTAATATAGATGGACACATAATACATGAACACATAATAGATGGACACATAATACATGAACACATAATAGATGGACACATAATAGATGCACACATAATAGATGAACACATAATAGATGCACACATAATAGATTGACACATAATAGACGCACACATAATAGATGGACACATAATAGATGAGCACGTAATAGATGGACACATAATAGATGGACACATAATAGATTGACACATAATAGATAGACACATAATAAATGGACACATAATGGATGGACACATAATACATGGACACATAATACGTGGGCACATAATACATGGACACATAATGGATGGACACATAATACATGGAAACATAATACATGAACACATAATAGATGGACACTTAATATAGATGGACACATAATACAGGAACACATAATACACGAACACATAATAGATTGACACATAATAGATTGACACATAATAAATGGACACATAATGGATGGACACATAATACATGGACATATAATACATGAACACATAATAGATGGACACTTTATATAGATGGACACATAATATATGAACACATAATAGATGGACACATAATACATGAACACATAATAGATGGACACATAATAGATGCACATATAATAGATGGACACATAATAGATGGACACATAATAGATACACACATAATAGATGGACACTTAATAGATTGACACATAATAGATTGACACATAATAAATGGACACATAATGGATGGAGACATAATAGATGGACACATGTATTCATGGACACATTGTTAAACAATTCAGGAATCCTTCTTCAAATGAATGCTTTTACTGAAGGAAATATTTAGTCTTTTTTTTTTTTGACCTAAAAATAATGGCTCTCCAAAATAATGGCTCTCCAAAATAATGTTTTTAAAAAGTTCGAGTTCATCCTGTTTAAAATAACAACACCAGAAACATTACGAGAACGGAACAATTTTTATTTTTTATTTTCCTCCTCCATCTTTTGAGTTGCTCTCGGCTTGGTTTTAAAAGAATAATGTGATTCTCATTCTATTTGTCACAGGAGATATAAATACATCTATTTGTAAACTATGGTGACGGAACGTCCTAGGATAGCCAGGACACGTGACAGTTACCATAACAACCGTCCTAGAGAGGTCAGGACCCAGCCTATGGTTGTACATTATGTTCCCATAACATCCGTCCTAGAGAGGTGAGAGAATGACCCAGCCTACGGTTGTACATTATCAGACTCAGAATATATTGATACGATCCTTACTAAAACCTTTTAACACTTTTCTATTTTCTCCTGTATTCCTGGATAACAAAAAGTACGGTATAGGTACGTCCATAAATAGTAAATAAGGAAAGGAATGAATTTTTTATTATTTACTCATAACAACAGCAGGTTTGGTTGTACTACCCCCCCCCTATCATAATTTGGTAGTCATAATATTAAAAGCTAGACAATTGACTCATTCTCTATAATAAATTACACGTAAATAAACAGTCAACCAAGAAACATTTTAGAATCGACTGGTCTATCATACAAGTTAAATCTTTTAATTTTTGATCACGTTAATACACAATACCCATTTCATATACACTAAGGCGAAACATTACACAACATAACCTCCTTCATATAAACTAAACATCAACATCACCTCCTTCATATAAACTAAACATCAACACCACCTCCTTCGTATGAACTAAACATCAACACCACTTCCTTCATATAAACTAAACATCACCATCACCTCCTTCATATAAATCAAACATCAACATCACCACCTTCATATAAACTAAACATCACCATCACCTCCTTCATATAAACTAAACATCAACATCAATACCTTCATATAAACTCAATATAAATCCTTCATATAAACTTACATAGACATCACCTCCTTCAAATAAATTAACACAAAACATTACCCACTTTAAAATCACTATTATCGCATAAGCTAAGCTTAAACATTACCTACTTCACATAAACATTACTTCTTTAGACATACCAAACCTAAACATTTTGTCCTACACATTGACACTAAGACCAACATTAAATCTTTAAGATTAATTAAATAAATTAAAAAATACAACAATCAATAAAAACGTAGCCTAAAAATTAAACCTTTCTACAAAATAAACTAAAAATTAAACCTTTTTACAGAATAAACCTAAAAATTAAACCTTTTTACAGAATAAACCTAAAAATTAAACCTTTCTACAAAATAAACCTAAAAATTAAACCTTTCTACAAAATTAACCTAAAAATTAAACCTTTCTACAAAATAAACCTAAAAATTAAACCTTTCTACAAAATAAACCTAAAAATTAAATCTTTCTAAAAAATAAACCTAAAATTAAACTTTTCTAAAAACTATACCTAAACATTAAATCTTTCTACAAAATAAACCTAAACATTACCTCTTTTACACAACACTCGTCATATCCACATCCAGTTTGGTCCCAGAATGAACATGGATGTTGACTAACTGTTAACCATGTTGTAGACAAAGCCTGACTGTCGTCCGACAGAGTGTCCCAGGCACTAATCTAAAGATGAAACAGGAAACACAGATGTCAATTGTATGCATTTTTCAAATGACGACGTTGATATAAAAGTGCAACAGTTGAAACAAGTACTTACATAACCAGTGGTGATCAGCATCCAGATACAGAATACTTCATCACTGGAAAACATTTTCTTGGTCCAAAAGAAAAGTTCTGTTGTACAATAACAGTTTATGTCAGAGTTGTAGAATTTGTGAAACATCGTGAAACAGACAGTTTAAAAATAATGCATTACATGACACATCAATGTTAAAGCATCATGAAATAGGCATTATACAAAAATCTTAAAACAGCAAGAAACTGATGTTCACATAAATGTTAAAACATCAGGAAACAGTTCACGTCAATGTTGAAACACCAGGAAATAGGCAGCTTATATAAATGTTAAAACATCATGAAACAGTTCACGTCAATGTTGAAACATCAGGAAATAGGCAAAAGAAACAAAAGTTCACATTAATGTTAAAACATCATGAAACAGTTTTAACTCAAAAGCCATTAACTTATCCCGTCTTCCAACTACTCAATAGTTCACCAGTCAAGTGTATCTAACTATAACCCAAGTCTTTCTGTCAGTCTGTCTGTTGATCTGTTGGTCGTATAGGAAACTAACAGACTTCTCTCCCTGGATCGATCGTCTGCTGAACCTTTAGCGGTTGAGAGTGAGAGAGAAAAACTGTGGAACAATTTCTTTCCTCTTTGTCCCACATGTTCAGGGCTGTACGGAAGGGAGATGGGGGGAGCAGTGCTCACGTTGTCATAAAGATCACTGGCCTACACAAGTCTTCGTGATAGAGCGGGGGGAGAATAAATGAAAGAGGAACATAAAAATAAAGAAAAGAGATAAAAAAAGAGAGAGAGAGAGAGAGAGAGAAGGCAATGGGGAATATATGTAACACACTAATGAGATAGAAAGATAGACAGACAGATAAATAAATAAAAAAAATCACATGAAATAGGAAACAAAAATGATAAATTGTTTTGTTTATAAAACTAAGACATGACATTTTTTATAGAATGTGTGACATTTTAATCACATAAATCTTTGTTTGACAGTTTTGAATGAGTATGTGCTGAATAATTATTTGTTGAATGACGATGATATGTTGAATGATTATTTGTTGAATGACTGATGATATGTTGAATAATTATTTGTTGAATCACTGATGATATGTTGAATAATTATTTGTTGAATCACTGATGATATGTTGAATGATTATTTGTTGAATGACTGATGATATGTTGAATGATTATTTGTTGAAGGACTGATGATGTGTTGAATGATTACTTGTTGAATGACTGATGATATGTTGAATGATTATTTGTTGAGCAATAAACTGTTGAAACTATAAACTATTTTTAATTAGACTTGATCTTTACAGAAACAGGTGAACTTTACTTCAACTGAACCATCATTGGCGAAATGTGAAATCATTTCTAGCTAAATTATACTGATGTCATATTACATAAGTCATTTATTTGATTCTTGTTATACCAGTTATTTACCGAAAATTATACTAGTGACAAGTAGAGTAGGGGAAAGTGAGGTGAAATGGTCAGGTCGTAGAAATGGCCCAACCCTATGATCACAAAAATTGTTGGACCAAAGTTATTTTGGGGTCTATTGGTGTGTAGATCTATTGGTGTGTAGATCTATTTGTGTGAAGATCACTTCAATCAATTCACGTTTTGGCAATTTCCCCTAGTAAGTAGTTGTAAGTCCTGAAGTTTCATAGCATCACGTGTTGTTGAAATTTTCAGCTTTTTTATAAGTAAGTTTTTGAAGAGCCCTTTGTCTTTTTTTTGGTTTAATACAATTTGACTGGATACTCGGTAAGTGGTTTAATTCAACTTGACTGGATACTCGGTAAGTGGTTTAATACAATTTGACTGGATACTCGGTAAGTGGTTTAATACAATTTGACTGGATACTCGGTAAGTGGTTTAATACAATTTGACTGGATACTCGGTAAGTGGTTTAATACAATTTGACTGGATACTTGGTAAGTGGTTTAATTTACTAATTACTTATTGAATTGTTTACTTTTCGTGTTTTGCTTTTCACTTTAATGATAGATTTTATGAAAAAATAATATTTTTGTGTAGGAATCAATGGGCCGAAAAGAAAAATGGTTAGAAATGGTCAGTGTGTCCATTTCGTCTCGACTAGTAAATACTTCGATTTTTTTAAAAATCAGCATTATCTACATAATTGGAACCTTTGTAATTATATCATACTATTGAATATTTTATTATTAAAGTCAGGGGCAGTTTCTCATTCACTTAATGTGCAGTCCTATTGGTGGAATTTTTGTTGTGTAATTTCAATTTGGGAAAGAAATATAATTTTAGCACATATAGGATGACTTAAATGTAACAATTAGACGGAATATTTTTTTTATTTAAATCAAAGTTTCTTTTTTTTTTTTTGGAAAAAAAAAATGCCAAGAATATATATATGATGGAAACTGACAAGAGTTTTATCCCATTAGATGTCATGAAGAAAACTAGGTGCAGTGAAGTCTGGCCAGTCGGTGAGATCGGTGGCAATATTTTAATTTCGAAAATCAGAAACTGATGCTTGCTATATATTTTATCCCATTAGTTTTAATAATTTGTACATCACAGTTACAACATTTTCAATTACTGGAGGACACATTTTAAACTTGGAGGAGACAAGATTAGCAATAGTTCAACAAGCACCCGGGGCTCTTAATCTAAGAGGATTAAAATTGGTTGGACAAATATCCTTCACAGAACTAGGCGAATTTGTTATTTTATGTACTGTGGTCTGTAGTCTCAGCATGGGGTGGTTCCCCAAAGTTCAGCACCTATAGACAAGATGGGAGAGGGTTTAAAATATTTTTTTTGAAGTAATTAATGGACGAGTCAATTTTATTTATTTATTAAGTTTTCTTTCTTTTTTTGTATTAAAATCTTTATTTATATCTGAATACTTAATCCAGAACGTATAGGTACACAGTACTGTTGTGACTGTTGTGACTGATGTGACTTTTGTGACTGTTGTGACTGATGTGACTGTTGTGACTGATGTGACTGTTGTGACTGATGTGACTGATGTGACTGATGTGACTGTTGTGACTGATGTGACTGTTGTGACTGATGTGACTGACTTTTGTGACTGATGTGACTGATGTGACTGTTGTGACTGATGTGACTCATGTGGATGTTGTGACTGCTAAGACTGATGTGACTGACTGTTGTGACTGATGTGACTGTTGTGACTGATGTGACTGTTGTTACTGATGTGACTGTTGTGACTGATAAGACTGATGTGACTGACTGTTGTGACTGATGTGACTGTTGTGACCGATGTGACTGTTGTGACTGATGTGACTGATTAGACTAATGTGACTGATTAGAATGGTGTGACTGTTGTGACCGATGTGACTGTTGTGACTGATGTGACTGTTGTGACTGATGTGACTGTTGTGACTGATAAGACTGATGTGACTGTTGTGACTTTTGTGACCGATGTGACTGTTGTGACTTTTGTAATCGATGTGACTGTTGTGACCGATGTGACTGTTGTGACAGATGTGACTGTTGTGACTTATGTGTCCGATGTGACTGTTGTGACTGATGTGACTGTTGTGACTGATAAGACTGATGTGACTGTTCCGACTGATGTGACGGATGTGACTGTTGTGACTGATGTGACTGTTGTGACTGATAAGACTGATGTGACTGTTCCGACTGATGTGACGGATGTGACTGTTGTGACTGATGTGACTGTTGTGACTGATGTGACGGATGTGACTGTTGTGACTAATGTGACTGTTGCGACTGATGTGACCGATGTGACTGTTGTGGCTTTTGTGACCGATGTGACTGTTGTGATTGATGTGACTGTTGTGACTGATAAGACTGATGTGACTGTTGCGACTGATGTGACGGATGTGACTGTTGTGACTGATGTGACTGTTGTGACTGATGTGACGGATGTGACTGTTGTGACTTTTGTGACCAATGTGACTGTTGTGACTGATGTGACTGTTGCGACGGATGTGACGGATGTGACTGTTGTACCTTTTGTGACCGATGTGACTGATGTGACGGATGTGACGGATGTGACTGTTGTGACTGATGTGACTGTTGCGACTGATGTGACGGATGTGACTGTTGTGACTGATGTGACTGTTGTGACTGATGTGACGGATGTGACTGTTGTGACGGATGTGACTGTTGTGACTGTTGTGACTGATAAGACTGATGTGACTGATGTGACTGATAAAGTGACATTGATGTGACTGACTGAATGACTGTTGTGACTGATGTGACTGTTGTGACTGATGTGACTGTTGTGACTGATAAGACTGATGTGACTGACTGTTGTGACTGATGTGACTGTTGTGACTGATGTGACTGTTGTGACCGATGTGACTGTTGTGACTGATGTGACTGATTAGACTAATGTGACTGATTAGAATGATGTGACTGTTGTGACCGATGTGACTGTTGTGACTGATGTGACTGTTGTGACTGATGTGACTGTTGTGACTGATAAGACTGATGTGACTGTTGTGACTTTTGTGACCGATGTGACTGTTGTGACTTTTGTAATCGATGTGACTGTTGTGACCGATGTGACTGTTGTGACTGATGTGACTGTTGTGACTTATGTGTCCGATGTGACTGTTGTGACTGATGTGACTGTTGTGACTGATAAGACTGATGTGACTGTTCCGACTGATGTGACGGATGTGACTGTTGTGACTGATGTGACTGTTGTGACTGATGTGACGGATGTGACTGTTGTGACTAATGTGACTGTTGCGACTGATGTGACCGATGTGACTGTTGTGGCTTTTGTGACCGATGTGACTTTTGTGATTGATGTGACTGTTGTGACTGATAAGACTGATGTGACTGTTGCGACTGATGTGACGGATGTGACTGTTGTGACTGATGTGACTGTTGTGACTGATGTGACGGATGTGACTGTTGTGACTTTTGTGACCAATGTGACTGTTGTGACTGATGTGACTGTTGCGACGGATGTGACGGATGTGACTGTTGTACCTTTTGTGACCGATGTGACTGATGTGACGGATGTGACGGATGTGACTGTTGTGACTGATGTGACTGTTGCGACTGATGTGACGGATGTGACTGTTGTGACTGATGTGACTGTTGTGACTGATGTGACGGATGTGACTGTTGTGACGGATGTGACTGTTGTGACTGTTGTGACTGATAAGACTGATGTGACTGATGTGACTGATAAAGTGACATTGAGTGATGTGACTGATGTGACTGATGTGACTGTTGTGACCGATGCAACTGATGTGACTGATGTGACTGTTGTGACCGATGTGACTGTTGTGACTGGTGTGACTGATGATGTAACTGATATGACTGTTGTGACTGATGTGACTGTTGTGACTGGTGTGACTGATGATGTGACTGATATGACTGTTGTGACTGATGTGACTGTTGCGACTGATGTGACGGATGTGACTGTTGTGACTGATGTGACTGTTGTGACTGATGTGACGGATGTGACTGTTGTGACGGATGTGACTGTTGTGACTGATAAGACTGATGTGACTGATAAAGTGTCATTGAGTGATGTGACTGATGTGACTGATGTGACTGTTGTGACCGATGCAACTGATGTGACTGATGTGACTGTTGTGACCGATGTGACTGTTGTGACTGGTGTGACTGATGATGTAACTGATATGACTGTTGTGACTGATGTGACTGTTGTGACTGGTGTGACTGATGATGTGACTGATATGACTGTTGTGACTGATGTGACTGACTGAATGACTGTTGTGACTGATGTGACTGTTGTGACTGATGTGACTGATGTTACTGACTGATGTAACTGATGTGACTGATGTGACTGATGTGCCTGTTGTGACTGATGTGACTGATGTTACTGACTGATGTAACTGATGTGATTGATGTGACAAAATGAACCTATAACTAAATATTTGTTTTGTTTTTTTCTATTTTAATGAAACTATGACGTCAGGAATCAAAATCATATTCGAGAATCGACGATTATGGGAAAAATCGGAATCAAATCAGCATCGGTACACATTTTAGTACAAATGTCATAGAGTAATAAAAAATACTAATAAAAATAGTAATGATTTTCTATATTTAAACTCTGACAACTTGTAAACATAAAGAAATCTTCCTGAATCTATCGTGACGCCAGTGCACACGATACAGTGCATTTTAGGTAGCCAACATTTATGGAGTAAACACAACTCCAACCAATAGTACTCTAGAGTTCAACCTGCATAACAACATGTCATCAATAATGCAAGCATTTAAAAAAAAACAACATTGACGTCATTGAAAAATATCGTAATTGTAGCTTGTCGGCCTGGGAAGTTAACATTTGCCATTGATTTTTAAGTTTAGAAAAAAAAATCCCCATGTTAAATAATTCAAAATATATGAACAATGTACGAAGTGCAATGAACATAAACAGGCAGATAATGCATTGCTTCTTGCATAAAACATTAGCTACTTTACTTTTTAGTTTTGATATTCGTACTATATATTACTCAGAATTTGAAATATGAAATCTGTGATGTATTCTATGTTTTCTGTCTATCTATCTATCTATCTATCTATCTATCTATCTATCTATCTATCTATCTATCTATCTATCTATAATCTACTTATCTATCTATAATCTATCTATCTATAATCTACTTATCTATCTATAATCTATCTATCTATAATCTACTTATCTATCTATAATCTATCTACCTATAATCTACTTATCTATCTATAATCTATCTATCTATAATCTATCTATCTTTCTATCTATTATCTATCTATAACCTATCTATAATCTATCTATTATCTATCAATCTATCTATTTATCTATCTATCTATCTAGCTATCTATCTATCTATCTATACAATTGCACTCTTACAAATATTGAAAAATTGGCCAACACTTCACCTTAGTGTAAAGTGAGAAAGGTGCTAAAATCTGACACAATGACCACACAGTGGGGGGGCCTCTCTTGTGACTCACATCAGCTGCGGGATCTAGACCCAGTAGCTCCAGTCACCAATGTCCTCAGTAACACCTCCCGGGTCGATGCATATGTAAATGGACGATCAAATATCGTCTCATAATTAGGGTTATAGTACAGGTTATAGTACAGGTTATAGTAGAGGATATAGTAGAGGTTATAGTAGAGGTGATAGTAGAGGTTATAGTACAGGTTATAGTAGAGGATATAGTAGAGGTTATAGTACAGGTTATAGTAGAGGATATAGTAGAGGTTATAGTACAGGTTATAGTAGAGGATATAGTAGAGGTTATAGTACAGGTTATAGTAGAGGATATAGTAGAGGTTATAGTAGAGGTTAGAGTAGGGGTGATAGTAGAGGTTATAGTATAGGTTATAGTAGAGGATATAGTAGAGGTTATAGTAGAGGTTAGAGTAGAGGTGATAGTAGAGGTTATAGTATAGGTTATAGTAGAGGTTATAGTACAGGTTATAGTAGAGGATATAGTAGAGGTTATAGTAGAGGTTAAAGTAGAGGTGATAGTAGAGGTTATAGTATAGGTTATAGTAGAGGTTAGAGTACAGGTTAGAGTAGAGGATATAGTATAGGTTATAGTAGAGGTTATATTGCAGGTTATAGTAGAGGATATAGTACAGGTTATAGTACAGGTTATAGTAGGGACGTGACGGAGCTGATGAAAATCCGCATACGTCGGATTCGGATTTGGCAAATATAAATCCGTCGTATTCGAATGCGGATTCGGATTTGGGTCAACACTTGCTTATAAGGGAGTATACCAAAATGTCAGTCCCGTGCCCCCCCCCCCCCCCCAATGAAAACGAGGATTTTTAGCATTTCTTTTGCATGAACAGCAGCATAAACTATTACAAAGCACAGGTAGCCACATTGTTAACGAATCATCAGTACAAGATGCTTTGCATAAAATAAAATTCTCTTTAATTCTACTTCTGTCGTATTTCTTATCTAATTTTTATGGGGGTGAAACAACTGTCGCTCCCCTCCCCTAATTGGCTCTAGCATCAGGACGATGGTCAAGAGACCAGTCACGTGACCTAGTTTGAGGGGGGCGGGGATCGACTTCGGTCTCTGATATAAGCAAGTGACCAGAGTGAAAGGACATTAGATTTCTAGATAGAGCCGAAAGTGGACACAAGTAGATTATCAGTTGATATTGATGTTATTTTACGTAGTGAAATTGATGTAGGGCCATATCGCATGTGATGTACCTTGTGTTTATAATAAATATTACCATATACACGAAATCAAAGTGCCTCTGTTCAGTGGCGCAACCGGGGGGCAGGGGGGCTTGAGCCCCCCCCAGACCAAATCATCAGTACATATTTTACTATATAAAGTTACTAAAAAGACTGTCAAACTGTCTTTTTTCAATATGCGAGCCCCCCTCCCCCCCAGCATTTTTTGCTTGTTGCGCCACTGCCTCTGTTATAAATACTACCGTACGGAGTTTGAAAGCGTCTGTATTTAGACTATCTAATAGAAAGAGTGGCTACAGAGTGAAAGAATCCTAGGTAGACAAGATACTAAATACACAGTAGAAGTGGCACTTAATCCAGCACGCAACAATATATATATATATATATATATATATATATATATGTGTGTGTGTGTGTGTGTGTGTGTGTGAGTGTTTGTGTATAATATACCTAAATCTATAAATAATTCCAAATCTTTCAAATCATTTCAAACGTCATTCCAAATCGTGCCAGTTGTAATTCCAATTCATACCAAACCATTCCAAATCATTCAGAATGGCATTCCAAATCATTTCAAACATCATTCCAACTCGTTTAAAATCCTCCAGATGTCATTTTAACTCATTCCAAAAGTCATTCCTCAAACTCATTCCAAATTATTCAAAATGTCATTCAAACTCACTCCAATTGGTCACACATAACCAGCTTTTCGCCATTCCAATCCACACATCAACTCCGCCATTCCAATCCGCATATCCATTCCGAGGTTTAGAAAGCTTGGATGAAAACAGTGTTTGGCGTGAGGGGTGTATCTAAAATACGTTCATGACCAAACACGACGTCTAATCTATGGACAGCTGAGTAAGGGTCCAAGAGTTTAGTTTTATCTGTTTTCTTTATTTCGGGTTTTCGAAAGTCTCTAGGTTTTAAAATTTCAGTTACGATTTATACGGCCGTGTTTGATCTGAAAACGGTAATTTTTCAAATTCGAATCCGACGGATTTTTTTTAAGCTGTCGGATCCGAATTTGCTCAAAAAACGTCGAAGTTCGAAAGTCGTCGGATTCGAATTCGAACTTCGTCACATCCCTAGGTTACAGGTTATAGTAGAGATTATAGTACAGGTTATAGTACATGTTATAGTAGAGATTATAGTAGAGGCTATAGTACAGGTTATAGTAGAGATTATAGTAGAGGTTATAGTACAGGTTATAGTAGAGATTATAGTACAGGTTATAGTAGAGGTCATACAACAGTTTGGTTGGCAACATAAAAACCATCCAGAGATAGATACTTTGATTAGCAGCATGACAAACCTCCATAGCTTACTTTGGTTGGCAACAAGATTAAAACCATCCCGAGATACTTTGGTCGGCAACATGACAACAATCTAGAACTACTTTGGTTGGAAGCATGACAACAATCTACAACTACTTTGGTTGGAAACATGACAGCAATCTAGAACTACTTTGGTTGGATACATGACAACAATCTAGAACTACTTTGGTTAGAAACATGACAACAATCTAGAACTACTTTGGTTGGAAACATGACAACAATCTACAACTACTTTGGTTGGAAACATGACAACAATCTAGAACTACTTTGGTTGGAAACATGACAACAATCTAGAACTACTTTGGTTGGATACATGACAACAATCTAGAACTACTTTGGTCGGCAACATGACAACAATCTAGAACTACTTTGGTTGGAAACATGACAACAATCTAGAACTACTTTGGTTGGCAACATGACAACAATCTAGAGCTACTTTGGTTGGAAACATGACAACCATCTAGAACTACTTTGGTCGGCAACATGACAACAATCTAGAACTACTTTGGTTGGCAACAACGATGTTTGACATTGGCCGGTTAGCAAACATTGACTGTAACATTTACAAATGCCAGTGGTGCAGATATTTATGATACAAAGAGCCAGCATACCTTTGCGGCGGCCATGAAAAAGACCTGTGGCAATATTTCCGAATGTCAATATTGCTTTTAAGTATTTAAGTGTTTATATAATTGTTCTTATCTGCTTCAATTTGTCGATATGAAGTGCTTAGATGACCCCCAACACTGCTATAGATCTTTGTCCAAAACACTGTTATAGATCTGTAACCCCAAACTGTTATAGACCCGTGACCCCAAGAATGCTATAGATCTGTGACCCCAACACTGCTATAGACCTATGACCCCGACACTGTTATAGATCCTTTACCCCAACACTGTTATATATCACTGACCCCCAACACTGATATAGATGTGTCCAAAACACTGTCATAGACCTGTGACCCCAAAACTGTTATAGACATGTGACCCCAACACTGTTATAGATCCTTGACCCCAACACAGTTTTAGATATGTGACCCCAACACTCCTTATATATCCCTGACCCCCAAACACTGCTATAGATCTGTGACCCCAACAATACACGGGAACATACATGCAAAAAAAATACTTAGTGGACTTACTCAGACGTGGGTAAACTTTGTCCCGCGGGCAAAATATGATTGATGCGGCTCGCCATTTGCTAATATCAGACCGTTCACTCAAAAGACGGTTACATATTTATTTATAAAATCACTCCACTCATCTAAGTCCAGCTCTCCTGTCGAATTTTAAGAACCCGCTGTGGCACGCGGTTAAAAAATGTTGCATACCTCTGAACTAGCTACTCTATCTAATGAACTCGTACATTACTAGAGATAGTGAACTGATGGAACTCGTACATTACTAGAGATAGTGAACTGATTGAACTCGTACATTACTAGAGATAGAGAACTGATCGAACTCGTACATTACTAGAGATAGTGAACTGATGGAACTCGTACATTACTAGAGATAGAGAACTGATGGAACTCGTACATTACTAGAGATAGTGAACTGATGGAACTCGTACATTACTAGAGATAGAGAACTGATGGAACTCGTACATTACTAGAGATAGAGAACTGATGGAACTCGTACATTACTAGAGATAGTGAACTGATGGAACTCGTACATTACTAGAGATAGAGAACTGATGGAACTCGTACATTACTAGAGATAGAGAACTGATGGAACTCGTACATTACTAGAGATAGAGAACTGATGGGACTCATACATTACTAGAGATAGTGAACTGATGGAACTCGTACATTACTAGAGATAGAGAACTGATGGAACTCGTACATTACTAGAGATAGTGAACTGATGGAACTCGTACATTACTACAGATAGTGAACTGATGGGACTCATACATTACTACAGATAGTGAACTGATGGAACTCATACATTACTAGAGATAGTGAACTGATGGGACTCGCACATTACTAGAGATAGAGAACTGATGGAAGTCGTACATTACTAGAGATAGTGAACTGATGGAACTCGTACATACTCGATAATTATTTATTCTGATAATCTTAAAGAAAAAATATTGTATTTTGTTAAAAAATCCTAAATTGCATCTTCCTTAGCTTTTTATCTCAGTAGTCTATTTAACGCAGTTGTCATACATCTTCCATAGCTATTTAACGCAGTTGTCAAATTACACCTTCCATTACTATTTAACGCAGTAGTCCAATTACATCTTCCATAACTATGTAACGCAGTAGTCAAATTACATCTTCCATAACTATTTAACGCAGTAGTCAAATTACATCTTCCATAACTATTTAACGCAGTAGTCAAATTACATCTTCCATAACTATTTAACGCAGTAGTCAAATTACATCTTCCATAACTATTTAACGCAGTAGTCAAATTACATGGTTGATCTGGAGAAAACGGTAAACATTCTATATATATCTAGATAAGCGCCCACGCTTGTAATTTGCGTAATGTTATGTAGATATCAGGATATGTTGTTCATATATTATGTAGATATCAGGATATGTTGTTCATATATTATGTAGATATCAAGATATGTTGTTCATATATTATGTAGATATCAGGATATGTTGTTCATATATTATGTAGATATCAGAATATGTTGTTCATATATTATGTAGATATCAGGATATGTTGTTCATATATTATGTAGATATCAGGATTTGTTGTTCATATATTATGTAGATATCAGGATATGTTGTTCATATATTATGTAGATATCAGAATATGTTGTTCATATATTATGTAGATATCAGGATATGTTGTTCATATATTATGTAGATATCAGGATATGTTGTTCATATATTATGTAGATATCAGGATATGCTGTTCATATATTATGTAGATATCAGGATATGTTGTTCATATATTATGTAGATATTACCATTTAAAGTTCTGATTCCCTTGAAAGCTCCAATACTTTCCATGCCATGAATCGCCCCATTACAAAAACCAACCGTTTAATTTTTTTATACAGCCGTGTTACTGTTATATCTATAGATATTTGATTTGATGTTTGTGTGTGTACATCATAAAGAACATCAAATACATGTCATCAATTAGAAATAAAATGTGAATATCTATAGATGTGTGTGTGCATCAGCTAATGTGTGTGCATCAGCTAATACATGTCATAAACAAGAAATACAAATCTTAGAAAAATTGACTGTAAATTTATCTACGGATAAAAAGACCTAAAGACTAGCCATAACATAATAAATCAATTTAATACACAGTTCATTAAACCGTAGAAGGCAAAAAAATGCAGTACAAACACATTAAAAAGTTCATTCACATAGTTCATAGTTCATTGCTGATGTAGTAATGAAAAAAAACAACAACCAACAATATGATGTAACCGTTAAAATGTTTGTATAACTTGTTTTATAGATTGAATGTTTATATAACTTGTTTTATACATTGAATGTTTGTATAACTTGTTCTACAAATTGAATGTTTGCATAACTTGTTTTATAAATTGAATGTTTGTATAACTTGTTTTATAAATTGAATGTTTGTATAACTTGTTTTATAAATTGAATGTTTGTATAACTTGTTTTATAAATTGAATGTTTGTTTAACTTGTTTTATAAATTGAATGTTTGTATAACTTGTTTTATAAATTGAATGTTTGTATAACTTGTTTTATAAATTGAATGTTTGTTTAACTTGTTTTATAAATTGAATGTTTGTATAACTTGTTTTATAAATTGAATGTTTGTATAACTTGTTTTATAAATTGAATGTTTGTTTAACTTGTTTTATAAATTGAATGTTTGTATAACTTGTTTTATAAATTGAATGTTTGTATAACTTGTTTTATAAATTGAATGTTTGTATAACTTGTTTTATAAATTGAATGTTTGTATAACTTTGCGTATTATAAATTGTCATTTTTTTTCCAACCCATGTTTTAAAAACATAAATTAAGCCAATGTTTATTTTTTTTTCAACACTTCGGACAAACCTAAGAACAGGAAGACATAAACAGCCAGCGGAAATAAAATATGCTGATAAATTATTTAAATGTCACGTGACATTGTTGAATTTTGGTTTTGTCCACAACCACCCGATAAAGGGAGAGAGAAACTGGCAGAATTAATCAGAGAAATCTGAAAGTTACACGAAAATTTATGTAAATACACCATGTGTAGATCTATTTCTTACCTAAAAAGTTTTTATTGCTTAAAGATATTTCTTTATTTCATGAGTGATATCTTCAGGGAGACAATGCTGGTTTGCATTCATCAAAAGAAATCAAAGACTGAGCATAGTTGTGCGGCTATTTCAAAACTGGTGGGAATTTCATTTTTCATGTCAACAGCACTGTAAGCTACCCAACCATTACCTTAACCTTTACTAGATAAATACATTTGTCCACCTTTACAAGATAATACATTTGTCCACCTTTACAAGATAATACATTTGTCCACCTTTACAAGATAAATAGATTTGTCCATCTTTACAAGATAAACACATTTGTCCACCTTTACAAGATAAATACATTTGTCCACCTTTACAAGATAAATACATTTGTCCATCTTTACAAGATAATACACTTGTCCACCTTTACAAGATAAATACATTTGTCCACCTTTACAAGATAATACATTTGTCCACCTTTACAAGATAATACATTTGTCCACCTTTACAAGATAAATACATTTGTCCACCTTTACAAGATAAATACATTTGTCCACCTTTACAAGATAAATACATTTGTCCACCTTTACAAGATAAATAGATTTGTCCACCTTTACAAGATAATACATTTGTCCATCTTTACAAGATAATACATTTGTCCACCTTTACAAGATAAATACATTTGTCAACCTTTACAAGATAAATACATTTGTCCACCTTTACAAGATAATACATTTGTCCACCTTTACAAGATAAATAGATTTGTCCACCTTTACAAGGTAAATACATTTGTCCACCTTTACAAGATAAATACATTTGTCCACCTTTACAAGATAATACATTTGTCCACCTTTACAAGATAAATAGATTTGTCCACCTTTACAAGATAATACATTTGTCCATCTTTACAAGATAAATACATTTGTCCACCTTTACAAGATAATACATTTGTCCACCTTTACAAGATAAATAGATTTGTCCACCTTTACAAGATAATACATTTGTCCACCTTTACAAGATAAATAGATTTGTCCACCTTTACAAGATAATACATTTGTCCACCTTTACAAGATAATACATTTGTCCACCTTTACAAGATAAATACATTTGTCCACCTTTACAAGATAAATACATTTTCCACCTTTACAAGATAAATACATTTGTCCACCTTTACAAGATAAATACATTTGTCCACCTTTACAAGATAAATACATTTGTTCAGAGGCTGATTTAACGGTGGGTGTGACATTGGTCCCGACACCGGATGAAAAGCCCAAAACTGTAGCTACACATTTCATGTTATTTTTTTAGTCTTTTGTTGTTAGGGGGTCCCAAAATTACTTCTGCGTCCGGGGCCTGACTGTCCCTAATCCGTCTCTACTTACTTTATACAAATAATTATTTTGGTCTTATGTTTTATTTTTTTTTTATTTCACCAGGTGACCGACTGTCAAACAAACAACAACACAAACGCAGTCAATTTCTCCGTGTGGAAACTAAATGATCGAATGTGGTTTATTATGGATACCAAGGGATGTAATCACTTTCACTTCTCTGTAGAATGGCCTCTGATTTATTCACTATCTACCTGATACTTATCTGCCAATCAAAATTTCACAGTTCATTGGATGTGCTAATATTTTAACGCCATGCCTAATGCACATAAAATTATTACATTTTGCTACATGTTTTGTGGAATTTTCTTAACAGAAACATCTATTAAAGAAATAAATTACCGGAAGATAAAATTAACTAATGTCGGTGTGGTGCTAACTGGAGACGTTTACATAGCCAAGTCTATTCTGTCTTGTGTAGTCATGTGTCTCAATAGACAGTACCCTGTGCTTATATACGACAGAACGACATCAGAATGTAAACCAGGGCTTGGAACACATTCTTCAGGCAGTCTAGCTGAACGCGGACAGTCGATATATGTGACTAATGACAACAGCATATTTCAGTTAAACATTACGACAGATTTAATCAGCAATACGCCATGTAATACAGATATGATCACAACAATGTCTGATAATCTAACAGATATAGAGATTATTACGCCATATGATACAGATATGATCACAACAATGTCTGATAATCCAACAGATACAGAGATTATTACGCCATATGATACAGATATGATCACAACAATGTCTGATAATCCAATAGATACAGAGAGCATTACGCCATATAATACAGATATGATCACAATAATGTCTGATAACCCAACAGCTACAGATAGCGTCACACCATATGATACAGATATCACCACAACAATGTCTGATAACCCGACAGCTACAGATGGCGTCACACCATATGATACAGATATCACCACAACAATGTCTGATAACCCGACAGCTACAGATAGCGTCACACCATATGATACAGATATCACCACAACAATGTCTGATAACCCAACAGCTACAGATAGCGTCACACCATATGATACAGATATCACCACAACAATGTCTGATAACCCAACAGCTACAGATAGCGTCACACCATATGATACATATACCACCACAACAATGTCTGATAACCCGACAGCTACATATAGCGTCACACCATATGATACAGATATCACCACAACAATGTCTGATAACCCGACAGCTACAGATAGCGTGAAACCATATGATACAGATATCACCACAACAATGTCTGATAACCCAACAGCTACAGATAGCGTCACACCATATGATACAGATATCACCACAACAATGTCTGATAACCCGACAGCTACAGACAGCATCACACCATATGATACATATACCACCACAACAATGTCTGATAACCCGACAGCTACATATAGCGTAACACCATATGATACAGATATCACCACAACAATGTCTGATAACCCGACAGCTACAGATAGCGTCACACCATATGATACAGATACCACCACAACAATGTCTGATAACCCGACAGCTACAGATAGCGTCACACCATATGATACAGATATCACCACAACAATGTCTGATAACCGGACAGCTACAGATAGCGTCACACCATATGATACATATACCACCACAACAATGTCTGATAACCCGACAGCTACAGATAGCGTCACACCATATGATACATATACCAACACAACAATGTCTGATAACCCGACAGCTACATATAGCGTCACACCATATGATACAGATATCACCACAACAATGTCTGATAACCCGACAGCTACAGATAGCGTGAAACCATATGATACAGATATCACCACAACAATGTCTGATAACCCAACAGCTACAGATAGCGTCACACCATATGATACAGATATCACCACAACAATGTCTGATAACCCGACAGCTACAGACAGCGTCACACCATATGATACATATACCACCACAACAATGTCTGATAACCCGACAGCTACAGATAGCGTAACACCATATGATACAGATATCACCACAACAATGTCTGATAACCCGACAGCTACAGATAGCGTCACACCATATGATACAGATATCACCACAACAATGTCTGATAACCCAACAGCTACAGATAGCGTCACACCATATGATACAGATATCACCACAACAATGTCTGATAACCCAACAGCTACAGATAGCGTCACACCATATGATACATATACCACCACAACAATGTCTGATAACCCGACAGCTACATATAGCGTAACACCATATGATACAGATATCACCACAACAATGTCTGATAACCCGACAGCTACAGACAGCGTCACACCATATGATACAGATATCACCACAACAATGTCTGATAACCCAACAGCTACAGATAGCGTCACACCATATGATACAGATATCACCACAACAATGTCTGATAACCCGACAGCTACAGACAGCGTCACACCATATGATACATATACCACCACAACAATGTCTGATAACCCGACAGCTACAGATAGCGTAACACCATATGATACAGATATCACCACAACAATGTCTGATAACCCGACAGCTACAGATAGCGTCACACCATATGATACATATACCACCACAACAATGTCTGATAACCCGACAGCTACAGATAGCGTCACACCATATGATACATATACCACCACAACAATGTCTGATAACCCGACAGCTACATATAGCGTCACACCATATGATACAGATATCACCACAACAATGTCTGATAACCCGACAGCTACAGATAGCGTCACACCATATGATACATATACCACCACAACAATGTCTGATAACCCGACAGCTACAGATAGCGTCACACCATATGATACAGATATCACCACAACAATGTCTGATAACCCAACAGCTACAGATAGCGTCACACCATATGATACAGATATCACCACAACAATGTCTGATAACCCGACAGCTACAGATAGCGTCACACCATATGATACAGATATCACCACAACAATGTCTGATAACCCAACAGCCACAGATAGCGTCACACCATATGATACAGATATCACCACAACAATGTCTGATAACCCAACAGCTACAGATAGCGTCACACCATATGATACAGATATCACCACAACAATGTCTGATAACCCAACAGCTACAGATAGCGTCACACCATATGATACAGATATCACCACAACAATGTCTGATAACCCGACAGCTACAGATAGCGTGAAACCATATGATACAGATATCACCACAACAATGTCTGATAACCCAACAGCTACAGATAGCGTCACACCATATGATACAGATATCACCACAACAATGTCTGATAACCCGACAGCTACAGACAGCGTCACACCATATGATACATATACCACCACAACAATGTCTGATAACCCGACAGCTACAGATAGCGTCACACCATATGATACATATACCACCACAACAATGTCTGATAACCCGACAGCTACATATAGCGTCACACCATATGATACAGATATCACCACAACAATGTCTGATAACCCGACAGCTACAGATAGCGTGAAACCATATGATACAGATATCACCACAACAATGTCTGATAACCCAACAGCTACAGATAGCGTCACACCATATGATACAGATATCACCACAACAATGTCTGATAACCCGACAGCTACAGACAGCGTCACACCATATGATACATATACCACCACAACAATGTCTGATAACCCGACAGCTACAGATAGCGTAACACCATATGATACAGATATCACCACAACAATGTCTGATAACCCGACAGCTACAGATAGCGTCACACCATATGATACATATACCACCACAACAATGTCTGATAACCCGACAGCTACAGATAGCGTCACACCATATGATACAGATATCACCACAACAATGTCTGATAACCCAACAGCTACAGATAGCGTCACACCATATGATACAGATATCACCACAACAATGTCTGATAACCCGACAGCTACAGATAGCGTCACACCATATGATACATATACCACCACAACAATGTCTGATAACCCGACAGCTACAGATAGCGTCACACCATATGATACATATACCACCACAACAATGTCTGATAACCCGACAGCTACATATAGCGTCACACCATATGATACAGATATCACCACAACAATGTCTGATAACCCGACAGCTACAGATAGCGTGAAACCATATGATACAGATATCACCACAACAATGTCTGATAACCCAACAGCTACAGATAGCGTCACACCATATGATACAGATATCACCACAACAATGTCTGATAACCCGACAGCTACAGACAGCGTCACACCATATGATACATATACCACCACAACAATGTCTGATAACCCGACAGCTACAGATAGCGTAACACCATATGATACAGATATCACCACAACAATGTCTGATAACCCGACAGCTACAGATAGCGTCACACCATATGATACATATACCACCACAACAATGTCTGATAACCCGACAGCTACAGATAGCGTCACACCATATGATACAGATATCACCACAACAATGTCTGATAACCCAACAGCTACAGATAGCGTCACACCATATGATACAGATATCACCACAACAATGTCTGATAACCCGACAGCTACAGATAGCGTCACACCATATGATACATATACCACCACAACAATGTCTGATAACCCGACAGCTACAGATAGCGTCACACCATATGATACAGATATCACCACAACAATGTCTGATAACCCAACAGCTACAGATAGCGTCACACCATATGATACAGATATCACCACAACAATGTCTGATAATCCGACAGTTACAGATAGCATCACACCATATGATACAGATATCACCACAACAATGTCTGATAACCCGACAGCTACAGATAGCATCACACCATATGATACAGATATCACCACAACAATGTCTGATAACCCGACAGCTACAGATAGCGTCACACCATATGATACAGATATCACCACAACAATGTCTGATAACCCAACAGCTACAGATAGCGTCACACCATATGATACAGATATCACCACAACAATGTCTGATAACCCAACAGCTACAGATAGCGTCACACCATATGATACAGATATCACCACAACAATGTCTGATAACCCGACAGCTACAGATAGCGTCACACCATAAGATACATATACCACCACAACAATGTCTGATAACCCGACAGCTACATATAGCGTCACACCATATGATACAGATATCACCACAACAATGTCTGATAACCCAACAGCTACAGATAGCATCACACCATATGATACAGATATCACCACAACAATGTCTGATAACCCGACAGCTACAGATAGCGTCACACCATATGATACATATACCACCACAGCAATGTCTGATAACCCGACAGCTACAGATAGCGTCACACCATATGATACAGATATCACCACAACAATGTCTGATAACCCAACAGCTACAGATAGCATCACACCATATGATACAGATATCACCACAACAATGTCTGATAACCCAACAGCTACAGATAGTGTTACGCCTTATTAAACAGAAATCTGTACACCATTGGTTGATTATCCAACAGTTACAGAAATCGTTACAATAATTGTTGATTATTAACAGTTACCAGATAATGTTACGCCTTATTTAACAAACGAAATTACAGCAATTCTCTTTAAAAACATTTTTCTTGATTACTGAAGACAATGTATCCCGGAAAGTAAAAACTTTCTAAAATAACACTTTTCTTATATATATTCAAATCAATTCAAGCCTATTTATTGATCAATTCAAGGCGATCGGGAGAAAACATCATTGATTATGTTAACATCCTGGTGCTACTAGTAAACCTGCGGATGCTCCAGTCATTAGCTTCATGCATGGCCAACCTGTTGTTAATTCTTAATACATGTATATTAAAAAATATATACACTGTGACATGATGTTGTGTTACTTAATGTGGCGAACCTCACTGCCCATGAGGCAGTACTAAACAAAGTTTGGTTGAACTAATATTTTTTCACTTTTGTTTCTATGACCAACAGGAATATAATTTCAACAAACTGCTGATTTCAATCAACTTATTAAAAAAAAATTTACTATCGGGCGCGACACGCTCTTATATAAACATACACATGTACAGGGTGTCCACTGAGTCAGTATAACTTCTATCTAAATTTAGTAGTACATTTCAATGATTAAATTTTAGTAGCACATTTCAATGATTTAATTTAGTAGTACATTTCAATGATTACATTTTGGTAGTACATTTGAATGATTAAATTTTAGTTGTACATTTCAATGATTAAATTTTAGAAGTACATTTGAATGATTAAAACAAACGACTTCAAAAACAATAATCCAATGTTTTATTAGCACAAATATTTTTTTAATGAATCGTAAATTTGGCAGGTCCTCATTAATGCATACTATTCAGTGATTGGGCAAAAGTTACAAATTTTTAACTAAAATGTAACTAACTTTCAGTTAATCTCTTTTTAAAAAATTAAATAGAAAGTTTAACTTTTAAAAAAAAAGTTTAGTTAAATCATCAGTTTAACTACATTTTTTAAATTATAACTAAAAAAGTTTAACTAAAATATTGTAACTAAAAATATTTCCTTTCCATTTATTGAATATTTTGGAAAATTTCAAATTATCATGTGAACATTTTATCTTTGGCCTTTTCTTATTCATAAAATTTCTTTATTTAACGTCTTTGGTTTTTATATTTCATTCTACACTTTGGGCGCGTTGTTTCAATCTACCGGTGCACCACAACCGCAATCGTTATGAAACAGTGGGTTTTTTCATGATGTATCAGGATTTTAACAACGACTTGGTTGATCAGATGTACAAGATGATTTATATAGTTACATGCATGAAGATCGACAGCCAGCAAATACAGTTGAAATTGTCAGTAAAGTCGAACTTTATTTAAGAAACCCTTCCACAGAAAATTCTTCATTGCTTTCATTTCCACGATTGGCTGCTGCATTTTGTAGATACATTGCAACACTTCCCAGTAGTGCAGCCGTTGAACGACTTTTTAGTGTTGCGAGCCAAATTTTAACATCTAGAAGGTGTAAAATGTCCGTTGTTCTTATTGATGAATAAGTTTTTCTTAGATATAAATTTAAAAAAACTAGTTTGAAAGTTTTTCATGTTATAAACCTTTTGAAAATGTTAAAATTATAAACAAAATGATTAATGTGAATAATATTGATATTTTCATTAATTTACATATTTATTGTTTATTAAACCTTTAAAATTTTCATTCAAAAATATGTTTGTTAAAACTCACTTAAATTAAAAAAGTTAGTTAAAAAAAGTTAAACTAAAAAATAAAAGTTTTAGTTAAAAGTTACTCTTTTGATAAAAAGTTAGTTAACTAATAATTTAACTACTTTTTAAAAAGTTAGTTACAACAATAGTTTAACTATTAATTTCTAGTTACTGCCCATCACTGATACTATGTGGCATACTATTCTGCATTTTGATTAAAAACAGTCACGTGATTTGGATATTTATTTGAAAATAGTAAAGTAGTAGTAAAGTTAAGAAGTAGTAAAGTTAAGAAGTAGTGAAGTTCCCTTAGCCTAAGAGCGCCATGGGTGTGTAGAAATCATCTGTTTCTGTAACCACGGCACATACGTGGATTGTGTGGTCAGCACAACACCCAGGCAACTTAAGTCAAGTACTAACTTACAGCTAGATGGACTTGACGGACTTCAACCAACTTGCGTCAGAACGTGGACCATTCCCTTGGCTCTCATAGACGATCGAACCCGGGAGTACCCAGTTGACACTTTAAACAACTTGACCACTCATCCCTCTATTAAATGATAAAAGTTTCCGAAAACTGGGGAAATAGCATGAACTTTTAGATAAATTCTCCGATTTCATTCTACTGTATAATAGCATATTAATAACCTTATTACAAACTATATGCATGATCTACATTCAATTTTAATCCATTTTACAGGAATTTAGAGAAAATTTGCAACAGATGTAAGCGGCCATTTTCAGAAAAACAAAAAAACAAAAAATATATATAGAAATAAATTGTGTCTAGAACATAATGCTCATATGCCGGCAGCCCCGTAGCGTGAAAATTCTACAGCAGGGGCCAGGCATTCTACAGCAGAGGCCAGGCAATAGCAGGGGGGCAGGTAATACATTTTACTAAGTAGAACAAATAAGCAGAGGGGCCAGACAAAGCACAGGGGGCCCGGCCCCCCCTGGCCCCCCCCCCACGCAACGGGCCTGTATGTCGGAGGTATATCTTGCTGTATAGTCTTTTACTTTTACAATAAACAATATGTATTATCCACACTCTTTTTACTTTTAAGATATATAAATATTTTTTTTATATGCATTGAAAGTGTGGCCACCGCCTTTACTCCAATGTGGCCAGCAGCAGAGGCTAAAAGTTTGGACACCACCACATGCTGTACAAGAAAAAAGTTTTTTTTTTTAGCAAGGGGAAGCAACTGTTTAAATTCATCTCTGAATGGCCATGTTGAATTGTGTCTCTTGTTGTATATCATTTACTTTCTCTACCGCGATTGGTCAATGGAAAAAAAACCCAACAACAACAACCCAGATAGATAAATGGTTGTCAGCTCTCATTTAGGGTCAAGTTTATCACACAGTTTTAGATGCACTGTAATAGAATCAAATTAAATACAGTTATGTGTATAATAACAATAGTACGCACATACACAGAGCTGAACCACTGTACCATGGCTGAACCACTGTACCATGGTTGAACCACTGTACCATGGCTGATATAATATAATGTGAATGTCTTAATGTAATTGTGGATAGAATCCGTTGTTTGATATTATCAACGTCGACTGGACACTTTCTTAAGTGGACATTGTTCATATTGGACATTGGCGAATGCTTGCAGGTATAGTCTGAAAATATTGTTCAAAGCTATCGTAGTATGAAAGTACAAGGTACTATTGCCTTTCATGTATGTACTAAGTACAGTTACCTTACATGTATTTTAATAAGTTCTGTTGTCTTATACAAGGATCTATGGACTAAGTAATGTCTTATATGAGCAGCTATGCACTAAGTAATTTTGCCTTACATGAGGACCTATGCACTAAGAGATGTTGTCTTTTACATGTATTTACTAAATCGCATCAATTATTCAATACAATTTTAGCACGAAAATTATCTTTGAGCCAATATCTCTTCTGAGAGGTGTGAGCCAAATGGGTCCATAGAAAAGTGGTGTCTACAGGGAATCAACTGCAGCCGGTCTACGTCCCTTTGTACATCTGGCAACGACGTATACAGATCTAATTTTGACAGCTAAAATTGAATCGAAACACAAAAAAGAGATTTATTCGCAGAGTTTTGCAGGAGCGTAACTAGACATTAGTATTTGTGTACCAAGTGAGTGCACTGTGTCCTTTGCAGGTGCGCAGAGTTCACTATCAATTTCGTCGTTATCCAGTGTATTCCCTTATTAAGAGTTACATCAACGTGGAGTGAATTAAATAATGACGCCATTTGGCGGAGCTCAATAAGTGATGACGCGATTTGGTTGGCACCGCCAACTCTAGCCGGTCGCCTGTTGACAAGTTTTGGTTCACGCGATTAGTGAATGTGGTTGTTTGCTGTATACGTCATTTTTGGTTTATGGAATGTCTGTAGCATTTGGGATATGAAGCACTACCAAAATACCAAACCGCCAGAAAGGATATCATTGGCTGCTGAACTTTGAGGTCGGTAGGAAGCAGACGTCTAGATTTATGTTAGCAGTTGCGCTTTAGACAGAAGTCAGATGTTATATTTACTCCACTGAATACCCAAGAGTAGAGCCGTAACTATGGTGGTGCACTGTGCGAGCTACATTTTTTGGCGCCAATGTGAAAAACGCAAAAACATTTATCAGCGTTCTTTCGGGGCCCCTTTCTAATTGGGCACCCCGTGCGGCCGCACAACCTGCAGTACCCTTCCTACGTTACTGTCTAAGAGTTCTTCACATCACTTTAAAAAAAAAAAATTCGATTTTTCTCAGTAGTCTAAAGATCATATGCCTTTCCCATTTGAGCTTATGTGCGTTTTTTTTTTTAAATTCTACGCAATAGTGACAATGAGCAACAAGCGTAACAGAATATGTTCACTGAGTAAAACGCAGAACAAAATATGCTCACTGCTGGAAAGGCAACAAACAAATGACGCTGCCTTTAAGTGTAAACAACTATGGCACATTTATGGATTTATGTTTCTAGCCAGATTGCCAGATTAATAAAATGTAGCTATAAAATAAACTATTATATTTTTCTATAGCAGTATTTGCATGATTTATTTAAATGTAGTAGTACAGTCAGAAAACAAGAACTTTAATTTATTTCACCTTTTTATTTTATTTTTAAACATCATCATATAAAATCGAAACAGTTTTAATATGTCAGTACAATACTTATAGATTTGTTCATTTTCATATTGCACTTAAGATACTCAGATATTTACATATGTACAATTATTCAATTCATACATTAAAAGCTATAACGAAAAAAGATTATTAACATAATTAAAGTCAAGTTTTAAGACATCTAAGCTAATACTTGCAAATTAAAATCACTATTTTTGTAAAATTAAAAAGCAAAAGAAGGACTGGATCTATTTGTAAAAGAAATGAAACAAATGAAATTGCAAAATGTATGATCTATGCATACTTTTTTTTAAACTTAAGACAATTTTACAGAATTGAAAATAAAACAAAAATACAGATGCATTTGCAAGTATTAAAAAAAAATAGTGTAAAAGGCAGCCATTAATGGAACAGATAACATAACATTACTCAATGAGTAGACATATGTAATGATACAGTTACATACTGGATATAACATTAGCATTCATTGGTTTCAAATATAGCTGAGAGAAATAGAGAAGTACAGTTTATGAGACAATTGAGAAAACTGGCCTATGATCCCCATCACAAAATTAGTGCCCATATACATGTATAAAAATACTTAAAATTATTATTTTCTTAAAAAAGAAATTATATTTAAGTTTCCAAATGTTAGTGAATCAAATTTAGATTTTTTTGTTTCCTCTTTTTGTTTTGTCTTGTTACCATGTTTTATATTTATACATTATCTGGTATCTCCTAATACATTTAACACCTTCATTTATAAGAGTCATTGAACTTCAGTATCAAATCAAAGCATAGGCCAAATCACATTATAAAAAAATATTATTGATTGATATTAATTAATGATATAATCTTACAACTTAAGATTATTTCAATTTTATTAAATGATATATTAATCATTGAAGTATGAAAATTAATCAAGGTATTTATTATGCAGCTAAATGCACTGTAAACAATAAGGTATAAGTCGTTACCTGATTTTAATTGTTTCAGTCAACATTCAATTCCCTTTGAATTATAAAACTAATTTTGTCCTCTAAGAAACTAGTAACAAAGGAAGAAAGTGAACCCTAGCACACTGTTATGAGGACCTAGGTATGGGGAAGATAATCATTTTAATATGCATAGGGGATTAGCAGGAAATACATGTATGATAATAAGCTATGCAATACATTTCATTTAGAGGAACAAATCTCATAATGTGTGAATAATGTAAGTTTGTCAGTTTGCAATTACAGTTTTATACTACAGATTCATAATACTGATTGTAATTTATGTTTTTACTAAATTGATTACAATATCCTCCCCCAATCAGCCCAAAAAAAAAAAAGATAAGCGGATTTCAACAATAAGCCATTTAATAGCAGTGTATGGGTTGGAGCCCAAGTGAGACCAGTTACCTACATCACCTGTAGTAAAACCAAGGGTATGACGGTGATGTAGAAAGCGTACTACAAAAACTGTCCCAACCGTGGTTGGCAGGATCAAGAGAAGTAGGGACGTAAGTTGGTAATGGTAAAATTTTACAGTTAATATGATAAAAAAAATGTAATTTACTTTAAAAAAAAATAGATTGGATAAAGATTATCTATGAAAAAATTTTAAATATGTGATAGTAAAATAATGTTATTGCACATGTATCATTAAAGGTGAAATAAGATTAATTCCATAGTAAAAAATAGTGTAAAGTTTTAGAAATTATTTCACTTATAAAAATTAGATAAACATTTTAACTTAATATCAGCCATTGGTGGTTATGAAAATATGCTCATATAAAAGTTAATTATAAAACAGATCTATTGCCAAAAACAGAGAAAGAGTCAAGAATTTACATTATAAATATAAATAACAAATTAAGCTTTTTAAAATGCATTTTAGTTTGGCAAATAAAAATATTTTGTCTTGTAGCTTACATTTTTTTTTTTACTATATATTACATTCCATTAAACATGAGAAATAGTAGACTGCAATTACAAAACTTTCTAACAATTAATTTGACTTAATTTAGAATAAAGCTTAAATATATATAATCATCTTAATATTACAGAAAAATGATTCTTATTTAATTTGTAAAAAAAAAGAAAATGAAAAAAACCGAATTTTTTACAAACATTGCTAAAATTGAATGGTTAAGCATATCCGTTTTTTTAAAAAGAAATTTACATTTTTAATTTTCTGTGCCTAGCTCTTTAGTTTTATTAAAAGATAAACTACTAAATTCTATGGTTACTGCTATAATTATATTGAATATATGTATCATAATCTGTAAAAAAAAATTATTTTCTAGCCAGATCTGTAAAGTGTCATCCACAGTTGTGTCATTAACTTAGCTGTAAATTTCATAACTTAAAGTGAGTAAAAAAAAATGACATATAAATCAAGCAGACGTGACAAATAATTTTTATTTTTACAGCTATTATTTTTTATTTAAGAGGTAGATGAACCGCAAAACACCATTTAACTTAGTCAGCTCCAGGGTATATTTTTCACTTTTCATATGTATAAAAATATATTTTATGAAAACTATAATTTGGAAAATAAAAAATGTTTGAGGTTAAAACATTCCCTAACTTTAAAAAAAAAAAAAGATAGAGCTTAGTTATAATCATTAATATTTCTAATGAAATGTAAATTTAAGAAACTTTAGAAACTGCATTTATATTTATAGTAAATAAAGATATACAATTTAAAAAAAGTCTACGAATGGGCCGACAAAGGTGTACACAAATGTGAAGCAATAAAACGAAATATCACCTTTTGACAAAAAATTAGCCCTAAAAATCAGAATGAAAAAAATCTTTGAAGTATAGTATATTTGCTATGTAATTCTACAATCAAAATTTTTCTTTGGCTTTACAGTTTAAAAAAACCAACTTTTCATATAATATTCAAGTGCCAGATAAATAAACACAGTCGCTTGAATAAATGTTTTTTTTGTGCTTATTTTGTTCAATATGTAGAGTATCAACAAGGTTGAGGCTACCAGTGAGGAAGCTAATATCAGAATGAATTGTCAAGTAAACAAGTTTGTTTTCAAAGAAAGATTCAATACTTTTATAACTCTTTTTAAAACCAGAGCCATTTTTTAGTGCTCACAAAAGTAAAAAACAAATGTATCTTGTTTAAAAAAATAATAAAAGAAATAACTTAGCCATAACAATGAGATGAAACAAATATATAAAAAAGATCTAAAATCCTTAATTAAATATTCAATTTGATATTTTGATAGTATTCCTAGTTTTATGTATTTCTGCTCAGTGTATGTAATTAGCATTGATAGCAATACTAACAATAAAAATGTAAATTAAGTAACCCCATTGTCTGTGTTGAAATATTAATTGTCTCTCTCTTCTGAATGCTACATCAATTAATCACATTTATTTCCCTTAAAAAATACATTTTCACTTTCTGCCACACCTTATGCAAAAGGAAATTAATTACAAATTTTATACATCACGTATAGCACACATTACTTTTTAACACAGAAATAAAGTTCAACATATGCAAAATACTGATACCATTCTTCATGACTGGCATTGATAAACATCTAGCACTTGAAAAAAAAATGCTTTATAAATTTATACAATTATACTAGATTTCAATACTGTTTTTCATGTAATGCAATCAGACATAAGCTGTTTTTACACGAGCCATGGGAAGGAAGCCTTCCTTAGGAATAGATGGCACTGGTGGGGGTGTCCCTATGAATTTGTGAGGAGTACTTTGCATTGAACTGGATCCAGGGCCCACTTCTTCATAATGTCCATAGCTGCCACAAATCGAACCAGTATGGAAGCCGGAGGTGCTGTCACTGAGGTCAGAGTTATGGTAGGCTGAGTTGGTGTGAGTGCTGCAGCATCTACCATTGGCCAGCTGGTAGTGGACATTGCAGGTGTCCAAGATTGGTATTTCATACATATCATTATGTATGGTTTCACACCTGCTACCGTTGCTGGAGACCAGAATTCTTCTGTGCTGGTGTTGAAGGGACATATTTTGTGGCATATACTCCATTCCTGGCCTTTGATGCATCTGACATACCACCTGTTCTGGTTTTCTGTGTCGAATGTCTGGCATGGCAAACATGAGTTTTTCCCAGAACCAGGGGTCATCATATTTTAAGTAAGTCCTTGTCCTCATGTACACCTTCAGTGTACTGTCCAGCTTTTCAGTGTCAAGGTCATGCATGAGGATCAAAATAACACGGTTTCTGCGTTCATTCAGGACTTGTTGGTGAGCAGTCTGAAACTCAAACCTACACCACTCTGAGTCAAGAAAGTTATCTGAAACAACCAAAATGGTGCGTTTACTGGCCTCTACACTTCGAACAATTGTCTCTGCAATACAAGCTCCCACTGGAAAGTCCCTGTAATGCACACACAGTTTAAACTTTTTGTCTCCATTTTCCAGCCTTGGAGCAAGCTGGTGGATGACAAAGTCCTCATCCTTGTTACTGTAAGATATGAATGCATCATAAGGTCTCTCATTGTCATCAGCAGCCTTGGCCATTTTGAAAACTCTCAGCCCAAACCGTGTGAAGCAAAGAACTTGGAGGAAGTTTCTATTCATGTAGGCCACAATCAATAGAGCGAGACCAAAGGCTATGACCACACAAGCTGCAATGAGTGCATACGTTTCGGCTTTGTTTGAGGAAGGGTGAATGGTATTTCTAGACATGTTTGCTGGAATTGATTGGTTTTCACTGCATGATTCTAGCTGAAACTCTAAAAGAGAAAAACTTTCAGCATTTTGCGAAGTCTTATCTGTTTTACTTGATGAAATACATTCAATGAATGAAATATCTTCAATGCAGTCTGAATTTCCTCTAATAAACTGAACAAACTTGCAAACAAAATCAATTTCACATGTATATGGGTTCCTGCTAAGTGAGAGTTGTACCTTAAGTCCATTCTCCTTTGAGCGATTTGTGAAATTCCAAAAGGCTTCAATTGGAGGCATAACAAGATCATTTTCCCTCAGATTAATAAGATAAAGATTTGGTAAAGAGAGAAAGGCTGAGGGTTCAATAGAAAATATATCATTGTTTTGAAGATAGAGTTTTTCTAAACTGTCCAGCCCTTTGAATATACCAGAGTAAATAATTGTAAGAAGATTGTCATTCAGATATAGCACCTTAACAGATTTTAGTCCCCTGAATGTATTGTTTTGAATCGTGTGAATTTGGCTGTTATTTAGATACAGTTCAATTAGATATTTCAAAACCAGAAATTTATGTTCTTGTAGAACCTGTATATTGTTGCCATCCAATCGTAGATGAGTAGCGCCTTCTGGTATTTTCTCAGGGACATTAGTGAGATCAGCATCGTAACAGTGAACTTGGTGAATGTGCAAGAAATCATCACCAATATAGCACTGACATGATGGCGGACAGATATACTTGCAGTAGCAAGCATCGTAGTCACAACACATGCAGGTATCTTCACAGTGGTTCTGGTAATGGCACAAAAACTCTTCTCTTTTCAAACTGTGGATGGGCATCTTGTTAGAGTAGAAGGGAGACAGGCAGCCATATTTCAATGTGGTTTGAAAAGTTGGCAAGGTACCCATGTCCTTCAGTTTCTCATCATACCAATCTTTCAACCAGCCAAGCTTGCAATCACAAACAAGCGGGTTGTAGAAAAGATTGAAGGTGGGACTGAAGAGCATGTTGAAGGCAATCTCAACATCCATCCTGGACAATGATGTCAGATTATTGTTGCTCAAGTTGACTTCTTGAAGATTGGACAACGATTTAAATGTGTGAGCAGAAATCTGGTGGATATTGTTGTGGCTCAGGTCAAGGGTCTCCAAAGATTTTGGAAGTTGGTTTCTCAAAACCCTGGATATTTTGTTGTAGCTCAGCTGAAGAACTTTCAAATAATTGAGGTCCCTGAATACATTATTGGTGGCAGTCATCTCATTATGAGAAAGGTCAATTTCTGTAACTTTAGGTGAGCTGGTGAAAGTGTCATCTTCCAGATTTGTTAAAAAGTTAAATGACAGATCAATTATTTTTAAGTTATCACATCCTTTGAACATCCTAATTGGCAATGATCTCAGTCTATTGTGACTCAGGGAAAGAAAGAGCAACTCCTTCAGGTCTTGTAAGGTCTGGGCAAGAATGCTAGAAATGTTGTTGTAGCCAGCATCAATTTTTTCAAGAGCTTCATTGTAGTTTAGGAAAGGTAACTCTTGCAAAGAGTTATATGAAACATTCAAGTATATCATTTTTTTTGACTTTGAAAAAAACTCTCTGGGTAAGACTTTCAAATAATTATTGCTCAGGTCCACCATTAGAATTTCGTCTAAAGCCGTAAACGTTTTGGGAGTTAGCTCAAGCAGACCGTTAAAGCTGATGTCGAAAATTTCCAATTTCTTCAACTGGGTCAGAGCGTCAGTTTGCAAATATCTAATATTATTGTTATTCAAACGCAGGTAGATGAGTTCTGATAAATTCTGAGAAAATCTGAAGGGTATTTCAGGAATTGAATTGTATGACAAATCTAGAGTCATTAGGTTATATTGAGAATTAAAAGCTTCACTTGTCAGACTGGAAATTAGATTGTGGCTGAGATTTAAAGCTTTTAATTTAATATTTGACATAGTGTCTTCATTGATTTTTGTCAGCTTATTTAGAGACAAGTTCAGATTTCTTAGATGATCTTGATTCAAGTCAGCTATCTCTAACCACACATTGTCACTTAAGTTCATGTCTGCCATTTCTAATTCAACTAGATTAGGAACACTAGCAAGAAAATGTCTCTGCAGATAGGAAACGGGATTTTTCGACATATACAGGAACTGAAGATTATGGCAACCTTGCAGTAAATCTTCTCTTATTTCAGTCAAAGAATTGTTTGAAATATCCAAAAGGTATAAGTTTACAAAATTTTTAAATGGATAAATATCATACTTGTAAATTAAATTTCCTGACATGTATAAATAGTGAAGACTTGATAAGTTTTCTGACAACCATTTTGGAATTTCTGCAATAAAATTATTGTGAACATCCAGCGTTTCAAGTTTCAAGTATTTACCATCACAGTTGATGCCAATGTCTTCAAGATAATTCAGGCTATTGAATGACAAATTTAGACTCTTTAATGAATTGTAGGCACATAGAGGGAAAAGTTTTTTTAATGAGCTCTGTGAAATTTCCAAATTTTCCAACAGTCGCATGTTGGACAGCAGATTAGCGTCAAGTTCTTTAATGTTGGCATGTTGTACAATAAGTTTCTTTAAGTAGGTCAGACCTTCAAATGCTCCCCTGAAAAACAGAATAAAATGGGAAATAATTACATTTTTTTTTCCAACTTTATTGTATTTATCAGGTTATCTAAGTATATGGCATAGGGTGGTTGTATAATGCACTATAGGTAAATAGTATAATGCAATTGTATAATGTAAAATAGGTATATGGTATAAGGTGATTGTATAATGTACAATAGGCATATGGTGATTGTATAATGTACAATAGGTAGCCTATATGGTATAAGGTGATTGTGTAATGTACAAAAGATATTTAGTATAGTGTGATTGTATAATATACAAAAGATATATAGTATAGTGTGATTGTATAATGTACTGTAGATATATGGTATAAGTTGATTGTATAATATACAAAAGGTACAAATGTTTTCAGCAATTAAACAAAACTAAAAAAGACAAAAAAACATCAACAAACCGTGTTAACTTTTGAAATGCACATTTGTCAAACGTTAACTGTCTCAGGTTTGTCATAGCCTCAAAGGCTCCATCCCAGAGCTCAGACATTGGAGGATCTTCTACATAATTGATTTGACTGAAAATTAGGCAAAGAAATATGTTTACTTTATTTGTGTTACACTTTTTAAATTACTTGTACAATGAGGTACAGTTTAATTAAAGTAAATAAACATATATGTATAAGAGCAAGCAGAAGGGTGGCAGTTTTTCCAATTTAGTATTTTTTGTTAGAGGCCATGATTAGGCCACAGGTGCCACTGAAACTATTTAGGTTACTGCATGTCAGGCCCGTAGCGTGCGGGGTGGGGGGCAGGGGGCCGGGCCCCCCTGCATTTTGTCTGCCCCCCAGCTTATTTGTTCTACTTAGTAAAATGTATTACCTGGCCCCCCTGCTATTGCTTGGCCCCTGCTGTAGAATGCCTGGCCCCTGCTGTAGAATTTTCACGCTACGGGGCTGCTGCATGTATGTGCATATTATGATTTATTTTTAAAAAATCTTACATTACTTGGTCATTTAGAAAAGTATGAAAAGGTATGAATATGATAACTAAGTACTGACATGTATATTTAAAATAGTAAATATTACTTTATTCATCTTTAATTGGTACAACAAATATCACATCTTGATAAGAAAAATTAGTCATGAACATACAGTAATATCTAACATACTACAGTACGTTATCTCATTCAGTGACAATTTCTTCAGGTCTTCGGGGCCCTGGGCAGAGACTTTAGAGATATCTGGTGGCCCTTGGCCGAGACTTCAGAGATATTTGGTGGCCCTCGGCAGAGACTTTAGAGATATTTGGTGGCCATCAGCAGAGACTTTAGAGATAATTGGTGGCCCTCGGCAGAGACTTTAGAGATATTTGGTGGCCATCAGCAGAGACTTTAGAGATATTTAGTGGCCCTCGGCAGAGACTTCAGAGATATTTAGTGGCCCTCGGCAGAGACTTTAGAGATATTTGGTGGCCATCAGCAGAGACTTTAGAGATATTTAGTGGTCCTCGACAGAGACTTCAGAGATATTTAGTGGCCCTTGGCAGAGACTTCAGAGATATTTTGTGGCCCTTGGCAGAGACTTTAGAGATATTTAGAGGGCTCTAAGCTAAGTTGCCTGAAGGGACCATATTATCACCTCATTTAATTGAAATATAATACTGGGGAAAGGGGTCCTTTGGTTATTGGGGCCAAAGGGGGTTTGTCTATTGTATAGTCTATACATAACAACATCTCTGATCTCATTTTACTCTCACATTCTAGTGAACATATTTTAAGAATCTTTGGACATCAGTTCGAGTTGACTGTACCTGTATTTACAGATGACGTAGAGAGCTGCAGTCTGCGAGTTTGAGATCGTTTGAATCATGGAGGTTGCCGCAGAGGTGCTGGGAGATATGTTGGCTACAGTGCAGATTAAATAATACTGCTGCATTGAATTCACTGTCTGTGAGGAGAAATACATAAATAGATAAACACAACTTTCCTATCATTTGAAACAACGTAATAACACTGAAAAGATAACCATACGGACATTATATTTCTAATTCTAATAAGAAAATATATGACAAACAACTGAATAGTTTAGCGTTTGAGTATTATCAGATCTGTGGGATGGATGGCCGAGTGGAGTAGGTACTCGTCTGTCAACCTGAGAGTCCAGGTTTCGATTTTCTGTGAGAACCATGGGAATTTTTACGGGTGAAATTCGTTTCAAAGTCGTCCCTCAAGTCTACCCAGCTTAAAATGGGTACCTGACTTAAAGTTGGGGAAGTAAAGGCGGCTGGGCGTTGTGGTAACCACACAATCCCTTCATATTCCGAGGTTATAAAAACAGATGAATACACTTCATCTGCCCCGATGGCCAGCTAGGGTAAAGGGAACTTTACTTATTATCAGATCTGGTTTGAAAATTTCAACAAATTTGTTAAAGTTATCTAAAATTATTCTCTTAACTTTCTATGAAAAAAGAAAGTAGGGTTAGGGTTATGAAAAAGGAAAGTATAATTCTTGAGTGTAATATAACTGTACCAATGTTATGAACGTTTATGAAATAACATAAAGTTATATCAAATAATAAAATATAAAGCTTTACAAATATTATACATAAAGTAATATAGCCTATATATATAAAAATCTTTCCTCTCCTCTTTCTATAAATAAAGTTTTATCTATTAATAAGGTTTATAAAGCATATACAGTTTCAAGTAATTATGTTCTGACCTGATTACTTTTGTGACACATGCAGTCAAGTGGACATATGT
Organism: Bulinus truncatus; assembly: GCA_021962125.1. Taxonomy (NCBI): domain Eukaryota; kingdom Metazoa; phylum Mollusca; class Gastropoda; family Planorbidae; genus Bulinus; species Bulinus truncatus. Next base: position 6,057,083 of record JAGDYQ010000031.1, on the reverse strand, counting down.
ACGGGTCATAGGTTGAAGGGTACGAGCTCTGCAGCAATGAGAACTCCACGGAACCAACACAGTGTACCAACGTCAACATGATCCCAGTGATTATATGATGGGATATCACGTGATCCACTGACACACCTGCTGCCATCTAAATTCAAAGGAGGAGAAAAAAAAAACAAAACAGTGAAGTGAATGTCAAATATTCATTTCATTTCAAGAATGGAAGAAATAATTTTAAAACAGTTAAAATTAAACTTCAACTGAAAAAACAGTTTCGTAGTGCGCATGAAACTTTTGTCTCACATAAAGTCATTTTATTATTTTAATTTTTTAAAAACAAAGCTGGACATTAAAAAACAAAAAATAATGCACACTATAACAGGTTTTGACCTATTTGTAGTAGGCCGTGAATAGTTAACTAAAAATCCAATAAAAGAAAATCAAGTCCAAATAAGGGAGGAAAATAGACCAGAAAAAAGTTTTGAAATTTATCTTTGAATTATCTCTCTTGGAACGCTTCTGTCTAATTTTGCTGTGGCTGAATGTAAATGTCTCCGCTTTAAATCATTTAAATTTATTTTATAAACGAAAATAATGCGATGCGTGAAGCTGTTGAAAAATTGTTTCTCAATTGTTTACACGTTAGTTGGTTTTTAAAAAAGAGAAATAATATGTGTGATGTTTTTGTTCATTATTCTATTTACACTACTTAGTGGATATTCTAAACGGCCTCAAAATGTTTGAAACCATTTATAAAACGAAATACGTGAAAATATTTGTCTCTCACAACATAAATATTTAAGGAAGTAATGATGAAATTGTGAAAACATTTTTTTTTTACATTACAGACACGGTGAATTTTAAAATTTCACCATTATGTACACTTAAAACTCGAGTCAACTCAAAACCAGATCAATTCAAAACCCAGATCAACCCAAAAACTCAGACCCAACTGAACCATACACGGTTCTCCCTTGGTTCATCTGTCTCATCCCGCCCCCCCCCCCCTCCAACATGTTCATTCAACAAGAGAGGAAAGAAAAACAAATAGAAAATTTGACTGAATAATTTTCGACCGGTTAGTAATCATTACCCGGAACTAAACAGCTGGAAATGTCTCCTCACTGGTCTGACCAGGTTGAGCACAGAGGGGAGAGAATTCTAAGTCAGATCGCTTGGTTGTGAGGGGGGACAGTAAACCTACTAAACTCAGAGACTTTTGTTATTACATACTGTAGGTATAATGTATTTTGAAGTAAGCTTAGGTATTATCTTTCTACCTATCTGTCTGTCTGTCTGTCTATTTACCTATCTTTGTGTAGACTCATTCACTGAATATTATCATATAGTGTTGCTAGAACACGGTGGTTGTACCCTGGTTGAGATCAGCCAACAAACGCTCAGAACACAGTGGTTGTACCCTGGTTGAGATCAGCCAACAAACGCTCAGAACACAGTGGTTGTACCCTGGTTGAGATCAGCCAACAAACGCTCAGAACACAGTGGTTGTACCCTGGTTGAGATCAGCCAACAAACGCTCAGAACATAGTGGTTGTACCCTGGTTGAGATCAGCCAACAAACGCTCAGAAGTGGGGAAACAACAACCCACCCTGTAAGTTAATTCTCTTAAGGCTGAGTAATGTCACCGCGTAAAGTTACTCACTGATCTAAGAATTGCCTGGACCTGCAATGTCTGGTTTGTTCTGTCTTCGTTTACACTAGAGAATTGGGTGGGGGGGAGGGTGGGGGGGAGTGCACTTAACCAAGCAGCAGGGAAAGGAGTGTGGGGTGAGGAAGTTTAGGGAACTCTCCACCCCTTCACCCCACCCCTGAGCAGCACCAGAACTGCAGGAACACGTGAATCACAGGGCGGGGGGGGGGGCGGCGGAGGAGATGATTGTCGGTAATTAAGTTGGTGTGTGTGCGCGCGTGTGAGGGAGGGAGGGTGTGGTACAGTGTGTGGCAGCGTTAGACTTGTGGAGAGTTTAAACTCTGAAGACATTTTAAAAGGAGAAATAAATGTCCGGCTGACATTGTAATATCTGTATTGGATAACATTATTTATAGGGCATTACAAATGGGACATTACTAATAGGACATTATAAATTGTGCATCATAAATAAAACATTACACGCTCAATGAGTAAATCTATGTATGTTTTGATGTATGGTTGTATAATGATGACTATATCATGTCATATGAACTAAGACCCAGTTAAAAACATATTAAGTTACACATGTTTGAGCCATTTAAAAATGGAGGCCTCAGGGATCACCCTGTGGCTCTTTCGATCAGTTTTGTGCGCCTCCCCAATGAGCCAGTTTATCTATTATATAATTACGTTTGTTAAAAAATTAGATGAACAGATTATGGCGTGGCTCTTGGAACTATTTTTTTTAACTCTATAAATAACCAAAGTGAGACTCTCATAGACCTCACGTGTCCACCCCTGCCATGTAACCTCTGACATGTAACCTCTGACATGTAACCCCTGCCATGTAACCTCTGACATGTAACCTCTAACATGTAACCCCTGCCATGTAACCTCTGACATGTAACTCCTGTCATGTAACCCCTGACATGTAACCCCTGACATGTAACCCCTGCTATGTAACCCCTGCCATGTAACCCCCTGCCATGTAACCCCTGCCATGTAACCCCTGTCATGTTACCCCTGTCATGTTACCCCCTGCCATGTAACCCCCTGCCATGTAACCCCCTGCCATGTAACCCCTTGCCATGTAAACCCTGCCATGTAACCCCTGTCACGTAACCCCTGCCATGTAACCTCCTGCCATGTAACCCCTGCCATGTAATTCCTGCCATGTAACCTCTGCTATGTAACTCCTGCCATGTAACCACTGCCATGTAACTCCTGCCATGTAACCTCTGACATGTAACTTCTGCCATGTAACTCCTGCCATGTAACCCCTGCCATGTAACCCCTGCCATGTAACCCCCAGCCATGTAACCGCTGCCATGTAGCCCCAGCCATGTAACCACTGCCATGTAACCCTCTGCCATGTGACCCCTGTCATGTAACCACTGCCATGTAACCACTGCCATGTTAGTCCTGCCATGCAACCTCTGCCATGTAACCCCTGCCATGTAACACCCTGCCATGTAACCCCTGCAATGTAACTCCTGCCATGTAACTCCTGCCATGTAACCACTGTCATGTAACCCCTGACATGTAACCCCTGCCATGTAACTCCTGCCATGTAACCCCTGCTATGTAACCCCTGCCATGTAACCCCCTGCCATGTAACCCCTGACATGTAACCCCTGTCATGGAACCCCTGTCATGTTACCCCCTGCCATGTAACCCCTGTCATGTTACCCCCTGCCATGTAACCCCCTGCCATGTAACCCCCTGCCATGTAACCCCCTGCCATGTAAACCCTGCCATGTAACCCCTGTCACGTAACCCCTGCCATGTAACCTCCTGCCATGTAACCCCTGCCATGTAATTCCTGCCATGTAACCTCTGCTATGTAACTCCTGCCATGTAACCACTGCCATGTAACTCCTGCCATGTAACCTCTGACATGTAACTTCTGCCATGTAACTCCTGCCATGTAACCCCTGCCATGTAACCCCTGCCATGTAACCCCCAGCCATGTAACCGCTGCCATGTAGCCCCAGCCATGTAACCACTGCCATGTAACCCTCTGCCATGTGACCCCTGTCATGTAACCACTGCCATGTAACCACTGCCATGTTAGTCCTGCCATGCAACCTCTGCCATGTAACCCCTGCCATGTAACACCCTGCCATGTAACCCCTGCAATGTAACTCCTGCCATGTAACTCCTGCCATGTAACCACTGTCATGTAACCCCTGACATGTAACCCCTGCCATGTAACTCCTGCCATGTAACCCCCAGCCATGTAACCGCTGCCATGTAACCCCAGCCATGTAACCACTGCCATGTAACCCTCTGCCATGTGACCCCTGTCATGTAACCACTGCCATGTAACCACTGCCATGTTAGTCCTGCCATGCAACCTCTGCCATGTAACCCCTGCCATGTAACCCCCTGACATGTAACCCCTGTCATGTAACCCCTGTCATGTTACCCCCTGCCATGTAACCCCTGTCATGTTACCCCCTGCCATGTAACCCCCTGCCATGTAACTCCTGCCATGTAAACCCTGCCATGTAACCCCTGTCACGTAACCCCTGCCATGTAACCTCCTGCCATGTAACCCCTGCCATGTAATTCCTGCCATGTAACCTCTGCTATGTAACTCCTGCCATGTAACCACTGCCATGTAACTCCTGCCATGTAACCTCTGACATGTAACTTCTGCCATGTAACTCCTGCCATGTAACCCCTGCCATGTAACCCCTGCCATGTAACCCCCAGCCATGTAACCGCTGCCATGTAACCCCAGCCATGTAACCACTGCCATGTAACCCTCTGCCATGTGACCCCTGTCATGTAACCACTGCCATGTAACCACTGCCATGTTAGTCCTGCCATGCAACCTCTGCCATGTAACCCCTGCCATGTAACCCCCTGCCATGTAACCCCTGCCATGTAACTCCTGCCATGTAACTCCTGCCATGTAACCCCTGCCATGTAACATCCTGCCATGTAACCCCTGCCATGTAACTCCTGCCATGTAACCTCTGCTATGTAACTCCTGCCATGTAACCTCTGCCATGTAACCCACTGCCATGTAACCTCTGCCATGTAACCCCGTGCCATGTAACTCCTGCCATGTAACCTCTGACATGTAACTCCTGCCATGTAACTTCTGCCATGTAACCCCTGCCATGTAACCCCAGCCATCTAACCCCTGCCATGTAACCCCCAGACATGTAACCGCTGCCATGTAACCCCAGCCATGTAACCACTGCCATGTAAGTCCTGCCATGTAACCCCTGCCATGTAACCTCTGCCATGTAACCCCTGCCATGTAACTCCTGCCATTAACCTCTGCTATGTAACTCCTGCCATGTAACCTCTGCCATGTAACCCCCTGCCATGTAACCTCTGCCATGTAACCCCCTGCCATCTAACTTCTGCCATGTAACCTCTGCCATGTAACCCCCTGCCATGTAACTCCTGCCATGTAACCTCTGACATGTAACTCCTGCCATGTAACTTCTGCCATGTAACCCCTGCCATGTAACCCCTGCCATGTAACCCCAGCCATCTAACCCCTGCCATGTAACCCCCAGCCATGTAACCGCTGCCATGTAACCCCAGCCATGTAACCACTGCCATGTAAGCACTGCCATGTAACCCCTGCCATGTAACCTCTGCCATGTAACCCCTGCCATGTAACCCCAGCCATGTAACCACTGCCATGTAACCACTGTCATGTAACCTCTGCCATGTAACCTCTGCCATGTAACCCCTGCCATGTAACCACTGTCATCTTAACCACTGCCATGCAACCCCAGCCATGTAACCACTGCCATGTAACCCCTGCCATGTAACCCCCGCTATGTAACACGGTAAAGAATAACATTAGTCTTTATTACTGGTTATAACAATCAGTGAGTAGAAATTAAGAAACAAAATATATACCACATTATAGAAAACATAATTAGATGGATTATTCTAAGAGAATAAGTCTTTTCATTACTGAAGTGTGTGAAACATTATTTTAGTTCAATCTGTCTTAGTTCGGCCAACAGTGACTGGAAATTTATAAATGACAGTGTCTCAAAATGTCAATGGCAGAAAGAAAATGGGAGGAAAAAATAAAAAAATGGGTTGACAAAAAGTCAACAAAGCAAATAATTTTTTTTCTCTACAAGTGATTTATACTAGTGATGGCTGTCATAGTTCAAAGGTCAGATGTCGCCAGTCAAATGGACGACCGAATCTGAAATGTCCTTATCTTTCCCGAGATTTAATTGAATGTTTTATTCTGGAGCCAGCACTTGACTAGCTAGCAATGACCAGGTCATTCAGAAACATTTTGTGCCTGGTTTGACCAACTAATTGGAACACATCTGGTCTGACGTGGTCGCACTTAATGTTCGGAATAGCCGACACACAGAACGGAATGGCAAAGTGTCCCCCCAGGCACTTGAATGTTGTGCCATGTTATAGCTCCTTCTCGTTTATGGAGAGCCGTACTTGGGGTTTTAGGGGTCCTTGTAAGAGACTTTTAGAGATACAGGAGGGCCCAAGTTAGAGATTTTAGAGATATATGAGGCCCAATGAATATATTTTAGAAATATATGAGGCCCAATGGTTTAGAGGTATATGAAGCCCAATGAAGATATTTTAGAGATATCTGAGGCCCAATGGTTTAGAGATATCTGAGGCCTTTGAAGATATTTTAGAGATATCTGAGGCCCAATGAATATATTTTAGAGATATCTGAGGCCCAATGAAGATATTTTAGAGATATTTGAGGCCCTATGAAAACAAAGTAGCTATCGGAGCCCCAAGAGCGATTGATTTGATATATGTTTATCGAAAGATGGGGGTGGGGCACTTTGGCCTAATCATAAGAAGGGCCTTGCATGTATAGGCCTCGGCCTTACCACACATTCATTCTCAAAGTTATTGATGATTTAGCATATATTTACTTAGAGAAATTTCAAAACTATTATGTCTGCATTCTATCCAAAAAAACAACAACACTATAATTAGATAAATTATGACAAATAAATAAATAACAGACTAAGAGAAACAATTGATTGAATTCATGAAACACAGTTGTGGGACAATATTGTCAACAGAATTAGGTATATAGCTCCTGAGTCAGATTGGAAGATTGTCAGTTGAAGCAACGTTCATAACTGAAGATGGAGCAATAACAAATAAATCTGTCCATCCAACACAAACTATATATGAAATAAAAACATGTTTCTTTTAGACAAAATAATAGTAGAATCACAAAAAAAAAACGAGACGAAAGAAGAGTTTTGTAATTAAGTTAACACAAACTAGTTTCTTCTCAGATTGTGATTAGGAAATGAAAATGAACAGGACAACTTGGATGGAATGAGTTCATCAGAAGAATTGTTACAGGAACACATATTCCCATTAAAACAATAAATTACAATATTTCTTTTCTAAACGTTTTAACAAGACTGAATGATCAGGGCCGGCAAACTGGGCACAAGTCTATGTCTGTGAACTGAACCCCCATTGCTAGCATGAGACCCCGAAGCGGAGTAGTTTAGAATTTCAAGCGCTTCGTGGTCCTCCATGGGAGCACAAGGTACAAAGTACAAGGTATAAGGTACAACGCACAAGGTACAACGTACAAGGTATAAGGTACAACGCACAAGGTACAACGTACAAGGTATGAGGTACAACGCACAAGGTACAACGTACAAGGTATAAGGTACAACGCACAAGCTACAAGGTACAAGGTATAAGGTTCAAAGTACTACGTGCAAGGTACAAAGTACACGATATAAAGATCCAAAGATCAAAGATTTCAATGGTTAGTTTGAATGAAGAAGTAATAATATAACTGTACAACCCCCCCCCCCCCCAATAAATGCCATGTCTAAAGAGTTTCATTTCCATATGCAACTATCCTACGGCAGAGACGGCACACACTAGAACCACACCCACACTCACACACTAGAACTACCCTCACACACTAGAACCACACCAACACACTAGAATACCATCCACACTCACACCAGAGGTGTGCGGATCTTGAAATTTAACGTCCGCGTCCGTCCATGGATTTCTATCAATGATCCGCGTCATTGGTTTGCAGTCAGTCCGCGCGTCCGCATTGCTGAAATTTAGCTGTTTAAATGACATGAAATTTTTTATGGTGACGCTAAAGAAAATTATTAAAACATGAAGTAAAAGCAACACAAGATTTTTGTATTCAACTGTAAGCAAAACATAAAGTTTTCAAAGATTCAAACATTAAACGGCAATATTAAAAACTGAGGAGAAAATGCAGCATAGGCTAGAGTAGTGGTTCCCAAACTTTTTTGACCCATGGACCCCTTTTAGAATCAAAACTTTCCCACGGGCCCCCAAGTGAAAAACCTACATAAATGCATAATATACAAATTACAAATGAATGAAGAAAAAAAACATTTTGACGAAGAAATATTCATTGAAATTATAATTTCTGTTTAAAATAAAATAAATTAATGACTTGGATGATTTTAATGTGATGCTATGAATGTGTTTATGTTCATCTCAAGGTTTGTGAGTAGCAGCTGCAAATTCCCACGAGCACTAATTTCTAGTCGGTTTCTTTTGGTTGTGATGAGATTCATAACGGTACTGAATCCACGTTCTACCAAATATGAAGACGGAAAAGCAGTCAATAACTTCTGTACAATAACCCATAATGCGGGATATAAAATTGGTATCAGTTTTTGTAACCAAATTTGTGATATCCTTGTTCATACAATGGTTTAAGTTCCTCATTTGTGGATATTTCAATAGGCTGCTCCTGTATTTCTACGGATTCATCTGTGCTAGGTATGTGAGTTTGTCCACCTTTGGATAACCAAACGTACTTCTGTGTGAAGTAGTAAACGATTATAGTCTTCATCATTTTCCAAACAAAGTTGAGCAAATAATCTCTCATTGAAAGCATTCCTTTTGATTTTATTAACTGCTTTAATGACATGATCTAGTGATCCATGCAAACGTTCACTAAGATTTTTTGCAACCAAATGATGTCGATGATTGACACAATGTACTGAAAATACATTTGGTACAGCTTGTTTTAAGTATGCCAGAAAGCATCGGTATCTTCCTACCTTTGCCGGAGCACCGTCAGTAGCATTAGAGATAATTTTAGTTACGGGTATAGCTTTTACATCAAAATAACTTTTTAATTGAGTAAATAACGTTTCTTCTTTTGTATCGGTTTCCAAACATTTAGCAAATAACAATTCTTGACAAAAAATGTATTTTTTTTTATAAATCTTACATAAGCTAAAAGTAAAACTTTGTTTCCTGGTAAAGTTGACTCATCAAGCTGTATAGAGAATTCAGATGTTTTTAAGTACTCACATAAAGAATTTTCTACGAACTGAGCCAATTTGTCAATCCTTCTTTATACTTCTTTACTCAGTGGATTTCTTTTTATAATGTCGAAAGCTGGTTTGTATTACCTCACTTACAGCTGGTAAAATAATGTATTCACCAATAGTATGCAGCTTTCCGGACTTTGCAATCAATAAAGAAATGTTATAAGAAGCACGCAGTCCATCATCATCTCACTTATATGTTGTCCCAATGAGTTTCTGCAGTGACGGTGTTTTGAAATATTTTTCTTTACTGTTTGAAAAAAACGTTAAATCCTTATCCTTTTTATCACTGTAAACCACACAATCTATCTGTCAAAAATATCTGCTAGCTTCTTTTATAAGACCCTATTTACTAGGGAGCGACCGATATGCCTTTCTACCGATAGTCCGATACCGATATTTTTCCCCAGCGTTTTTACCGATACCGATATTTTTTTAAATCAACAACAATGCCAAACACGTGTTCTTCTCGTGCTACAGCTAATGACGTATGTCAACCCCACACGTAAGTCTTGTTCCCCCCCCCCCCCAACTTCCCATCCCAAAAAAAAAATACACACAGATGTTCACTAATTGTATCATTCAAGTTCATACATTAGAATTTAAAAAGGCTGTGGCTATTTGTAGTTCGCTACAAATAGTCTGGGACGTTATTTGTAGTTTTAATGCCAATCCTATTGTTTCAAGGTCATATGACTGATGTAATTTTTGTGGACGTGACAATTTCTGTGTACGGTTTTTTTTTTTTTCCTTTTTTTTTTTAAATCTTGTCTGATCTAGTTATAAAATTGGGTTATTAACGGATTTTTTTTTCTGCAACTCTGTTGTGAAAAATAAAATGTATCGGCAGCCAAAAAACGGCCGGTCCGATAGTTAACCCGTAGTGCCAATATCGGTTCGACTATCGGTCGCTCCTTACAAAAATCGGTTGATCCGATATTAACCTATAGTGCCAATATTGGTCCGATACCAATACCGATCCGATTATCGGTCGCTCCCTACTAATTACAACGTCTTCAAACACACATCCTTGTCTCTGATTGGTCGGTCCCTAATAGGCGATATTCTGTTATTTCAGTATAAACAGCAGTATCCCTAGACTTTTGTATTTTAATGACAAACCAATCAAATTAACTCATCCCTGACCTAATGATCCTTATTATTGAAAATACAATGTCCAACCTATATTCTTGAAAATTCAATGCTCAACCTAGAAACTTTGGGACACTGTAACATTAATCAAGCCCATGTGAAAGTTCGGCGCCATACATATGATACCGACAATAGATAATTAGCTTATCACAACATTTGTCTCTTGAAAATAAAAGGGCGCTTAGCATTGCTTTTAATTCCAGCCTAACCAGGTCATCTTTTTTTCCACAGGTATGTGTCACCTAAAAATACAAACTCTCTATTAAACATGACCGATATTGTAATCTCAGAGATACAGAGTAAATATGGCGCATTTTCTGCATAAGCGTGTTTTCTGTCGTCTGTCTCTTACCATCCCACTTTTGTTATTAACTTAATTAGCTGGCGCTGTTAGTTTATTTATTGTTTTTATTTTTATTTCCATTAAAATAAAATGGATTTTAATTTTACTAATTTACATTTAACCTTGCGCGGACCCCCTGGAGTTGTTCAGGGACCCCCAAATGAATAAAAAATTTCCGCGGACCCCCTGGATGCTACCAGGGACCCCTGGGGATCCGCAGGGACCACTTTGGGAACCACTGGGCTAGAGCATCATGTCAAACAGCGAAGAGAAACATGAAAATGTAGTGCAATTTATAAAATTTCACTTGGGCTTATCTAAATAACCCCATATTATACAATACAGTGTTATGAACACTCATGTGTCCACAGCGTGATGCATGGAACGCATGAACAGTAGAGCATCCACTGAACTACTAGATAATTGACTACGCCGTTTCTCCGGAACTCTGCCAGCTGTACTGGATACTCGCTCACTGCTGGCGCTTTAGTGTTATCATCCCTGTTTAACACCCCTCCCTGTTTTTTATTCTTCAAAAAGCCACTTTTATTTTTTGATTTATTTTCAGATCCAGTGGCCAAAGTTTACGAATAAGTTAAGTATCTATTAAAACTAAATTATTATAGGCAAGGGCGCGAGGATCCGCGTCAGTCCGCGAGTCCACAACTTAACCATACGAAGCGTTCGCTGTCAGTCCGTGGATTCGGAAAAGTCTGCGGATCTGCCTCCGCAAGCGGACGCGTCCGCTGTCCGCTCATCTCTGACTCACACACTAGATCTACACCTACATTCACATACTAGAACCAAAGCCACACTCACGCACTAGAACCACACCAACACACTAGAGCCACACCGACACACCAGAACCACATCCACTCACACACTAGAACCACGCCAACACACTAGAGCCACACCAACACACTAGAGCCACACCGACACACTAGAACCACATCCACACTCACACACTAGAACCACACCCACACACTAGGACCACACCAACACACTAGAGCCACACCGACACACCAAAACCACATCAACATTCACACACTAAAAACAGGAGAATTTATGATCAAAATAAAAAAAAAATTCTTAAGATTTAAAAAGTTGATTATTTCTTGGCAAATCGTTTCACATAAAAAAAAAATTACAACGAAAAACAACTTTCATGACCAACACACCCACTCGCTCGCATACACCCACACGCGCAGATACACCCACACGCGCAGATACACCCACACGCGCAGATACCCAGATATATTTATTACAATCTGTTCAGGAGTCATATAATTGATTTCCTATTCACACATTTCATTACTGAAATATTAACATAAAATGCGTTGAAAATGTATATCAAATAATGTTATCATAATGTGGTATACTCATACATTTGGTAAACTCACAATCTTGGTATAATATGATGTTATCATACATGTAATATACACACACCTTTGGTATGATATAATGTTATATATGTGATATACCGACACCTGTCGTATAATATTATGCCACTTATTATGTCATATTATACCATCAAGCCTCTGAATAATTGACACGTATCCATAAAAAAACTTAGTTATCACACTGTCATAACCCATGCGATATACTGCCACAATCTGTTCATTTGACAAAATCAAACAATCAGAACCTGCTGCTGTTTACCCCTTCCCTACCCCCTCCCCCCAACCCCCTTTCTCCATTAGTCTCATTTTCTGGTTTTAACCACCCCACAAACCCCTCTTGTTTTGATCGTGTAGCTCCCAATGTATTCCAGGTTTGCCCTTAAGTCTGACAGAACCAAATGTAAATATTGATTAATTAATGACCAGAAAGTAAGATCGTGGTGACTCACTCCACCCCCACCCCCACTACTACATGTATCGGAGGGAAGGGGGTGTGTACAAGTTTAGAAATTGTGGAAGTACAGCCGTTGTACCAAGTGCAATCTAATTTACAAGTCATGGATGTGGTACCACATTCACCTGTATTGACCTGATTGTGGTAATGGACTTGTTTGTTTATTATGCATTGTACAAAGTTAACGTACAGACTGTGGCATAGTGCGCTGATCAGCATGTCACTTGCTAAATAGTTGGATCAAATTCACACTGGACGGCTGCATTGAGTTGTGTGACATTTGGAGTTTGTTTCTGTCTGTGACATTGGTTGAAAGTTAAATTATATATATATATATATATATATATATATATATATATATATATATATACTTTATTCAAAGACACACACAGAAACATACACCCATGCGTACATACATACACAAACACAAATACACACATACATATGCACACACACACACACATACATACACATAGGCTACATACGCACACAAATATATATATATATATATACACACACACACATATATATATATATATATATTATATATATATATATATATATATATATATATATACATATGAAAAATGAGATAACATACACGAACGAGTAATACAGGATTTAAGTAAATCAAGTGAATGTTTTTTAATTGTAAATTTTTTTGGACTTGTTAAATGTTTAGGATTTAAAGCAATGTGTTACCGAAATATTTAGCAGGCTTTGTTCCACTTAAACATTTCTAACATTCCCATGATGTCCCTCCATTATGTAACATGTAAATACTTTTCTATTAAAAAAAATTGTTAATTAATTAGTAAATCGAAATGTCCCCCCCCCCTCTAGCAATCAAATGGTGTCAGGGGTTGACATTGATATTTACTGAAACTTCCCTGGACTGACCTTCACGTACAAACTATCGTCAAAAGTTGATTAAATACATGGACATAGCTGTTGAACACAACATACATGAATACTACCAGCATGGACACAGCATACGTAAACCTACTTAATGAGGTCTGAAAGTCTCTGAGCCTGTGAGACAATTTCACTGGATCATGGAATTCCAAGAGGTTCTCAACTCTTTTTGATAGCTACTTCTTTGTCAACCTATCTAGGTGGCCCAACCTATCCAGGAGGCCCAACCTATCTAGGAGGCCCAACCTATCTAGGAGGCTCAACCTATCTAGGTGGCCCAACCTATCTAGGTGGCCCAACCTATCTAGGAGGCCCAGCCTATCCAGGAGACCCAACCTATCTAGGTGGCCCAACCTATCTAGGAGGCCCAACCTATCTAGTTGGCCCAACCTATCTAGGTGGCCCAACATATCCAGGAGGCCCAACCTATCTAGGAGACCCAACCTATCTAGGAGGCCCAACCTATCTAGGAGGCCCAACCTATCTAGGTGGCCCAACCTATCTAGGTGGCCAAACCTATCTAGGAGGCCCAACCTATCTAGGTGGCCCAACCTATCTAGGTGGCCCAACTATCTAGTTGGCCCAGCCTATCCAGGAGGCCCAACCTATCCAGAAGGCCCAGCCTATCCAGGAGGCCCAACCTATCCAGGAGGCCCAACCTATCCAGGAGGCCCAACCTATCTAGGTGGCCCAACCTATCTAAGTGGCCCAACCTATCCAGGAGGCCCAACTTATACAGGAGGCCCATCCTATACAGGAGGCCCATCCTATCCAGGAGGCCCAACCTATCTAGGTGGCCCAACCTATCCAGAAGGCCCAGCCTATCTAGGTGGCCCAACCTATTCAGGAGGCCCAACCTATCCAGGAGGCCCAACATATCCAGGAGGCCCAACCTATCTAGGTGGCCCAACCTATCTAGGTGGCCCAACCTATCTAGATGGCCCAACCTATCTAGGTGGCCCAATCTATCCAGTAGGCCCAATTTATCTAGGTGGCCCAACCTATAGTTAGTGACGGGATCATACACCAGAATTGGGAATTGACAATTTTGACCTAATTTCGGAATTCTCATATGACTTGATAGATTTTGTTCAACTCGTTTACGATCATTCCATAAAGTGTGTTAGTGTCATATTTCGGAATCAGAAATCAAATCGGAATCACACATATTGAGATGGATCGATCATTGTAAAGGAACTGTTTAAATACCACCGCTACGTTAAATGCAGATCCGATATCACGTGACTGTGGGTCTAGCTCAGAGAGCTCTGTTCGAATATGCCACAATATCCAGGAGTGTACAGTAATCATATAATAAACAATAAATAAAGTAAACAATACATTAATATTCCCATTGTAGGCCTACTATATCAAAGTACTATACTATAATATCCCTCTGTGTAAGCCTACATGTAATAATACAATATTATGTACACGCATTAAGAATGTTTATAATAAAATAACGTCTTACAATGATGTTCCCAGTGTAAAATAATAGCCAATAAAGTAATTTTTGAGAAAAAGTTAAATAAAACATTGTGGAATAAATAGTACAATACCATACAAGTACGGCTGTTGGGGGACAGTACAATACCATACAAGTACGGGTATCACAAAAACATATCCTATAAAGAAGTGCACAGAACCTTCATTAGGCTCCTGGAGGCCCTACTCTAAGTACATGTTGCGGCTCTTGTAACATCAGATTACACAGGAACTTGTATTGTAAGGGGGAGGGGAGTGGCTCAGTGGGTGGGCGCCCTGGGCAGTCGACTTGTTTACCTTTCTGCTTTCCATGACAAGTATCCTATGGCAATATATCATGTCATGTGTTTCTCTCTGTTACTGGTAATAATACAATATCATGTAATGTGTTTCTCTCTGTTACTGGTAATTATACAATATCATGTAATGTCTTTCTCTCTGTTACGGGTAATAATACAAAGCCCAGTTATGTGTTTATCTTTGTTACTGGTAAGAATACAATATCATGTAATGTGTTCCTCTTTGTTACTGGTAATTACACAATGCCCTGTTACGTGTTTCTCTTTGTTACTGGTAATTGTACAATGCCCTGTTATGTGTTAACTCTTTGTTACTGGTAATTATACAATAACATGTAATGTGTTTCTCTTTGTTTCTGGTAATGATACAATATACAGTAATGTGTTTCTCTTGGTTACTGGTAATTATACAATGCCCTGTTATGTGTTTCTCTTTGTTACTGGTAAAAATACAATATACTATAACGAGTTTCTCTGTGTATATGTAACAGTACCCCACAATTATGCGTGTACAGGTAATACGACAGCATCCTATAATGTGTTTCTCATTAACGACCCATCGAACCATGCCTGCTCAAAACACGGTGTTACCTTGGGTCGGAGATTTAAAGAAATGCATCCACTCTGCGTGTCATTTCCTCACTGGACGGACATCAAAAGGAAACCAAGTTTACATTGCATTGGTATCGAGTAGAGAGGATGCAAACAAAAGATCCAATCAAATTGTTCTTCTCTTGTTAACCTCTTAGTATCGCGCTGGAGGAGAAAAAAATCGTTTCCATTAAAGGTTGAGTTCGACTACATTACTGCCAGGGACCATCTTTAACACCTGATTTTACCAGCAGGGAAAGCTAAGTGTTTTATTTTATTTACATTTTGTAACTAAACTTTTGAATGCATCTTACTTTAACCTTAAATTGAGGGGAAAAAACTTCCAACGATGTAGCCGATAGAACTTAACAAATCAAATAATTAATTCGTATTGAACATTCTTGTTTTTTATTTGCTTCTGTAATACAGTAAATACTCCAAAATTCGAACTCCCCCAAAGCTCGAACAATTCCGTATTGTAAGAAATGTTGCCTCTGAATCAGACCGTGCTTTGAAGTTCGAACGCCTAGTACGGTTTTTTTTAAAAAAAAAAGTGTTTTTGAGTATGACCACAGCGCACCACACTTGGTATGTCATGACATACGTTCTGACCCAGTCGGACACAGACGCGGCAGAATATCTTATGACTCTCACTGTTTAAATTAAAACTGAAACTTTTCTTACTGTTCTTTTTTATCAAAAGAAAAAAATAACGACGGCTTTTTAGTATATAAATAATAAATATTATCTATAATACAAATTTTACATCATGTGTTCCGGTGTCTGTCATCGCGACTTCCGTCTGTCATCGCGACTTCCGTCTGTCATCGCTACTTCCGTCTGTCATCCAACATGGCGGCATAAACAATTCAAAGATGGCAGAAACATTTACTGTTTTCTTCTTAACATGCAAGATCCGGCTACCAACTGGCAGCCGAATAAGAATTGTCTCCTACATAGCTGACAGAAATGACATTGGTCCAGCCATATGTTTAGTGCCGAGGCGACAAAACACCGTACACTAACATACGGCAGGTTAGATCGTGAACGCCAAATGGCAATCACAATGTAATACTGTTTTCGACCGCCTCAATAAAGCGATCTTAGGAGAGGTAACACAAAATCATGCCAGAATATTCCGTGATACTCTCCGAAACAAATTTTGAACCAAAAACGTTGTTCCATAAACCAATGTATATCTCACAATATCGTAATAAATCTATGGTGTTCAATTTGTTATTAAATGAGAAGCTATCATAAAAGAAATATTTACAGAAATCATTCAATTAATATTCTGTATTATTTTCCACAATCTAAATTTTAAACAAAAATTATGTATACCTCAATATAATGTAATATTTATATTGTTTAAATTGTTTTTATTTCTAAAATATGTCTATTTCTAATGTACAATTATTTCCCTTTATTACTAACCTAAAATACGTCACTTTTTTTTTTTCATTTTTTGACTATTACGTCACATGAATGAATTGAATAAGGGTTGAGTTTGAGTAGCGCCGTACACAACGTTTACAATGAAAACTAACCCATTTATGATGGGGGCTTCACACAGAGGGTGTATGGAGGGGCCCAGTTTGAGGAGGGCCCCCAAAATATTTTTTAAACTAAATATTAAGTACATTATCTCATGTCAAAATGTAGTGGCTCCCGGAGATGCCTAAAATCCCTTGGTTCGGCATTGGCTTCACAGAACTATAATGTTGAAAGCTTTGATATGTCTTTCTTTTTTAAGAGGCATAATGTTTTCTGCGTCTGCGGCCTTAACTGGATTGATGGAATATTTTTTAATTGAAGGTCAGATAAAAGCTACACAACGATTATATCTTTCCGGGCCCCAGCTTGAGGGTTGCCCCAAAATATTGTTTACATTAAATATACCTTTCATTATCTCATGTCATGGTGTCGAATGTCAAAATGCAGAGGCATCTAAAGAGGCCAGGCCCACAGGGCCCAATAATCCATAGGTTCGACACTGCCGGGTTGGCAGTATTATCTTAGTATATTCTCAGTACGATATGTTGTGCTATACTACAATGTGTATAACAGTAAGTAAACCACCTGCTAAACATGTAGTGTTTTGCTTAAATTACAGGCACTCACTCACGTCTCTCTCTTTTTTTTTTAAATAAGTCATGTTGAACATCATAAAACATAACATGAAGAACTGTTTGGAAAGGAAACCATTAAAATATTATGAAGAATTAAGATTTATCAATGATAAGATTTTGTGTGCGCAAATCATGTAGGCTATAGTTGGATGTTAGATTCAACGTTTAATAGTCGGTGGTTCTTTTTGTTAAGCTTCTGAGTCCATAATGAGGATTATTCTCTTGGGAATGAGATTTAAGTATTATCGCAGCTTTAGAAGCGTCAAAAAATTATCTCATGTCAAAATGCAGGGGCAGCCCCCAAAGAGGCCAAGCCCACCGGGCCCCTAAATCCGTAGGTTCTGCACTGCCGGGTCGGCAATTTTTCTTAGTTAGTTGTACTATGCTACAATGTGTATGACAGTAAATAAACCACCTGATAAACATGTAGCGTTTTGCTTAACACAAGCACTCACTCATGTCTCTGTTTTTTTTTAAATACGCCATGTTGAACATCATAAAACATTAAATGAATAACTGTTTGGAAAGGAGTCCATTAAAATATTATGAAGGAATATGATTTTAAGAGTTGTTGTTTATGTTTACCCATAGTGAGGATTATTTTCTTTGGGAGGGACTATTTAACATATGAACTTTATTTGATGTATTATTAGGTGTCCCTATTCTCAAATGTATTTTGGCTACAATAATCTGTTCATGTCCTTGGGGCCACTGCAAGTATATAGACTGATTCTTAACGCGCTAAAATATATATCACCATTTTCAACTCTGTGTGCCTACTCGCCGGTCCGGGTACCGGGCCTTTGATAACTAGTATATATATAAAAAACGACATATTTTAAAGTATGTATAAAACAGCATTTTTAGAATATACATAACGACAGATTTTTAACATATAATAAAACAACAGATTTTTTTAGTATATATAAAACAACAGCTTTTTTTTAGTATATATAAAACAACAGCTTTCTTTAGTTTATTTAAAACAACAGATAGATAGCTCTATTGTCCCCGTTTTGTCTGCCTGTCTGTCTGTCCGTCATCACCTTATATCTCAACAACCATAAGTCCTAGACCCATGATGTATATATCATTTTGTAGGTCTTGGCCTGCCATGTGTGCATCAAAAGTCCATTTCGCGATCTGACCTCTGAGGGCCGTAAAAGGGGGCTTATAAATGACCGTTTTTTTACTATATAAGCTATATTAGCAAAGGAGCGCCCTAGATCTCAGCAACCATACGTCCTAGACCCATGATGTATATATCATTTTGTAGGTCTTGGCCTGCCATGTGTACATCAAAAGTTCATTTCGCGATAGGACTTCTCAGGGTTCCTAAGGGGCTTATATATTATATATTTAGATTATAAGCTAAACAAAGGGGCGTAATCATTATTTATTTTTGTAACAGTTATTAAACATGACTTACTTCCCTCTCTATACATGATAATGCTCTAAAACGTCCTGTTTTTACAGGCTTAATTTTTGCTTGTTTAAGTATATTCACCATTTGACTTATTCTACATTTGACCTTATCTTTTTGAG
>JAGDYQ010000031.1:6018467-6037287 GCA_021962125.1 Bulinus truncatus | reverse complement strand
TTAGGGGCCTAGACAAATATCTATTGGGGTCCTAGACAAAGATCTATTTGGGGTCCTAGACAAAGATCTATTTGGGATCCTAGACAAAGATCTATTTGGGGTCCTAGACAAAGATCTATTTGGGGTCCTAGACAAAGATCTATTTGGGGTCCTAGGCAAATATCTATTTGGGGTCCTGGCCAAAGATCCTATTTAGGGTCCTAGACATAAGATCTATTTGGGGTCCTAGACAAAGATCTATTTGATCCTAGGTAAATATCTGATTGGGGGTCCTAGTCAAAGATCTATTCGAGATCCTAGACAAGATCTATTAAACTGTTTGGGTCCGAGGCAAATATCTATTTGGGGTCCTTGACAAAGATCTATTTAGGGGCGTAGGCAAATATCTATTTGGGGGGCCTAGACAAATATCTATTTGGGGTTCTAGACAAAGATCTATTTGGGGTCCTTGACAAAGATCTATTTAGGGGCCTAGGCAAATATCTATTTGGGGTCCTAGACAAAGATCTATTTGGGGTCCTAGACAAAGATCTATTTAGGGGCCTAGGCAAATATCTATTTGGGGTCCTAGACAAAGATCTATTTGGGGTCCTAGACAAAGATCTATTTGGGGTCCTAGACAAAGATCTATTTGGGGTCCTAGACAAAGATCTATTTGGGGGCCTATACAAAGATCTATTTGGGGGCCCTGGACAAAGATCTATTTGGGGGCCCTATTAGCATCAGATGTAATAAAAATTATTTTTTGGAAAAGTGCCCTTTGGCAGTGGGATGGGCCTAGGCCCTTGCATACTTAGGCTACCCAAATTAACGGCTCTGGTCATGCACGAGTGTTATAAAGTGAAGAGTTTAGTTGTTGTTTTGTTGTTGTTTTTTTTTTGACAGTCACCTGATAATTAATGATCCGTTGATTGGTCCAACGGCTAATATCCGTTTTTTCGGCATTGATTTGTCCAACAGCTGATACATTCAGAAAAAAAAAAGTGACAGACATTTTGTTACCACTACAGCATACATAGGTCTACATAAATTGGCGGACATTTTGTTCCCAATACAACAAACAAACATAGAATGGCAGACACTTTGATTGGCTGTTCGGTTCAACGTTGCCCGAGGCGGGGGATACGTGGAGAGGATTATTGTCATGCATTTGTCCGTTGGGTTGAGAGGGAAGATTTTTATGTCCACATTTCGTACATCCATTAGTATAAATAGCTTTGTTCTTAGGCTTTTTGGATGACGTAGGCGATATTAAGATATCAAAGGCAAAGGTGCCTGCATGGTTTGTTCCTGGCATCATCAATTATGACAGGACTGTGTATCGGTTGACGGGCCCAGTAGACAGAAGGCTAGTTTGACTTGCCATAATACAGACTATGGGTATGAATGATATATTTAAAATATTTCAACAGCTAAACAATAGATAAACGTGGGACCATGGCTCGATTTACTGCTGGGGATGCCGGGAATATCCCCGACCAGGGGGCGCCGAGAGCCAACAAGGACCCCAGGGCAGGACATCATTGCGGGCCCCTTCATTAATAATGAGTCGTGAAAAAAATTGACATGGTCGGGGGCGGCCGGGCCCCTTTAAACAGATGGCGGGGCCCCCTGGCAACGACCCCCTAGCCCCCTCTCGGCGTGCCATGGGTCCCTGGCACTGGGAACTGTCATCCCCGGCTCTGCTTTAGCTAATATATCCCAGCCGGGGATGAAATCATAGACATTTATTCCCCGGCTCTGCAGACATTTTTTTTCATCCCCGGTACTGGGTTTTTTTCTTAAATCGAGCACTACGTCGGACATATACATTCCAATGTTAACATTTTGGGGAGTTAATTTGATTTTATCGACGAGTGAATTCTAATGTTATTTAAACATTTATTTTTAAAACTACTGGGAACAAACTAGGAGTCCAAGTGGAGAGGCGGAATTAGTCGCAAATGGGAGAAAAAATGAATTTTGAACATTATTTAATGTTGTATTGTTCATTGTTTTAATAAGACACAATAATGTATTGTCATTGTTTTAGCATGACGCAATACTGTATTGTTCATTGTTTTAACATGACGCAATGTTGTATTGTCCTTTGTTTTAACATGACGCAATGTTGTATTGTCCTTTGTTTTAACATGACGCAATGTTGTATTGTCCTTTGTTTTAACATGACGCAATGTTGTATTGTCCTTTGTTTTAACATGACGCAATTTTTTATTGTCCATTGTTTTAACATGACCCAATGTTGTATTGTCCTTTGTTTTAACATGACGCAATGTTGTATTGTCCTTTGTTTTAACATGACGCAATGTTGTATTGTCCTTTGTTTTAACATGACGCAATTTTGTTTTGTCCATTGTTTTAACATGACCCAATGTTGTATTGTCCTTTGTTTTAACATGACCCAATGTTGTATTGTCCTTTGTTTTAACATGACCCATTACTGTCCTGTTCATTTTTTAAACATTTTTAAATACTCCCCCCTTATTGAAACATCAGTTTATGTTGATCATTATGAAGTATGAAGCTAGAAAAAGGTTCCAGTAAGGCCTGGTTGAAGTAACTGGGTTTTTCTCATTCTGTGACTATGCCTGTGACTATGCCTGTGACTATGCCTGTGACTATGCCTGTGACTATGCATGTGACTATGCATGTGACTATGCCTATGTGACTATGCCTGTGACTATACCTGCCATTCTACATCAGACTATAGCAACTGTGATTATGACAGTGAGTATGACACCGACTATGCCTGAGACTTTACCTGTGCTACACTATCCCGACATTGGCTATGCCTGTAGACTAAGGCCTGTGACTTATACCTGTGACTATGACATTAGTAAGGCCTGTGACTATGCATGTGACTATACCTGTGACCCCTAACACACAGTGACCTATGCCTGTGACCTATGCCTGTGTTCTCCACTATACCTCTGACTATGCCTGTGACTATACCCAAATGTGATATAGTTGTTTGAGATAATTTCACTTTGGCATGTGAAGTCGATGTAACTATGCTTCCGTGACTATGCCTGTGACCCTATACACCAAATGTTGATATCAGTCCCTTAATGAATTTCACTGAATGCAAGTCGATGTAATTTTTATTTCAGCATTTGACTCTAATTGCCTCTACAGACTCAGGCTGACACTACAGACTCATTGGATGACTTTCGAAGACTCATTGCCGCTACAGACTCATTGCGACACTACAGACTCATTGCCACTACAGACGCATTGACACCTACAGAACTAATGCCAGCCATAGACTCATTGCCACTACAGACTCATCCCTTTTTTCTGGAGACTCATTGCCGCTATAGACTCATTGACACTACAGACTCATTGACACTACAGACTCATTGCAGCTACAGACTCCATTGGCGCTACAGACTCGATGGATCACTACAGACTCATTGCCGCTACAGAGCTCATTGACACTACAGACTCATTGACACTACAGACTCATTGCCGCTGCAGACTCATTACAGAAGCTACAGACTCATGGCTACCACAGACTCACTAACACTACAGACGCATTGCCACCGCAGACTCACTGGTCTACCATAGACTTGTATTCTGCTACTGACTCATTGACACTACAGACTCATTACACAAGCTACAGACTCATTGACATACTACAGACTAATTGCCGCTAACAGACTCATTGCCACTACAGACTCATTGCTTTCTACAGACTCATTGCCACTACAGACTCATTGACACTACAGACCTAATGCCGCTACAGTTTCATTGACACTACAGACTCATTGCCACTACAGAACTCATTGCCACTACAGGCTCATTGACACTATAGACTCATTGCCACTACAGACTCGTTGCCACTACAGACTCATTGAGTTGTTGAGATTTATTTTTAAATGAGTCGTATATTTTTTAAGGCAGAACACACTTTTAACTTGCTATGTTTTTACTTTATTAGGGTACGTCTTTATTAAGAAAGTAGGCCACGTCTTTTCATTAGACAGTGAGTACGTCTTTATTAGATAGTGGGTACGTCTTTACGTAGACGGTGAGTACGTCTTTATTAAATAGTGGGTATGTCTTTATTAGACTGTGGGTACGTCTTTATTAGATAGTGGGTGCGTCTTTATTAGACAGTGGGTACGGTCTTTATTAGACTGTGGGTACGTCTTTTTTAGACGGTGAGTACGTCTTTATTAGACAGTGGGTCCTCTTTATAGATGAGGGCGTCATTTGTTTATCTGTTGTTGTTTGTGTTGTGTGTCAAAAAAATTACCGTTTTTTCTAATTGAGTCAGGGACGGGATGGTCGTGCGCTAAAGCACTGCACTGTCGTCCTGAAGTTACAGGCTGATCTTCGGTGTGAACCATTCGGAATTTTTCAGGTCACCGATAAAGTTCCCTCCATGTCTCCTGTGGCGCCTCTATTTACGGTCATCACAACATCGGGTATGGTTGGATGATAAGAAGGGCATTGCGGAAACCATCTAAGAGATAAACATCCCATCCTACAGGGACTTCAGCAATTCTACTTGACAAAACTATTCTAGAAATACCGATGCTGGAAATAACTATTTTGTAAGTTGGCATAGTAGTGATGATGTCACATTAACTGACATTAGAATTGTTGTGGCATGTTTTACGTCAGTTGGTGATTTTTTTTTATTTATTCAATTTAAAAAAAGAAATGTATAAGTTATAGAACGAAATCACAGGTTGTCAAGTAAATAATGTAATAAGAAATGAATCTATGTGATGCCAACTATCATCTGTCGAATATCTGGAGATATATTTCTTTGTTTCCCTCTTTTTTTTTCAGAGTTTCATCATACGGGCTAATATGAAATACGGGGGAATATTCCAAATATTTTATCCTCAGCATATCATCGCAGTTTGAGATGTGTTTATTTAATGCACATTTTTTGGCGGATACGTGCACTAGTGTGTTTGGTTTTATGATGGTTCAGTTTTATAATGGTTTGATTCATGATAGAAGGGTCTATTATGGTTTCCCTCTACGATGGTTGGGTGCTAATATGGTTTGATTTTATGATGGTTGGGTTTCAAAATAGTTTGATTTTATGGTGGTTTCATTTTCAAATGGTTCTGGTATTAGGATAAGTTGGGTTTCCAAACAATGGTTTGATTTTATGATCGTTGGGTTTCACAATAGTTTGATTTTATGATGAATTGGGTTTCACAATGATGTGAAGAACTGAACGTTCGTGTTGGCTTTACACAGGACTAAAGATTATATTTCGTCTCAACATATACATTTGATGACATCAATGAGAACTATTAACATTCACACTATATGAAACGAAAAGGTGTGGCTACATCCAACTATATACATATACGTGTTGCTACATCAACTAAATACAAATCACGTGTTGCTGCATCAACTAAATACAAATACTTGTGACTAAATCAACTAATACAAATACTTGTGGCTACGTCAAATCAATACCATTAAGTGCGACTTCATCGACTTAAATATACTGGTACTTTAAATCAAAACCACAGTACTCTGTACTGTAACTCACTACACAATCTTAACATCGCCTCCTCTACGCTTGGCCTGCCACTGGTCTCTGCAGGTAGGGATCTGCTCCCCGTTTGGCCATTCTACTCAACACATCTCTGAGTGGGAGGTTAAAGGCAAGTACTGCCGTCAGCTATTTCAGTCAGGTCTGCCTACTTACAGTATGGCGGAACATAAGTTTTAGTAGATGGTCCAGTGTGAAAAAAAAATTTCCCAACTATTCCGACTTTAAAGATAGAGATATATATTTTTTAGTTTCAAACTTCATCTTTTTTACTGTGTGTGTTTTTTATTCACTTCTTTCTCTCACTCCTATTACAGATGGGTTTTTTTTAACACCATCTGTCTCTCGTTCACATGTCGATACATTGAGAGGTACTAGACAGGTTGATAGTTGTCAGGAAAAAAAGAGAATGAGAGAAGAAGAAGAAGAAGAAAAAAGGGAAGAATTTAAAGAGTGTTATTGATAAATAAATGAATGAAGAAAGGCTAAACAGGAAATATAAATATCTTTGAGGGATTAGGTATAGATATGGTCTCTAACTCTATGGAAGTATCGATTACTGCAGAGCAAACTGAACGATTTGATGCCGATCGATTCATAGCTTAAAGATTGCATTCTGGGTACACTTCAAGAAGAAGGTGAATAGTTGGATTCGATTCATTGAAAGCTACAAGTTATTTATTAAGCAAACCTTGAATGATGATTGTTGGATTGATTCATTAGCTAGTTGACATGACGTGACACTGAGTTTCATTTAGTTACGGATGGATTCATTATTATTACCATTGGTAAACACCGAGTAAATTGATGGATTGATTCACCATTAGCTGAGTCAGAATCCATTGAGTAAACTGGTCGTCATGAATGGATGGATTAAACAAGCTGGTTAACATTGGTTAAGCACGATGCCATTGATGGATTGATTCATTAGCTGGGTTAGTCTTGGCATAAAAAGTAAGTGCTTGAATATTTTCGCGTTTTAATGTTTTCTATTTTGAATGCTTTTCTGTTTTTTAAAAGGTTTTTCTGTTTTTTTCTCTATTCTCTACTTTGATTCTCCCCAAGACTACAAAAATACCGAATCAACACTACTTTTAAGAAACGGAAGACGCAGTATATTGTTGTCATGCTTTATAGTTGACACAGTCCGGTGTATGGTGTCTTTATAGTTGACACAGTCCCGGTGTATGGTGTCTTTATAGTTGACTCAGTCACGTGCATATGGTGTCTTTATAGTTGACTCGGTCCCGGTTAGTGGTGTCTTTATAGTTGACTCAGTCCCGGTGTATGGTGTCTTTACCCTAGTTGACACTACAGTCCCGGTGTATGGTGTCTTTATAGTTCTGACTGAGTCCCGGTGTGTGGTGTCTTTATTTATAAGTTGACAATAGTCCTGATGTTTGGTGTCTTGAATTGGTGCAGACGCAGGGCATTGTGTCTTGCTTTATAGTTGAAACTTGACATCGTGTCTTATTATTTTTTGTTGACAATAAGCATTGTTGTCTTGCTTCATAAGTTAAAAAGAAACCATTTTTTCTTGCTCTTAAATTTGTCTTATGGCTTTGTGTCTTGATTTATAGTAGACAGTTGGTAGATCTTTGTGGCTAGCTTTGTGTCGCAGACTCTAACTGGATCAATGTTTTAAGAAAAGTCTTAGAAACACATGCACAAAATATCATTCACAAACCAAGTGTGGAACTCTCTTGCAGTTTAACAAAGTCCTGAACTACCTCTACAATTATGTTTTGAATATTGGTTTCGGTATTTTATTTTTCAAAGTGCATGGAGCCCAAGGGGTCAGAAAAAAAAACTATGGCAAAGTCACTTGGCAAAGTGCGTAAAGTGAGCAAACACCCCCCCCCCCTCCCCCACACACATAAGTTGTTTTGGCGAACTTAGTCTCCTTCCATCCTCCCCACTCCGGCTCCATCGTCAGCACATTCAGTCAAATCAGGTTCTAACTTCAGTTGTTGAAGTGAGCTAATCAGGTACAGCGATTGAATGATTACGAGGATTGAATTTCATTTCTCACAGTTCTAAGGGAGATAACTGCAGCTGTTGTGCAGGTAGTCAACGATAATACGTTAGAGTTCACTGGTCATCACTGATTGTTAATCCGACGATCTTCTTTTTAAAAAGAGTTGGTATTTTCTAACATTATGGGTGCTTAGGGCGCCAAACTAATTCTTTTCTAGAGCCATTGTTAATGAAGACCAAATAGGATAGAAACTAATATTATTGATATGAAATCAACAATGATACAAAGAAGTCATAAAATAAAGAAATTCTATTGAGGCTTTTTGACCTTCGACTCGTCAAGAATTGGAAGTAGTCTGAATCAGTAACTAAATACTTACACAATTAATTGTTTGACTTTCAATATAAAGATACATGTTACAGTTTCTTCTTGGTTTCCAAAATTGTACTGCCAAATTGCTGCTTTTAGATACTCATATTGAAGACAGATTGTGTAACGTCAATTGTTTCTTTTACTAGGTATAGGGATTAACTGAGTGTTGGTATGTCTAATACAGATGTTGGTTATGTCCTATTACAGATGGTGGCATCATGTCTATTCTAGATGTTGGTTATGTCTATTACAGATGTTGGTTATGTCTATCACAGATGTTGGTTATGTATGATACAGATGTTGGTCATGTCTAATACAGATGTTGTTATGTCCAATACAGATGTTACAGTTAAGTCCAATACAGATGTAGGTTAAACCATAACATTTAGCTGTTTAGTATGTCTAATACTAGATGTTGGTTAAGCCTAACACATTGTCTGATGTGTCTCAATAGATGTTGGTTGTGTATAATTCATATACGTTAGATTATGTCTAATACATATGGTCGCATGTCTGAATACTAGATACAGGTTATGTCTAATCAAAGATGTTGGTAATGTCTAATGTTAGATGTAGATTACATCCTAATATTCTGTTTGTATCTTCTAATACTGGGGATGTTGGTTGTATTAATACAATAAAGATGGATCGCATGTCTAATACGGATGTTGGTTATGTCACCAATGCAGATGTTGTTGAAGTGTCTAATACGGATGATGTGCAGTTATGTCTAATACAGATGATCTGTATTTTCAATCACAGATGTTGGTTCAGGTCTAATACAGATGGTCAAAATGTCATCTTAATACAGATGTTGGTTAAGTCTAATACAGATGTTAGTTATGTCGAATACAACATGATGTGGATTCATACCAACATTAGCTGTTTGTTCAGGTCTAATACAGATGTTGGTTGCAATATTTGAACATTGCGCTTGTTTTGTATCTATATCAACACAGATGGAAGTTGAAATTTCAACCTGTTGCTTTGTATAAGTCTAGTACTGATGTTGGTTAGTCTTCTTACAGCTGTTTGAATGTCATCCAATACAGATGTGAGTTAAGCCTGAACAATAGCTGTTTGTATGTCTATGCAGATGTTAGTTAAGCTTAACACAACTGTGAGTAAGGTCTATTACAGATACTTTTTCCAATAACGCTTGAACACACATCAGTGGTTAGATCTTTTGTTGTTACGATGATCACATAGACGCCGTAGCCATTTTAGATATAGTGAGAACATGTAGTCGTAGCATACGATGTATCGTAATGTTTTTCGGTCTAAATGATCCTGGCAGGTGGGTACGGTCATGTCTGGGAGCTAGTACTATGCCAGTATTTGAAATAATGAATAAACTTTATCAGTATAAGCCATACTTGAAGGCTAACATACAACGGTCCTTACAGTTGACCTACCGAAATACTTCTTTGTCTGAACTACCACCACAATACATTACGTTACACTCATCTCTGACCCACCACTATACTACTATACTTTATCTCTGAACCACCACTATACTTTATCTCTGACCCACCACTATACTTTATCTCTGATCCACCACTATACTTTATCTCTGACTCACCACTATACTTTATCTCTGACCCACCACTATACTTTATCTCTGACCCACCACTAAACCTTTATCTCTACTGACCTATCACTACCACGTTATATCGGACCTACCACTATACTTTATCTCATAACCAACACTATACCTTATCTCTGACCCCACCACTATACTTTATCTCTGAGACATATCCAAGTATCTTATCTTCAAGCTCCACCGGTTCATTGGTTGTTTCCCATGGATTGATATTTTCTTTACAAATTTGATCAGAGTTCATAAACTTGTCATCTCAAGGGCAGACATCTCTTCCCTGCTTATTATGATGGTTTGCCAGATGAGATACCGGCGTATTTATTTCCAGCTTGACGTATAAATCAAAAACAATTGCCAATAGAATATTATAACTTTATCAAGTTGTAAGCTTAGTCAAAACTAATGCACATTGAAATATTTTTGTAAGTATTTTTTCTTCATTTAAGAAATAGAAGTTATTTGTGTTAATTCTCAATGAACGGATTAACCTTTGTTCATAATTAGGAATTAGATTTGAAAGTCAATGTTTTATGTGGATAAGGGTGAAGTCTTATGCGCCAAGGGTAACGTGGTGTATTGGGAGGGGAACGCGGTAGAACGACGTTCCTAACCTTTTCAGAACCGTAACGCGTTCCAGAAATTTTTCATGTCCCGACAAACCCCAACTTGATGGTTTGCTCCCACAATAGGCGTTCCCTCCTATTACTTATTTTACTATTACATCACTGGCCTAGGGAGATTATGCGTCTTTAGAGTGTAAGAATCAGGCTTGTCATGAATGTCTATAAGACAATGTAATAATCAGGATTGTATTAGATGTCCTGGTATATTGACAATGTAATAATCAGAAACATCATGAATGTCCCATAAGACAATGTAATACGCCCGAACTTGTCATGAATGTCCCTTAAATAATGCTCTGTGTCATTGCAGGCTTATAACACCATGAATAATCATATAAGACAATGTATATGGAGGCTGAATGTCATGAATGTCCTATAAGACATGATGACAATATGCGAACGCAGTCATGAATGTCAACTTAAATAAGACAATGTAAGAATCAGGCTTGTCAGTGAATGTCCTATAGACGAATGTAATGATCAGGCTTGTCATGAATGTCCTATGAAGACAATCGCAATAATGCGGAAACGTCATGAATGTCCCATAAGTAATGTAATTTGCAGGCTTGCCATGAATGTCCTATAAGACAATGTGTGATATGCAGAAGCTTGTCATGTGTGTCCTATAAGACATTGTAATATGTATGCTTGGCGTGAATGTCCTATAAGACAATGTAATATGCAGGCTTGTACATGAATGTCCTACCTAAGTAATGTGTAATTTGCAGGGTTGTCGTGAATGTCCTATAAGACAATGTATATGCAGGCTTGTCATGAATGTCCTATAAGACAATGTAATATGCAGGTTTGTCGTGAATGTCCTATAAGACAATGTAATATGCAGGCTTGTCGTGAATGTCCTATAAGACAATGTAATATGCAGGAAACTTGTCGTGAATGTCCTATAAGACAATGTAATATGCAGGCCTGTCACGAATGTCCTATAAGACAGTGTAATATGCAGGCCTGTCAAGAATGTCCTATAAGACAATGTAATATGCAGGCTAGTCGTGTATGTCCTATAAGACAATGTCATATGCAGGCTTGTCATGAATGTCCAATAAGACAATGGAATATGCATGTTTGATCATGTACTGTCCTATAACACAATGTAATATGTATGCTTGTCATGTACTGCCCTATGTAAGACAAATGGGAATATGTATGCTTATCATCTATGCCCATATAACATAGTGTAATATTCTATGTAAACAATGAATGTCCTATAACAATAAAGGTAATATCTTATGTAAATAATGAATGTCCTATAACACAATGTAAGATTCATGTAATAATGAATGTCCTTAATTAAATAAGGGTTGGAAAAATGCACAATGGATGGTGACTAGGCCAAAATATTCACATGTAGTTGCATCCTAAATTATTCCACTGTAAGTGGACCAAATTAAAACAAACAGCTTTTTTGTGGACCCGTATAGCCTCCATGAATCAAATCTCTATCATTCATTCTATCATTCACTCTATCATTCATTCTATCATTCATTCTTAATATTCATTCCATCATCCATCCTATCATTCATTCTAATATTCTATTCTATCATTCATTCTATCATTCATTCTATCATTCATTCTATCATTCATTCTAATATTCATTCTATCATTCATTCTATCATTCATTCTATCATTCATTTTAATATTCATTCTATCATTCATTCTATCATTCATTCTATCATTCATTCTATCATTCATTCTAATATTCATTCTATCATTCATTCTATCATTCATTCTATCATTCATTTTAATATTCATTCTATCATTCATTCTATCATTCATTCTATCATTCATTCTATCATTCATTCTAATATTCATTATATCATTCATTCTATCATTCATTCTATCATTCATTCTATCATTCATTCTATATTTGCCAAATTATTATTTGTGAATGTAAAAAAAACGCTGATGACGTCACCTTTGGTTCACTTGAAATATTGGCGGCATTCAGTTAGTTAGCTAAACCACTGACAACATAGTGGCAGACGTTAGCTGCAGGAATCACGTGCTTCACACGTCATAAACTAAAAATAGAGTTGAGACAAGCTACAACAAAGTCTTCGGTCGGTGTAAAGAAAGTATTTCAAACATTTGTAAAGAAGGAGAAGTTAAAAGAGAAGTCTGGAATGAACTAAATGAGGAACTTTTTTTTTGTTTTGTTTTGTTGTTCCTGATGACTCGGGAACTTTTGAAGAACTTATTTCATTGTCAGCCGCAATGGTTATACCAGGTCCTGCGACCCATAGCAAAAATACATCAATCTTTGACTTCAACCGGTGCTCACTCCTCTAACATATATACATACACTCAATCAACACACTCATGCAAACACACATTCAACACAGACACATTCAACACACACAGCAATGCAACACACACACACATTCAACACACACATTCAACACACACACACACACATTCAACACACACACACATCCAACACACACACACATCTCAACACACACACACACATTCAACACACACACACACACACACATTCAACATACACACACACACATTCAACACACACACTCATAATGTAACACACATACATCTCAACACACCCACACACACACATTTTTATTGTTTTGTGGTTGATGTTCAAGAAGGAAGTGGCAGAAATTATTGAACCCAATAGCAAAATAGTCTCAAAGTTCAGAGCACATTTATTATTGCTAAGGAGAGTTGAAGGCTTCGAATTTATTGAAACTTTTAGTAAGGTTAGGTTTCTGGGTTTAAAGGTTAGGGTTCTGGGCTTAAAGGTTATGTTTCTGGGTTTGAAGAAATTGTTCAGTCTATTATTGTCACTTTTATAGCATTGGCACAATTGTTTTGTTTAGACTAAACTGGCCGAAAAACAAGCAGACAGACAGACAAACAACAAAAAGACAGACATACAAACAGTCAGACAAGCAGACAGACAACAAACAGGCAGACAGACAGACAAACAAACAGACTAAGACAGACTGACAGTACATTTATCAAATGTACAAGCTTCTTATACATATGAAGACTGATCATAAAATGGGGCGTTCAGAGATTGACAGAAAGCTCATCAGACAGACAGGCTGATAGATAGATAGATAGATAGATAGATAGATAGATAGATAGATAGATAGATAGATAGATAGATAGATAGATAGATAGATAGATAGATAGATAGATAGATAGATAGATAGATAGATAGATAGATAGATAGATAGATAGATAGATAGATAGATAGATAGATAGATAGATAGATAGATAGATAGATAGATAGATAGATGCTCACAATCAGAACCTTCGTCAGGGACCCCGGGGCTACTTGACAGTTTTTAGGTCATATGGACCTCAGTTTAAGAACCGGCCCTGTTTGCGTTTTAGCCTATTATGCATATGGGACCGTGTATGTATCTAGGTCATGGGTGGGCACATTTTTTGAATCGCGGGCCACATTGGGCCAGTAAATTTGACCAGCGGACCAGACAATGAGATGGGTGGTGTGTTGACATGAACTAATATAAATCAGAGGTAAATGTCACAACATAAACACACTAGTGCTCCCCTTCACCCTGAAACCAGTGACATGCCGCGGCCCGGATTAAACAGTCCGGTGGGCAGGATTAGGCCCTCAGGCCGTAGTTCGTCCATGGCTGATTTAGGTCCTTAGTTGTATCTTTGCATTGGGCCCCCATGAGTCTGTATTGTCCAGGGTCCCAAATGTATTTTAATTAGGATACCTAAATACACCTCTGTATTGTCCAGGGTCCCAAATGTATTTTACTTAGGATACCTGAATACACCTCTGTATTGTCCAGGGTCCCAAATGTATTTTACTTAGGATACCTAAATACACCTCTGTATTGTCCAGGGTCCAAAATGTAATTTACTTAGGATACCTAAATACACCTCTGTATTGTCCAGGGTCCAAAATGTATTTTACTTAGGATACCTAAATACACCCCTGCCTTGGATAAGGCCCCCCAAAACCGTCAGAA
The DNA here is from genome assembly GCA_021962125.1 of Bulinus truncatus. Classification (NCBI taxonomy): domain Eukaryota; kingdom Metazoa; phylum Mollusca; class Gastropoda; family Planorbidae; genus Bulinus; species Bulinus truncatus. The sequence continues at coordinate 6,023,195 of JAGDYQ010000031.1, read as the reverse complement.
CGGCTTCGCATTTTATAACCATCTGAGTAAATGTAAATAAGTTTTGACCATAATGTATCATACTTTTTAACTCCAACATTCTAGCATAATATCTGATATATCGTACTTTATAACTCCAACATTCTACCCTAAAACTTGACCGTAATACATTGTACTTTATAATATCAACATTTTAGCTTAACAGTTGAACATGATACATCGTACTTTAAAACTCCAACATTCAACCGTAACATTTGAACATGATACATCGTACTTTAAAACTCCAACATTCAACTGAACATTTGAACATGATACATCGTACTTTAAAACTCCAACATTCAACTGTAACATTTGAACATGATACATCGTACTTTAAAACTCCAATATTCAACTGTAACATTTGAACATGATACATCGTACTTTAAAACTCCAACATTCAACTGTAACATTTGAACATGATACATCGTACTTTAAAACTCCAATATTCAACTGTAACATTTGAACATGATACATCGTACTTTAAAACTCCAATATTCAACTGTAACATTTGAACATGATACATTGTACTTTAAAACTCCAACATTCAACCGTAACATTTGAACATGATACATCGTACTTTAAAACTCCAACATTCAACAGTAACATTTGAACATGATACATCGTACTTTAAAACTCCAACATTCAACCGTAACATTTGAACATGATACATCAAAATTTTTAAAACTCAACACTCTACTTTCTTCTGTATAACATTCTCTCCTGTGTTAGTCGTGACTTTATTAAAAGAAACATTTTAGCTGGAAAAAAAATTCTCAAAAAAACTTTCTGGACAAAAATCGACTTGAGAGGTGAGCGAAAATAAGAATCCAGACAGGTGTCCAGCAAACCGTGTTAAAATGGCCGTCGGAGATAAATTTCTTGAATAGTCCAGTCACCAGACGTGAACTATTTGCCAATGACCAAACCATCCGGGTGTTAAGTCCGGCTATTCATCTTCCTACTGCTGACATTTGCTGAACTCTTCTGTTTATTAGCATTAGTTTCATTTTCGTACTTTCTTCTGTGAAATGTTCATTTAATGACCCCCTCCCCCCAACCACTTCCCTCTTTATCGTCTGCTAGACATGAAAAAAAAAAAAAAAAAGAAATGGAGTCATTTCAAATGATGACTTTATCATTTTCGTGTGTGGTTTAGTCATGCTTAACGTTGATAATGGCCATTTAGCTGGTGTACCGCAACGCATTTAGCTGGTTCCATAGTTTGATCTCTGTTTCAATAACTATTATAATATTGTGCAGAAATATTATATATATATATATATATATATATATATATATATATATTTATATATATATATATATATATATATATATATATATATATATATATATATATATTTTAAATAGAGAATTATAAGTAGTGATAGAAGTCTAATTTACATTAAAATAAACAAAACGTGAAAGATTTTTTTTTAATTAAAATGTGCAAAGCTTCAATTTTACTTGAAATTGACTTTTGATAAGCAGTTCCCAAATTAAACAATCACAACCGCTAAAACAACTATATTAGGTTTGAGTCAAACTTTCCCCTAGATTTGGTTCAACATTGTGTCAAACTTTAATGTGTGAGTCTATTTTATTTGACGAAAAGGTTTAGTAAGTCCGTGAATTTAAAAATAAAATGTTTGACTGTATATGTCTGTTTGTGTGGCTGTATATGTCTGTTTGTGTGGCTGTATGTGTCTGTTTGTGTGGCTGTATATGTCTGTTTATGTGGCTGTATATGTCTGTGTGTGTGTGGCTGTATATGTCTGTTTGTGTGAGTCTATATCTTCGTCTGTTTGTGTGGGTGTGCGTCTTTTCTGTTTGTGTGGCTGTATATGTCTGTTTGTGTGGCTATATATATCTTTGTCTATTTGTGTGGCTATATATCTCTGTCTGTTTGTGTGGCTATCTTTGTCTTTTTGTGTGGCTGTATAACTTTGTCTGTTTGTGTGTCTGTATATCTTCGTCTGTTTGTGTGGCTGTATATCTTTGTCTGTTTATGTGGCTGTATATCTTTGTCTGTTTGTGTGGCTGTATATCTTTGTCTGTTTGTGAGTGTGTGCTACAAATAATATTTTTTACCGATTGACTAAAATTTTCTTTTTTTTTTAAATTTCAGGTTCACTCTATACCATGGTATATCAACTATTGATGCTAGATCTCCGCTATAAAGTTATCTTATCAGCTATTGATGTTAACAACTCGGCGATTGATGTTAACAACTCAGCTATATATGTTAACAACTCAGTTATTGATGTTAACAACTCAGCTATTGATGCTAACAACTCAGCTATTGATGTTAACAACTCAGCTATTGATTTTCTCATCCAAGATATTCATCGTATCAATTCAGCTATTGTTGTTAACAACTTATCTTTTGATGTTATCATCTCCACTATTGATGTTATCAACTTATCTTCTGATGTTATCATCTCCATTATTGATGTTATCAACTTACCTTTTGATGTTATCATCTCCACTATTGATGTTATCAACTTATCTTTTGATGTTATCATCTCCAATTTTGATGTTATCAACTTATCTTTTGATGTTATCATCTCCAATATTGATGTTATCAACTGAAAATATTAATGTTATGATTTCGGCTATTGGTGTTATCTACTGAGTTATTTATATTATCCTCTCAACTATTCACGATATTATCTCTAAGGTTATTTCGTATTTTCGTGTTTTATCAACAAGCTGGTTGATACAAGTTGAGATTTTTCTTTTTCAATTAATCAATCCCAATATTTTATTTTTAAACACATGATCTTCTGTCAAAAAAAAACATAAACCAGAAAGATATACTTATTTTAATATTTCCAGAATACAGTAATTTCTAAAGGAAATATAACCTATTTCTATAAGTTACAAAAAAAAAAGTTACTTTCTCACGATATTCAAAAATAAAGTTTTTATCATAACGATAATCTGTTTTAATCTTCCTTTAAACTCTTTGAAAATGTTTTAACTACCATTGAGGATGTCTGATAGACTTGATTCTCTAGTGCATTCTGCAGATGTTACGTTATAATGTAACCATTAACTAATCGTATGGTTGGCATAAAATACTAATCCACATAATGATACTTTGAACAATGTTACATAATGATACTTTGAACAATGTTACATACTGATACTTTGAACAATGTTACATAATGATACTTTGAACAATGTTACATAATGATACTTTGAACCATGTTACATAATGATACGTTGAACGAGGTTACATAATGATACTTTTAACAATGTTACATAATGATACTTTGAACAATGTTACATTAATACTATAGCTGCATGTATTGCTTTATAAAATTTGCACAATTGCAATGTCATATTTTTTTTTCATTTTATTTAGAAAAGTAATTATCAAAAACAACAGATTTTCCTACAACACATTATATCATACAATCATAATATCAAAAAAACACAAGTCCTGTGTATGACTGTATTAAATATAAAATTAAATAATACATTTGAATTTGTGGTTTGTCAGATTTGTTATAATTTTTTTGCAGATAAACCTCAACAAACGACATGATTAGTTGGCTTGGTGCTGTCATAATATATAGCTGGAGTTTAAAAGAAAGGTAGTGTTAGATGGCTATGTGCTTGCTGCAGCCAAAGCTCAACAAAGGACATGATTAAATGTCTTAGTGCTGGCATAGAATGTAGCTAGAGTTCAACAAAGGACATGATTAGATGCCTCACTACCGTCACTAGGCTTTGGTTTCTGGTTAAGCTGTGAATCGCATCGACAAAATGAAACCATAGGTTCGAATCCTATCGTGAGTAGTCATTGTAGCTCATCATGACCCTCACTTTCTTCCTTGTCAACTACAGCTAGTTATACAGATAATTGGGGAATACTCATTGAATCACAAAACAGTTTCTAAATTAATTAACGATTTGTTTACTAGATTCATAAATATTTAATAACATGTGTACATTTGTATATTTGATACCATGTGTACATTTGTATTTGATAGAACCCATCCCTGGCTACCCCTATTACGTGCCAGTATACCAGCCTGTACCTGGCTACTTCTAGCACGTGGCAGTAGTAACAACCAGTTCATGGCTACTTCTAGCACCTGGCAGTAGACCAAGAGAGGAGAGGACATACGTCAAAGACAAACATTGTCACTTCAGTTTCAAACACAAAAGGGATGGGTGGGGAAAAGGGGGAGGGTTGGGAAACGAGGCTGACGAAGCATATCTGGATGATGTGAGACCAATGAAGTTCTAGTGGACGATAGCTGACCAGTGAATAGTTTACATCCAAAGAGAATATTTCTCTTGGTACAGTAGTTACTCCCATTCCCCTATAGGTGTTACAGGTGCATGGGACCCGCTACTATCATAAGACGGTCCTGGTCATGTGTACAAAATGTGAGAGCTGCTGATTGTCTCAAATATATGAACGTGTAAAATACAGTCACGTACAAACATATGAGTGTGTAACATACAGTCTGGTACAAACATATGAAGTGGCAGAAAAATAGAAAAGAGTTGACAAGTGGAGATTAGTTCATATATACACATTGACAGAATCTTTACGGTGACAGGTGAAGATAAGTTCATATATACACAGTGACAGAATCTTTACGGTGACAGGTGAAGATAAGTTCATATATACACATTGACAGAATCTTTACGGTGACAGGTGAAGATAAGTTCATATACACAGTGACAGAATCT
>JAGDYQ010000031.1:6011399-6017967 GCA_021962125.1 Bulinus truncatus | reverse complement strand
TATATATATATATATATATATATATTTATATATATATATATATATATATATATATATATATATACCTATAAGAGGCATTTGCTGTCTGTCTGTCTGTCTGTCTGTTCCCTTATAACTCAAGATCCAGATAACCAAATAATGTGAAATTTGTTACACATACACATAATTACATGGGGAAGGTTATAGGACAGGTTTCGTTTCATCTCGATGGGTAGTTTAATTGTAATTATTTTTTTTTTATTTTAGTATTTTACTATATTAAAGTAATCTCGACGGCGCCATAAATAAAATTCCTCTGTGACGTCATTTCCCGATTCGAATAGAACTTGCGCGCTGGTGCTGTATTGTGCCTTTGTGATGCAAAGAATTGTTGTTGTTTTTTCATGATTTGTACAGTTTGAGGAGGATAAAGGAATGAAGAAGGATTTTAGAAGAAGTGTGAAGCCATAATAATAAGTATATATATATATATATAGAGAGAGAGAGGGAGAGGGAGGGAGAGAGATAAAGAGAGAGAGAGGGGGGCAGGAGGAGAGAGAGAGCAAAGGAGGGTAGGAGGGAGGGAAGGGAGGGGGGATAGAGGAGGGAGGGGGATGGACAGGGGGGGAGAAAAGGAGGGGGAGAGAGGGGAGATCGGGGGAGAGGGAGATGGGAGAGGGAGTAGGGGGAGATGGAGAGAGAAAGGAAGGGAGGGAGAGAGAGGGGGTAGGGAGGGAGAGAGAGGGGGAGGGAGGGAGAGAGAGAGGGTAGGAGAGAGAGGGAGGGAGATAGATAAAGAGTGAGGGGGCAGGGAGGGAGAGACAGGGAATGAGGGAGGGAGGAAGGGGGAGAGGGGGGGGGAGGGGGGGAGGGAGGGAAAAGGGGGAGAGAGGGAGATGGGAGAGGGAGCAGGGGGAGATGGAGAGAGAAAGGAAGGGAGGGAGAGAGGGGGAGGGAGAGAGAGGGTGGGAGAGAGGGAGGGAGAGAGATAAAGAGTGAGAGGGGCAGGGAGGGAGAGAGAGGGGGAATGAGGGAGGGAGGAAGGGGGGAGAGGGGGAGGGAGAGAGAGAGGGGAGGGAAGGAGAGAAGGAGGATGGACGTTGGGATAGAAGGAGGGGGAGAGGAGAGAGAGAGAGATGGGAGAGAGGGAGGGAAAGGGAGGGGAGGAGGAGAGAGAGGGAAGGAGAGAGGGGGTAGGGAGAAAACAGAAGGTAAACAGAAAGCCTTATTTTAAACCCGGGCAAAGCCGGGTACTTGCAACTAGTATATATATATATATATATATATATATATATATATATATATATATAGTCGATTCCGCTTAATTGAGACACATCGGGACCGAGGCTTTTTGTCCCAATAAAGCGGCTGTCCCAATTAAAAATACAAATTTACTATTGGCTTCTTGGTTTTGTTTCTTTGAGATTTGTCCCAAATAAGCGGCTGTCCCAATTAAGCGGTGTCCCAATTAAGCGGAATCCACTGTATATATATATATATATATATATATATATATATATATACATCGTTCATTACATGTAGTGCATATATATATATATATATATATATATATATATATATGTGCATAAACTTTTTAAAAAGTAATCACCTAGATACATAGATTATTTATTTATTATAAAAATGTCGCTACTTATCAACTAATGTCAAGAAATATTTAGTTCAGTATATTGGAATCATCATAGATATATAGTAATCACCCACGCTTTTTTTAAAATAATTTCAGTAAACGAAAATTGATTAGTTCCCCGCAAGCTCGCAAACATTTATAACGATGTCAGATGTTTATATTTCATCTGGTTTAACGCAGACATACTTCCATAGGTTATTTTGTTTTTAATGTTTGTGTTTTTTTAAGACAAGTTTAAACGTATGAGTATTTCGAAAGGTCTAAATTTCAACCAATAAAATCTCTTGTAATCAAGCATTCATTCTACACGCGAAAGTCATCCATCTTACAACACTGTACATTCTGATCGGCGCCTCAAATGAAACGAGGGGGGTCCTCACCCTCTGGGAACTCCATCACCACTTCATTAGCCAAAAAGTTCTAACCCATGTTGTCTTCTTATTTTCTTGACGTCCACATCCCCACACCCCCTCCCCCCCCTTTTTCCCCCCTCAGGGAGGGAGGGAGGGAGGCAGATCACCTACCTAAGGGAGGGAGGCAGATCACCTACCTAAGGGAGGGAGGCAGATCACCTACCTAAGGGAGGGAGGCAGATCACCTACCTAAGGGAGGGAGGCAGATCACCTACCTACTCATCATCCTGTCTGGGGAATGAAGTCGATGGTTCCACTATATCCTTATCTTTCCATAAGCACTCAGATAAATGGGGCAGGGTAGAGGAAAGGGGAAGGGGGGTGGGTGAGGGGAGGGGAGGGGGTAAAAAAGGAAGACTGGGCAAAGTGACATGAATAAAAGGGAAATAACTTTTAAAAGATGGAGGTTTAATAATAAAGAAAAAAAAAAAAGGAATGTGATTCGGTGTAAAAAAACCCCCAAGCGGGGAAAGATGGAAAAATGAAGAATGACCACACAGGAAAACAAAAATCAATTTCCGCTTTTTAAAAAAAAAAAATATAAATAAATAAATAAAAATTATGGGATATAATAAATACAAATAGAAACTGTTTTGGGGGGGGGGAGGGGAGGGGCTGTGGAAGACAGCCAAGTAGATGGTCAGATTAAAACGTAGAAATTATGGGATACATATCGATATATATACACTTTCACCTTTTTTTTTCTTTTCTTTTCTTGGTGGATGTTTTTGTTTATACAACGCTGCGGGAAACGGAAGAACTCAGACAAGGAAGAAATTAAAAAGAATGAACATAAATCACGTGACTATGTTAGAATAGAAATACACCGTCAGCGTGCTGTTTAAATATTTAATTCTCGAAGACACTCATCCAATGAAAAGTTAGCTTTAAAAAAAAATACACAAGGGGGTGGGGGGGGGGGGAGAATAGAATCGCTCCTTTGATTCGGCTTTGATGTTTATTTATTGTTTATTGGAACCAAGTCATTGTTGCATTAGTACCACTCATTAGGACCATGGCATTGTTAACTTAGTGCCATTAGAACCAAGTCAGCGTTGCATTAGTACTACTAGGACCATGTCATTGTCACATTAGTGCCATTAGAACCAAGTCATTGTTGCATTAGTACTACTATGACCATGTCATTGTTAACTTAGTGCCATTAGAACCAAGTCATCGTTGCATTAGTACTACTAGGACCATGTCATTGTTAACTTAGTGCCATTAGAACCAAGTCATTGTTGCATTAGTACTACTAGGACCATGTCATTGTTAACTTAGTGCCATTAGAACCAAGTCATCGTTGCATTAGTACTACTAGGACCATGTCATTGTCACATTAGTGCCATTAGAACCAAGTCATTGTTGTATTAGTACCACTAGGACCATGTCATTGTTAACTTAGTACCATTAGAATCAAGTCATCGTTGCATTAGTACTACTAGGACCATGTCATTGTTAACTTAGTGCCATTAGATCCTACGAGGACATCGGGAGGTATGATGTTAAGTAAGCCACCTGTTTGAAGTAGCCACTACACACTTAAAAGGACTTTGTGGTCAGCACATTGACCAGCCGCCTGTACTTCCCTCCCCAAAAAACATTGTAAGGTACCAGTAAAAATCTTCTGAATGGACTCAAGTGTGTGGACACGGTATCAAAAAAAAAACAAATCCGGAGAAAACAAAAACCTCAAGTTTAAAAATATGTTGGCCCTCACTTTGAAAGTGGTAGCAATCCCCACCCCCACCCAAATCTCTCCCCCCCCCTCACCCTCTTTTCATTCTTCGAACGATCTCGTCAACAAGTTTGGATCAATTCAACAAGATAATCAGCTTGGCGGGAACCGGACGCCATGACTACTGGATTATCCTTCCTTACCAGACGTATTGTCTTCCCTGGCGGGCTCTCTAATGTCATCAATGATCGGATTTATCTGGCGATTTGTTCTTTTGAAGAATACTAAGTTGCTGTTGTTTTTTTTTAACTTGAATTGTTTATCATCAAACACCATGACAACCAAAAAAAAAAAAAATCCGCAAAAATGATTTTTTGTTTAAATCTCAAAAAAAAAAATGCGTTAATCATCATCGGCTCGAAATAAAATTTTGACTTTGTTCAAGTTGATTATTTGAATCATGGTTCGAATCATGATTCAGTCGATTCATATAAGCTTTCTTTTGCTTATTCAAATCATATGTTGAGACTAGTGATTCAAACCAACATAGAACACTCACTCATTTAAAACGAAAATTCCACTATGACATTGGGTAATTATGAAGAGAAAACGACGCTACCTACTGAAATGTGTTTAAAATATTGATCGAGAGTTCTACTTAACCTGTTCAGGGGACGGATGGTCGTGCGGTAAAGGTACCTGGTTCGATCTCCGGTGAGGACCAATGACAATTTTTCAAGACTTGGCTCATGTTCCCGATATATCTCCCGTGGTGCCTCCATGGCCATTGCACTACCGGTTATGGTGGGGATGAAAGAAGGGCACCATAAAACCCGTCCCATTAGTGGTTCTTAGGATCTAAGAGATTTCATCTCATCCTTACAGGGACTTCACACACTCACTTAGCCTGTTCTTCTCTAACATTATTCGAATTAGCAACATTGCTGTTGTCATTTTCATTTCATTTAGTAATTGAGATTCGTTCTAACTTGCTGAACTGAAATCTGTCATATAACATCTTTCAATAACCTGTCACGGCTATTTAGCTGTTGTATTGATACTATTGAATAATTTCCAACATAATCTGCGATAGTGAACTTTCGTTACATGGTTGGCCTGTCATTTGAAATATCTTGGATAACTTTTTTTTTAGTCATTCCACATCGTCCACTAGCAGACGTAGAGCCTTCTCCCCCCCCCCACACACACACACCAAAAACTCGCTTTCTCCCCTCCCTCCCTCTCTCCCCCTTCCCCCCGCCCCTTTCCACCTCCCAGTCAACTCCGTCAAACCGAATCAATAAAGTCTGGAAGATGTAAAAGAGTTATTGAGAACTTCTACTGACCGCGTTCAGTTTTACGTTGGATCCTCTGTTGGTCTTTGCCATTGCGGAGCCAGGCTGTCACACATCCGGCCAGGCTGTCATAATCAGCACAGGTTGTCACACGTTCGGCCAGGCTGTCATACATCAGCCCAGACTGTCACAAGTAGGGCCAGGCTGTCATACGTCAGACCAGGCTGTCACATGTCCGGCCAGGCTGTCACACGTTCGGCCAGGCTGTCATACATCAGCCCAGGTTGTCACACGTTCGGCCAGGCTGTCATACATCAGCCCAGGCTGTCACAAGTAGGGCCAGGCTGCCACATGTTCGGCGAGGCTGTCACAAGTAGGGCCAGGCTGTCACACGTTCGGCGAGGCTTAACAATTAGGGCCAGGCTGTCACAAGTAGGGCCAGGCTGTCATACATCAGCCCAGGCTGTCACAAGTAGGGCCAGGCTGTCACACGTCGGGCGAGGCTGTCACACGTCATTCATCAAAGTAAACAGCGGTCGCCCCCAGTTACAAAATGTCATTGTTTTAGTTTTCTCGATACACCACTATCCACATACACCACTATCCACATACACAACTATCCACATACACCACTATCCACATACACCACTATCCACATACACCACTATCCACATACACCACTATCCACATACACCACCATCCACATACACCACTATCCACATACACGAATTGAGTGAGAAAGTAATAATTAGAGCCGTAGTCGATGATGGGCAACAACACGTATAGCAAAAAATATAATGAAACGTTTGACAAAATACGTGACGCATGAAATTTTACAAGTAATATCGCCAACAGAGTCGGGCTTAGTTCCCCCAAGTTCGCAGACCTCATCTATGAACCTAATATGAAATATAAGCTTGAACTCACTTTGTTTACATCTCCATACAAGTAAAGTTCCCCTAGCCCTAACGGGCCATCGGGGCAGATGAAGTATAGAATTCATCTGTTTCACTAACCTCGGCATATGAAGGGATTGTGTGGTTATCACAACGCCCAGTCGCCTTTACTTCCCCAACTTAAAAGTCAGGTACCGATTTAAAGACGTTGCACCAAATAACACCTGGAAAATTTCCATGTTTCTCACCGAGGATCGAATCCATGACTCTCAGGTCGACAGTCGAGTAACTACACCACTCGGCCATCCGTCCCTCTTACATCTCTATGACAATCCGTTGTTTTGGTTTTTTATTTCGTGTTCTACTGATCAGCACAGCCACCAGGCCATAACCTTCTTGTCAAGGCGACCCTGCACCAGGTCGTCTGTGCAATGGACCTAAGGGAACCACGAAGTTAAAAATTGTATTTTAGTTAAAAGAGAGAGACACCCCACCCACCTCCCAGGGCCAGATTTACAATTAGGCCGACTGGGTCGTGGCCTAGGGTCCCCGGGAAATAAGTGGACCCCAAACGTAGAGAAGTGTACAAAAAAAAAAAAAAAAAAGCAACTTAGCAATATTTTTTATTCTTCAAAATGGGGCCTCAAATTTGTTTTGGC
>JAGDYQ010000031.1:6001399-6003899 GCA_021962125.1 Bulinus truncatus | reverse complement strand
CGGGCCTGTCTAGGGCCCATTTTAGGCTTAAAGGGAAACCTTACTACAACAGATGTAAAGAAAAATTAGAGCAGGTATTCTACACACAACTATTACCGTAAGATTTAAACATGTTGTTTTATTTTTCACAACTATTACCGTAAGATGCTCTATTCTCCGAGGAATTTCGTGTTCCGAGAAGGAACGAAAGTTTTTGGATATTTATTTTTCGGAAATATAAATGACCAGAGATGGGAAAGGGGTCATTTTTTTTTAAAACTTCCTTTCTGTTCAGTACATGCCAGACATCTGTTGTGGGTGAATTTTTGAAAAGAAAGAAAAAAAAAAACAAATTCCCAACGTACCACGGGAGACTACCGTTAAACTGACTAATTAAATCGCGTCTAATTTTTTGCTTCATCGAAATTCACTTTGTAAACATCAAAGTTGCATTTAAATTGAATTGTGTGTATGTGTGTAGGGGGGGGGTGTAAAACGAAATATGTCTTAAGTTGTACGAGTACATCGCTCTCTTTCACAGCAAGGAGATTAAATCTCTCTTCGGCTGTTTTTTTTTTTTCTCTTTCACTCTCTACATGTGTTCATTAAGCCACAGTTGCTAAAACTTGTAACAAGAACAAGAAAACAACTATTGGGTGTGGTGGGGTGGGGGGAGATGGGGGGAAATGACTGTTCAACTACTGGACACTGACTGGTCTGCCTAAGTGACGACACATAGAGAGATACAAGATGAAGGTAGAAAGTGAGGTTTTGTTAATCCTCTCTATCATGTCATGGGAAATGTATTTTCTCTCTCCTTACATCCTGACTATGTAATCATGGAAAACGTATTTTCTCTCTCCTTACATCCTGACTATGTAGTCATGGTAAATGCATTCTCTCTACACTTTGTGGGAGGTCCACTAAGAGACAATCACAAGTTGAAGCGCTTGTTTTGCCCGAATGATAATTGGCAATGAAACTATCGCATTATGTTAGATATAAAGTTTCATTGTTTTTACATTTCTGTGTTTCACTCAAACAACAGCTACAGTCTCGCTACTGTACTTACATCAAAGGAATTATTTAACATAGAAAGATAAAGTATTTCGCCTCTGTCGCTCTATATTCACTATACTAAATTTAGTCTTAAACATTTCAAAGCGGTTTGATTTCTTTGCTTTATTAATTTTTGGATTTATTTTCTAATGCATTTAACACAACCCATTCATCATTTACAGTATAAAGCCATGCAACAGTATATTGAATACAGGCCATGCAATATTTTCTGTATATAACTAGGGAACATTTTATCTGTAGAGGCATACAGTACCCTTGACATTATAGTCTTAAAACATTCTATATAGCCATACAACATTCTATATGGCCAAACTATATCCTTTATAGCCATACAACATTCTACATAGCCATACAAGATTCTATTTACAATATTTCTATATAACCATACAGCATTCTCTCTTTTGAGTCATATATAACTATACAACATTCTATATATCCATACAACATTCTGTGTATCCATACAACTTTCTATACAGACATACAACTTTATACAGACATACACCATTCTATATATACATACAACATTCTATATATCCATACAACATTCTATATAGCCATACAACATTCTTTGTAATTATAGCCATACAACATACGTTTATGACTTTATATGTCACGAACCATTTAGCATAGAGCAGATGCATACACTGTTTTCTCTATAGAGGCATATCTCATTTAGCTTAGCCATTCAACATTCACACTGTCGAGGCATATCTCATTTATAGCTCAGCCATTCAACATTCACTCTGTAGAGGCATATCTCATTTATAGCTCAGCCATTCAACATACCTTAACGTACAGTCTGAAAAAAAAACGGAGTGGCTACGGTTCTATCCCTGACAGAACCCGTATTTTTTTTTCGGGTACCAGCCATACTTATTATTGCATATTTTTTCTTTGTTTTCGGGGCTAGGGTTAGGGTTAGGGGTTAGGAATAGGGTAAGAAATAGAATTAGGATTAGGGTTAGGAATATGGTTAGGGTCCAGCTATAGATATTGCTCCTAACCCTAATCCTAACCCTAATCCTAACCCTATTCCTAACCCTAAGACTAGCCCCAAAAACAAAAAATATGCCCAAAAAAAAAAAAATGCAATAATAAGTATGGCTGGTACCCGAAAAAAAAAATACGGGTTCTTTCAGGGACAGAACCGTAGCCACTCCGAAAAAAAATTCTTCAGAGTAAATACCAGTTGACCTTATTATTTAACGTTTGGTCGGGTCAACCTGTTACAAGCTTCATGGTCAGCCAGTCAACCTGTTGCTCCTTGTTGTAGGTCAGTTGAGCCCAGCCGGCATCCAGTTCCAAGTTATTCCAACCACTTACTGACCTGCTGAGTATCTCTCCCCCCCCCCCCCCCCGTCAGAACTCTCCTACACAAGAGTACCGGAATTACTATCTCTCACACATACACTCCCTTTCTTTCTCTCTCTCTCTCTCTCTC
>JAGDYQ010000031.1:5883316-6000899 GCA_021962125.1 Bulinus truncatus | reverse complement strand
TTTGGGGTCCTAGACAAATATCTATTTGGGGGCCTAGACAAATATCTATTTGGGGGCCCTGGACAAAGATCTATTGGGGGCCTAGACAAATATCTATTTGGTGGCCTAGGCAAATATCTATTTGGGGTCCTAGAAAAGATCTATTTGGGGGCCCTAGACAAAGATCTATTGGGGGCCTAGTAAAATATCTATTTGGGGGCCTAGGCAAATATCTATTTGGGGTCCTAGACAAAGATCTATTTGGGTGCCTAATGGACAAAGATCTATTTGGGGGCCCTGGACAAAGATCTATTGGGGCCTAGACAAATATCTATTGGGGCCTAGACAAATATCTATTTGGGGGTCTAGGCAAATATCTTTTGGGGTCCTAGACAAGATCTATTTGGGGGCCTAGACAAATATCTATTTGGGGTCCTAGACAAATATCTATTTGGGGTCCTAAACAAATATCTATTTGGGGGCCTAGACAAATATCTATTTGGGGGCCTAGACAAATATCTATTTGGGGTCCTAGACAAATATCTATTTGGGGGCCCTGGACAAAGATCTATTTGGGGGCCCTGGACAAAGATCTATTTGGGTGCCCTGGACAAAGATCTATTTGGGGTCCTAGACAAATATCTATTTGGGGTCCTAGACAAATATCTATTTGGGGGCCTAGGCAAATATATTTTTGGGGTCCTAGACAAAGATCTATTTGGGGGCTTAGACAAAGATCTATTTGGGGGCCCTAGACAAAGATCTATTTGGGGGCCCTATTAGCATCAGATTTAATAAAAATTATTTTTTTGGAAAAGTGCCCTTTGGCAGTGGGATGGGCCTAGGCCCTTGCATACTTAGGCTACCCAAAATAACGGCTCTGGTCATGCACGAGTGTTATAAAGTGAAGAGTTTAGTTGTTGTTTTGTTTGTTTGTTTTTTTGACAGTCACGTGATAATTGATGATCCGTTGATTGGTCCAACGGCTAATATCAGGTTTTTTCGGCAATTATTTGTCCAACAGCTAATGCATTCAGAAACAAAAAAAAAAGTGACAGACATTTTGTTACCACTACAGCATACAAACATAGAATGGCAGACACATACAACATACAAACATAGAATGGCAGACACATACAACACACAAACATAGAATGGCAGACACATACAACACACAAACATAGAATGGCAGACACATGCAACACACAAACATAGAATGGTAGACACATGCAACATACAAACATAGAATGGCAGACACATACAACATACAAACATAGAACGGCAGACACACACAACATACAAACATAGAATGGCAGACGCTTTGATTGGCTGTTTGGTTCAACGCTGCTCGAGGCGGGGGATACGTGGAGAGGATTATTGTCATGCATTTGTCCGTTGGGTTGAGAGGGAAGATCTTTATGTCCACATTTCGTACATCCATTAGTATAAATAGCTTTGCTTTTTGGCTGTATTGAATGACGTAGGCGATATTAAGATATCAAAGGCAAAGAGATGCCTGGTTTGTTCCTGGCACCATCAACTGTGACAGGACTGTGTACTGGGTGACGAGCCCTGTAGGCCTTACACAGAAGGCTAGTTTGACTTTCCATAATATAGACTATGGGTATGAATGATATATTTGAAATATATCAACAGCTAAACAATAGATAAACGTGAGACCATGGCTCGATTTACCGCCGGGGATGCCGGGAATATTCCCGGCTAGGGGCGCCGAGAGCCAACAAGGGCCCCCAGGGCAGGACATCATTGCGGGCCCCTTAATTAACAATGATTCGGGAAAAAAATTGACATGGTCGAGGCGGCCGGGCCCCCTTACAGATGCGGGCCCCCTGGCAATGACCCCCCTGCCCTCTCGGCGTGCCATGTCCCCGGCACCGAGAACTGTCATCCCCGGCTCTGCTTTAGCTAATATATCCCAGCCGGGGATGAAACCATAGACATTTATCCCCCGACTCTGCAGACATTTTTCTTCATCCCCGGTACTGGTTTTTCTTAAATCCAGCACTACGTGGGACATATACATTCCAATGTTAACATTTTGGGGAGTTAATTTGATTTTATCGACGAGTGGATTCTAATGTTATTTAAACATTTATTTTTTAAACTGCTGGGAACAAACTAGGATTCTATGTGGAGAGCGGAATTAGTCGCAAAATGGAGAAAAATGAATTTTTAACATGACGCAATGTTGTATTGTTCATTGTTTTAATAAGACACAATACTGTGTTGTTCATTGTTTTAACATGACGCAATGTTGTATTGTTCATTGTTTTAACATGACGCAATGTTGTTTTGTTCATTGTTTTAACATGACGCAATGTTGTATTGTTAATTTTTTTAATATGACGCAATGTTGTATTGTCCATTGTTTTAACAAGACTCATTACTGTACTGTTCATTTTTGAAACATTTTTAAATACTTCCCCTTTATTGCAACATCAGTTTATGCTGATCATTATGAAGTATGAAGCTAGAAAAAGGTTCCAGTAAGGCCTGAGAGAAGTAACTGGGTTTTTTTCAGTTTGCGACTATGCCTGCGACTATGCCTGCGACTATGCCTGCGACTATGCCTGCGACTATGCCTGTGACTATGCCTGTGACTATGCCTGCTATTCCTGTGGACTACCCAAATGTGATATACCTTGAATGTATTTCATTATAATGTGAAGTCGATGTATTGCCGCTGCAGTCTCATTGCGTTGTTTAGATTTGTTTTTTAAATGTCTCGTATATTTTAACAGAACACAACTTTAACTTGTTATGTTTTTACTTTATTGGATACGTCTTTATTACACAGTGGGTACATCTTTATTAGACTGTGGGTACGTCTTTATTAGACTGTGGGTACGTCTTTATTAGACTGTGGGTACGTCTTTATTAGACTGTGGGTACGTCTTTATTAGACTGTGGGTGCGTCTTTATAGAAAGAGGGTACGTCTTTATTAGACAGTGGGTACGTCATTTGTTTTTCTGTTGTTGTGTTTGTTTTTGTGTTTAAAAACAATTACCTGTTTATCTAATTGAGTCAGGGACGGGTGGTCGTGCGCTAAAGCACTCCACTGTCATCCTGAAGGTTACGGGCTTGATCTTCGGTGTGAACCATTCGGAATTTTTCAGGTCGCCGTTAAAGTTCCCTCCATGTCTCCCGTGGTGCCTCTCTGGTCATCGCACCATCGGGTATGATGGGGATGAAAGAAGGGCATTGCAAAACCATCTAAGAGATAAATATCCCATTCTTACAGGGACTTCACAAATCTACTCTAGTGACACAACTATTCTAGAATACCGATGTGAAAATAACTATTTTGTAAGTTGGCATGATAGTGATGATGTCACATTAACTGACATTACAATTGCTGTGTATGTTGTTTTGTTGGTGATTTTTTTTTATTTATTCAATTTTAAAAGAAATGTATAAGTTAGGAACAAAATCTGAGTTGTCAAGTGAAATAATGTAACTAGACAAGATCAGATGTGATGCCAGCTATCATCTGGAGATATTATCTGGAGATATATTTCTTTGTTTTCTCTTTTTTTTTCAGAGAGTTTCATCATACGGGCTAATATGAAATACGAGGGAATTTTCAAATATTTTATCCTCAGCATATCATCGAAGTTTGAGATGTGTTTATTTAATGCACATTTTTTGGTAGATACGTGCACTAGTATGTTTGGTTTTATGATGGTTCGGTTTTATAATGGTTTGATTTCTTGATGGAAGGGTTTTATTATGGTTAGCCTCTACGATGGTTCGGTTTTATTATGGTCTGATTTTATGATGGTTGGGTTTCATAATGGTTTGATTTTATGGTGGTTGGGTTTCTTAATGGTTTGATTTTATGATGGTTGGGTTTCATAATGGTTTGATTTTATGATGGTTGGGTTTCATAATGGTTTGATTTTATGATGGTTGGGTTTCATAATGGTTTGATTTTATGATGGTTGGGTTTCATAATGGTTTGATTTTATGATGGTTGGGTTTCATAATGGTTTGATTTTATGATGGTTGGGTTCATAATGGTTTGATTTTATGATGGTTGGGTTTTATGGTGGTCTCATTTTACAATGGTTCGGTATTGTGATGGTTGGGTTTTATGATGGATAAGTTTTGCTAAAATCAAGCCATGAAACGAATTATTTTTCTCTTTGAATTTTGTCCAACTAACAATCAGTAACACTGAAATTGTACGTTTCTCTTGAAACTTTGTCTTCAATTTGAATAATAAATTCACCTCTGATATTGAAATGCTTGACTGTGACCGATACCCAAATTATTTAAATATTTAAACAAATAGACATGATATATTTGTTTACTAAAATAAATATCAATCAGTTAAATGTTTGAGATTGATTTATATGATTGTTAGATTTATTCAAATAATACCGTAAAAATAAATGATTACTTGGAAAGCGTACTGATAGCAGAGAACATTTAGAAATATAGAAGACAGACATGCGGTCAGAAGACAGACATACATACGGTCAGAAGACAGACATACATACGGTCAGAAGACAGACATACATACGGTCAGAAGACAGACATACATACGGTCAGAAGACAGACATACATACGGTCAGAAGACAGACATATACACGGCCAGAAGACACAAGTCAGAGATATGGTTAATGACAGGCAGTCAGACAAACCCAAAATGTGTAAGGAAGACATGTACATTATTTGATTACAGACCATGAACTGATTTATTTTAAGTACCCACTGTAAATCCGTCACCACGGCCTAAGACCTACATTGACTGCAGCAATCATACATTGATTGTCATACAGACGTAACTCGCATAGACGACATTCGAACCAACCACCCACACTTTTTAGACCAAACTCACAATTGTACAACCACCGAGTCATACAGACTGACAGACTGGCAAACTGATTTTTTTTTATTAATAAGACTAAGTCTGTTTCACCTAAAGACAAAAACTTTAGCCCAGGCATCAATTCTTTCGCTCTCCATTACTTCACAATGTTGGAATTCAGAATCTAAAAGTTGGTCAATTATAGTTGATCAATCACATTGTGAATCTTGGAGATTGGTTTGTGTTTTTATTTTGTTTTGTTATTTCGTTTACAGATGCATGTTTTAAAATAGCTACTTAACAATGTAAATAACTCAACGCTCGTGTTGGCTTACACAGGACTAAAGATTATATCTGGTATCAACATATACATTTGAGTCAAAGACTACATGTTGACATCAACAAAGAATTTCTATTAACATTCAGGCTATATGAGACGAAAACATTTGACTACATCAACTATATACATATACGTGTGGCTACATCCACTGAATACAAATACTTGTGGCTACATCAACTAAATACAAATACGTGTGGCTGCATCAACTGAATACAAAATACTTGTGGCTACATCAACTATATACACATAATTGTGGCTACATCAGCTGAATACAAATAATTGTGGCTATGTCCAATCAGTACAATTAAGTGCGACTACATCAACTGAAATATACTGGTACTAAATCTAAACCACAGTACTCTGTACTGAAACTCACTTCACAATCTTAACATCGCCTTCTCTACGCTTGGCCTGCCACTGGTCTCTGCAGGTAGGGGATCTGCCCCCCTTTGGCCTCACTCAACACATTCTGAGCGGGAAGTTAAAGCAAGTACTGCCGTCAGCTATTTCAGTCAAGTCTGCTACTTCCAGTATGGCGGAACATATTAGTTTTAGTAGATGGCCCAGTGTGAAAAAAAAAATTTCCCAACTATTCCGACTTCAAGATAGAGATATATTTTAGTTTCAAACTTCATCTTTTTTTTGTGTGTGTTTTTATTCATATCTTTCTCTCACTCCCAGCCTAGATGGGTTTTTTTTCACCATTTGTCTTCTCGTTCACATGTCGATACACAGAGAGGTATTTAGACAGGTTGATAGTTGTCGGGAAAAAAAAAAGAATGAAAGAAAGAAAAAAAAGGAAAGAATTCTGAAGTGTTGATAAAATAAATGAATGAAGAATAAACAGTAAATATACTGAGGGATTAGTATGAGATATGTCTCTATCAGAAGTATCGATTACTTTGGGCGAACTGAATGATTTGATGGATTGATTCATTAGCTGGTTGGCATTGGGTAAACTGAGAGATTAGTTGGATTGATTCATTAGCTGATTGACATTGGTTAAACTGAGTGATTTGTTGGATTGATTCATTAGCTGGTTTACATTAGGTAAACTGAATGATTTGTTGGATTGATCAATTAGCTGGTTGACATTATTAAACTGAGTGATTTGTTGGATTGATTCATTAGCTGGTTTACATTAGGTAAACTGAGTGATTTGTTGGATTGATTCATTAGCTAGTTAATCTTATAAAAAGAGTGAATATTTTCTGTCTGGGAGTTTTCTGTTTGAATATTTTCTAAAAGTTTTTCTGTCCTTTCTCGATTGTCTCTTTGATTCTCTCAATGTTCATAAGATTGAATCAACTCTAGTTTACAAAAAGACGCAGTACATTGTGTCTTGCTTTATAGTTGACACAGTCCTGCTGTAAGGTGTCTTTATAGGTGACACAGTCCTGGTGTGTGGTGTTTTTATAATTGACACAGTCCTGCTGTAAGGTGTCTTTATAGTTGACACAGTCCAGGTGTATGATGTCTTTATAGTTGACACAGACCTGGTGTGTGGTGTCTTTATAGTTGAGACAGTCCTGGTGTGTGGTGTCTTTATAGGTGACACAGTCCTGGTGTGTGGTGTCTTTATAGTTGACACAGTCCTGCTGTAAGGTGTCTTTATAGTTGACACAGTCCTGGTGTGTGGTGTCTTTATAGCTGACACAGTCCTGCTGTAAGGTGTCTTTATAGGTGACACAGTCCTGGTGTGTGGTGTCTTTATAGTTGACACAGTCCTGCTGTAAGGTGTCTTTATAGGTGACACAGTCCTAGTGTGTGGTGTCTTTATAGTTGACACAGTCGTCCTGCTGTATGGTGTTTTTATTTATAATGGTTATGTGTCCTGCTGTACGGTGTCTTGAATTATTGCAGACGCAGGGCATTGTGTCTTGCTTTATATTTGAAACTTGACATCGCGTCTTATTTATAGTTGACAATTAGCATTGTGTCTTGCTTTTTTAGTTGAAAAGTACATTTTTTCTTGCTCTTAAATTTAACTTATGGCTTTGTGTCTTGATTTATAGTAGACATTGTAGATCTTTGTATAACTGTATCGCAGACTCTAACTGATCAATGTTTTAAGAAAAGTCTTGGAAACACATGCACAAATACCATTCACAAACCGTGTGGAACTCTTGCAGTTTAACTAAGTCCTGAACCTCTACAATTATGTTTTGAATATTTGTTTCGTTATTTTATTTTATTTTTCAAAGTGCATGGAGCCCAAGGGGTCAGAAAAAAAAACCTAATGGCAAAGTCACTTGGCAAAGTGCGTAAAGTGAGCAAACACCTCCCTCCCCCACACACAAACACAGTCTCTCCATCCTCTCCACCTCTGGCTCCATCGTGCATTCTGTCAGCCAGGTTCAACTTGTGTTGTTAAGTGAGCTGTTCAGGTGCAGCGACTGAATGATTGCGAACATTGAATTTCATTTCTCACAGTTCTAAGGAAGATAACTGCAGCTTGTTGTGCAGTCGTAACGATACTAGTTAGAGTTACTTGCCCATCACTGATTGCAATCTGACGATCTTCTTTCAAACCAAATAGGGAGAAACTAATATTATTGATATAAAATCAACAATGATACAAGTCATAAATTAAAGAAATTCTATTGAGGCTTTTTGACCTACGACTTGTCAGAATTGGAAGTAGCCTAATCTGTAACTAAATACTTACACAATTAATTATTTGACTTTCAATATGTAGATACATGTTACATTTTCTTCTTGGTTCCAAAATTTTACTGCCAAATTGCTACTTTTAGATACTCATATTGAAGACAGCTTGTGTAAATCATTGTTTCTTTTTACTAGTGTAGTGCTAACTGATGTTGGTATATCTAATACAGATGTTGATTATGTCGAATACAGATGGTGGCATGTCTAATACAGATGTTGGTTATGTCTAATACAGATGTTGGCATGTCTTATACAGATGTTGGTTATGTCTAATACAGATGTTGGTTATGTCGAATACAGATGTTGGTTATGTCTAATACAGATGTTGGTTATGTCTAATACAGATTTTGGCATGTCTAATACAGATGTTGGTTATGTCTAATACAGATGGTGGCATGTCTAATACAGATGGTGGTAATGTCTAATACAGATGTTGGCATATCTAATACAGATGGTGGCATGTCTAATACAGATGGTGGTTATGTCTAATACAGATGTTGGTTATGTCTAATACAGATGTTGGTTATGTCTAATACAGATGGTGGCATGTCTAATACAGATGGTGGCATGTCCAATACAGATGTTGGTTATGTCTAATACAGATGGTGGCATGTCTAATACAGATGTTGTTTATGTCTAATGCAGATGGTGGCATGCCTAATACAGATGGTGGCATGTCTATTACAGATGTTGGTTATGTCTAATACAGATGTTGGTTAAGCCTAATACAGATGTTGTTATATCTTATAGATGTTGGCAAGCATAACACAGCTGTTTGTATGTCTAATACAGATGGTGGTTATGCCTAATACATACAACGGTCTCTTACGGTTGACTAACCGAAATACTCTTTGTCTGAACTACCACCACAATACATTACGTCTTACTTATCTATGACCCGCCACTATACTTTATCTCTGACCCACCTCTATACTTTATCTCTGACCCACCACTATACTTTATCTCTGACCCACCACTATACTTTATCTCTGACCCACCACTATACTTTATCTCTGACCTATCAAATTATCTTATCTTCAACCCACCGGTTCATTGGTTGTTTCACCATGTATTGTCTTACATTGATAAGAATACATAAACTTGTCATCTCCAAGGGCAGACACTCTTCCCTGTATTGTGATGTGTTTGCCAGATGAGATAGCGGCGTATTTATTTCCAGTAACGTATAACCAAACAACCGCCAATAGAATATTATACTTTATAAGTTGTAACTTAGTCAAAACAATGCATTGAAACATTTTAAGTATTTTTTCTTCATTTAAGAAATAGAAATTATTTTGTTATTTCTAATGAACGAATTAACCTTTGTTCATAAATAGGAATTAGATTTAGTCAATGTTTTATGTGGACACGGCTAGTCTTATGCGCCAAAGGCAGTGGAGTATTGGGAGGGGAACGCGGTGGAACGACGTTCCTTACCTTTTTTCAGAACCGGAACTCGTTACAGAACTTTTTCATGTCCCGACAACTCCCACTTGTTTTTGCTCCCACAATGCGCTCCCTTACTTCTTATTTTACTATTACGTCGCTGGCCTTAGGGGATTATGCTTTGGAGTGTAATAATCAGGCTTGTCACGAATGTCCTATAAGACAATGTAATATGCAGGCTTGTCATGTATGTCCTATAAGACAATGTAATATGTAGGCTTGTCATGAATGTCCTATAAGACAATGTAATATGTAGGCTTGTCGTGAATGTCCTATAAGACAATGTAATATGTAGGCTTTTCATGAATGTCCTATAAGACAATGTAATATGCAGGCTTGTCATGAATGTCCTATAAGACAATGTAATATGCAGGCTTGTCGTGAATGTCCTATAACACAATGTAATATTCATGTAACAATGAATGTCCCAATTTGAAAAGGTTGGTGCACAATGGATGCGGACTAGACTAAAATATTCCATGTCGCAATCCTAAGTCCGCCACTGTAAGTGGACTAAATTAAAACAAACAGCTTTTTTGTGACCCGTATAGCCTCCATGAATCAATTCTCTATCATTCATTATATCATTCATTCTATCATTCATTCTATTATTCATTCTATCATTCATTCTATCATTCATTCTATCATTCATTCTATCATTCATTCTATTATTCATTCTATCATTCATTCTATTATTCATTCTATCATTCATTCTATCATTCATTATATCATTCATTCTATCATTCATTCTATATTTGTCAAATTATTATTTGTGAATGTAAAAAAAAAACGCTGATGACGTCACCTTTGGTTCACTTGAAATATTTACGGCACTCAGTTAGCTAAACCACTGACAACTTAGTGGCAGACGTTAGCTTCAGGAATCACGTGCTTCACACGTCATAAACTAAAAATAGAGTTGAGACAAGCTACAACTAAGTCTTCGGTCGGTGTAAAGAAAGTATTTCAAACATTTGTAAAGAAGGAGAAGATAAAAGAGAAGTCTGGAATGAACTAAATGAGGAACTTTTTTTGTTTTTGTTTTGTTGTTCCTGATGACTCGGGAACTTTTGAAGAACTCATTTCATTGTCAGCCGTAATGGTTATACCAGGTCCTGCGACCCACAGCATACATCAATCTTTGACTTCAACCGGTGCTCACTCCTCTAACATATATACATACACTCAATCAACACACTCATACAAACACACATTCAACACAGACACACACAGACATGCAGCCCACATACACTCATTCAACACACACACACATTCAACACACACAGCCATGCAACACACACACTCATTCAACACACACATTCAACACACACACACACACACATTCAACACACACACACATTCAACACACACACATATTCAACACACACACACATTCAACACACACATTCAACACACACACACATATTCAACACACACACACACACATATTCAACACACACACACATTCAACACACACACTCATATTCAACACACACACATTCAACACACACCCACACATTCAACACACCCACACACACACATTTTTATTGTTTTGTGGTTGATGTTCAAGAAGGAAGTGGCAGAAATTATTGAACCCAATAGCGAAATAGTTCAAAGTTCAGAGCACATTTATTATTGCTAAGGAGGGTTGAAGACTTCGAATTTATTGAAACTTTTGGTAAGGTTTGGTTTCTGTGTTTAAAGGTTAGGTTTCTGGGTTTAAAGGTTAGGTTTCTGGGTTTGAAGAAATTGTTCAGTCTATTATTGTCACTTTTATAGCATTGTCACAATTGTTTTGTTTAGACTAAACTGGCCGAAAAACAAGCAGACAGACAGACAAACAACAAAAAGACAGACATACAAACAGTCAGACAAGCAGACAGACAACAAACAGGCAGACAGACAGACAAACAGACTAAGACAGACTTTCAGAAATATTACAGACTGACAGTACATTTATCAAATGTACAAGCTTATTATACATATGAAGACTGATTATAAAATGAGGCGTTCAGAGATTGAAAGAAAGCTCATTAGACAGATAGGCTGATAGATAGATAGATAGATAGATAGATAGATAGATAGATAGATAGATAGATAGATAGATAGATAGATAGATAGATAGATAGATAGATAGATAGATAGATAGATAGATAGATGCTCACAATCAGAACCTTCGTCAGGGACCCCGGGGCTACTTGACAGTTTTTAGGTCATATGGACCTCAGTTTAAGAACCGGCCCTGATTGCGTTTTAGCCTATTATGCATATGGGACCGTGTATGTATCTAGGTCATGGGTGGGCAAATTTTTTGTATCGCAGGCCACATTGGGCCAGTAAATTTGACCAGCGGGCCAGACAATGAGATGGATGGAGTGTTGCCATGAACTAATATAAATCAGAGGTAAATGTCACAACATAAACACACTAGTGCTCCCCTTCACCCTGAAACCAGTGACATGCCGCGGCCCGGATTAAACAGTCCGGTTGGCAGGATTTGGCCCTCAGGCCGTAGTTCGTCCATGGCTGATTTAGATCCTTAGTTGTATCTTTGCATTAGGCCCCCATGAGTCTGTATTGCCCAGGGTCCCAAATGTATTTTACTTAGGATACCTGAATACACCTCTGTATTGTCCAGGGTCCCAAATGTATTTTACTTAGGATACCTGAAACACCTCTGTATCGTCCAGGGTCCCAAATGTATTTTACTTAGGATACCTGAATACACCTCTGCCTTGGATAATGGGCCCCCAAAAACCGTCAGAACGGCTTCGCATTTTATAACCACCTGAGTAAATGTAAATAAGTTTTGACCATAATGTATCATACTTTTTAACTCCAACATTCTAGCATAATATCCGATATATCGTACTTTAAAACTCCAACATTCAACCGTAACATTTGAACATGATACATCGTACTTTAAAACTCCAACATTCAACCGTAACATTTGAACATGATACATCGTACTTTAAAACTCCAACATTCAACCGTAACATTTGAACATGATACATCGTATTTTAAAACTCCAACACCCAACCGTAACAGTTGAACATGATGCATCGTACTTTAAAACTCCAACATTCAACCGTAACAGTTGAACATGATACATCGTACTTTAAAACTCCAACATTCAACCGTAACATTTGAACATGATACATCGTACTTTAAAACTTCAACACCCAACCGTAACATTTGAACATGATACATCGTACTTTAAAACTCAACACTCTACTTTCTTCTGTATAACATTCTCTCCCATGTTAGTCGTGACTTTATTAAAAGAAATATTTTAACTGGAAAAAAAATTCTCAAAAAAATAAAAAGAAAAACTTTCTGACAAATGACTTGAGAGGTGAGCGGCCATAATCCAGACAGGTGTCCAGCAAACCGTGTTAAAATGTCAGTCGGAGATAAATTTCTTGGACAGTCCGGTCACCAGACGTGAACTATTTGCCAATGACCAAACCATCCGGGTGTTAAGTCCGGCTATTCATCTTCCTCCTGCTGACATTTGCTGAACTCTTCTGTTTATTAGCATTAGTTTCGTACTTTCTTCTGTGAAATGTTCATTTAATGACCCCCCCCCCCAACCACTTCCCTCTTTATCGTCTGCTAGACATGAAAAAAAAAAGAAAAGAAATGGAGTCATTTCAAATGATGACTTTATCATTTTCGTGTGTAGTTTAGTCATGCTTCGTTGATAATGGTCATTTAGCTGGTGTACCGCAACGCATATAGCTGGTTCATAGCTTGATTCTGTTTCATTGACCATTATAATATTTGCATAAATACTATATATATATTTTATTTTTTAAATAGAGAATTATAAGTAGTGATTGAAGTCTAATTTACATTAAAATAAACAAAACGTGAAAGATTTTTTTAAATTAAAATGTGCAAAGCTTCAATTTTACTTGAAATTCACTTTTGATAAGCAGTTCTCAAATTAAACACAACCGCTTAAAACAACTGTATTAGGTTTGAGTCAAACTTTCTCCTAGATTTGGTTCAACATTGAGTCAAACTTTCCCCTAGATTTGGGTCAACATTGTGTCAAACTTTCCCCTAGATTTGGGTCAACATTGAGTCAAACTTTCCCCTAGATTTGGGTCAACATTGAGTCAAACTTTCCCCTAGATTTGGGTCAAAATTGAGTCAAACTTTCCCCTAGATTTGGGTCAACATTGAGTCAAACTTTCCCCTAGATTTGGGTCAACATTGAGTCAAACTTTCCCCTAGATTTGGGTCAACATTGAGTCAAACTTTCCCCTAGATTTGGGTCAACATTGTGTCAAACTTTCCCCTAGATTTGGGTCAACATTGAGTCAAACTTTCCCCTAGATTTGGGTCAACATTGTGTCAAACTTTAATGTGTGAGTCTATTTTATTTGACGAAAAGATTTAGTGAGTCCGTGAATTTAAAAATAAAATGTTTGGCTGTATATGTCTGTGTGTTTGGCTGTATATGTCTGTGTGTGTGGCTATATATGTCTGTTTGTGTGGCTGTATATGTCTGTTTGTGTGGCTGTATATGTCTGTGTGTGTGGCTGTATATGTCTGTGTGTGTAGCTGTATATGTCTGTTTGTGTGGCTGTATATGTCTGTTTGTGTGGCTGTATATGTCTGTGTGTGGTTGTATATGTCTGTTTATGTGGCTGTATATGTCTGTTTGTGTGGCTGTATATGTCTGTGTGTGTGTGGCTGTATATGTATGTTTGTGTGGCTGTATGTCTTTTTGTGTGGCTGTGTATATCTGTTTGGGTGGCTGTATCTTTGTCTGTTTGTGTGACTTTGTATCTTTGTCTGTTTGTGTGGCTGTATATCTTTGTCTGTTTGTGTGGCTGTATATCTTTGTCAGTTTGTGTGGCTGTATATGTCTGTTTGTGTAGCTGTATATGTCTGTTTATGTGGCTGTATATGTCTGTGTGTGTGTGGCTGTATACGTCTGTTTGTGTGAGTGTATATCTTCGTCTGTTTGTGTGGGTGTGCGTCTTTTCTGCTTGTGTGGCTGTATATGTCTGTTTGTGTGGCTGTATGTCTTTTTTTGTGGCTGTGTATATCTGTTTTGGTGGCTGTGTCTTTGTCTGTGTGACTTTGTATCTTTTTCTGTTTGTGTGGCTGTATATCTTTGTCTGTTTGTGAGTGTGTGCTACAAATAATATTTTTTACCGATTGACTAAAAGTTTCTTTTTTTTTAATTTCAGGTTCACTCTATACCATGGTATATCAACTTTTGATGCTAGATCTCCGCTATGAAGTTATCTTATCAGCTATTGATGTTAACAACTCGGCGATTGATTTTCTCATCCAAGATATTCATCGTATCAATTCAGCTATTGTTGTTAACAACTTATCTTTTGAAGTTATCATCTCCACTATTGATGTTATCAACTTATCTTTTGATGTTATCATCTCCACTATTGATGTTATCAACTTATCTTTTGATGTTATCAGCTCCACTATTGATGTTATCAACTTATCTTCTAATGTTATCATCTCCACTATTGATATTACCAACTTATCTTTTGAAGTTATCATCTCCACTATTTATGTTATCAACTTATCTTTTGATGTTATCATCTCCACTATTGATGTTATCAACTTATTTTTTGATGTTATCATCTCCAATATTGACGTTATCAACTCAGCCATTAATGTTATGATTTCGGCTATTGGTGTTATCTACTCAGTTATTTATGTTATCCTCTTAACTATTCACGATATTATCTCTAAGGTTATTTCGTATTTTCTTGTCCATGTTTTATCAACAAGCTGGTTGATACAAGTTGAGATTTTTTTTCAATTAATCAATCCCAATATTTTATTTTTAAACTCATGATCTTCTTTCAAAGAAAACATAAACCAGAAAGATATACTTCTTTTAATATTTCAACAGTGTACTTAAATAAATATAACCTATTTCTATAAAAATACAAAAAAAAATGTTACTTTATCACGATATTCAAAAATAAAGTTTTTATCATAACGATAATCTGTTTTAATCTTCCTTTAAACTCTTTGAATATTTTTTAACTACCGTTGAGGATGTCTGATAGACTTGATTCTCTAGTGCATTCTGCAGATGTTACGTTATAATGTTCCATTAACTAGTCGTATGGTTGGCGTAAAACACTAATCCACATAATGATACTTTGAACAATGTCACATAATGATACCTCGAACAATGTCACATAATGATACTTTTAATAATGTTTCATAATGATACTTTGAACAATGTTACATAATGATACTTTGAACAATGTCACATAATGATACTTTGAACAATGTTACGTAATGATACTTTGAGAATGTTACATAATGATACTTTGAACAATGTTACATAATGATACGTTGAACGAGGTTACATAATGATACTTTGAACAATGTCACATAATGATACTTTGAACAATGTCACATAATGATACTTTGAACAATGTTACATTAAGAGCTGCACGTATTGCTTTATTAAATTTGCACAATTGCAATGTCATTTTTTTTTCATTTTATTTAGAAAAGTAATTATGAAAAACAACAGATTTTCCTACAACACATTATATCATACAATCATAATATCAAAAAAAAGCACAAGTACTGTGTATGACTGTATTAAATATAAAATTAAATAATACATTTGAATTAGTGGTTTGTTAGATTTTAATAGTTTTTTTGTTACTAGATTTCACTCTACTGTTAGTATAATTTTTTGCAGATAAACCTCAACAAACGACATGATTAGTTGGCTTGGTGCTGTCATAATATATAGCTGGAGTTTAAAAGAAAGGTAGTATTAGATGGCTATGTGCTTGCTGCAGCCAAACCTCAACAAAGGACGTGATTAGATGCCTCACTACCGTCACCAGGCTGTGGTTTCTGGTTAAGCTGTGAATCGCAACAACAAAATGAAACCATAGGTTCGAATCCTATCGAGAGTAGTCGTCAAGTCATCATGACCTCTCACTTTCTCCTTGTCGAATACAGCTAGGCATATAGAGAGTGGATTGGTGGGGGAGGGGGTGTACTCATGGAATCACAAAACAGTTTCTAAATTAATTAACGATTAATAAATATATAAATATTTAATAACATGTGTACATTTGTATTTGCTAGAACCCATCTCTGACACATGGCAGTAGTACCAGCCAGTACCTGGCTACTTCTAGCACGTGGCAGTGTACCAGCCAGTACCTGGCTACTTCTAGCACGTGGCAGTAGACTAAGAGAGGAGAGGACATACGTCAAAGGCAAAATGATGCAAACATTGTCACTGCAGCTTCAACATTAGTGTGATGGGGGTGCGAGGGAGGGGAGGGGGGTAAAATGAGGCTGACAATGCATATCGGGCTGATGTTGTATTAGTGACGGACTATTAGTCAATAGGAGACCAATGAGGTTCTAGTGGACATCCAAAGATATTATTTCTCTTGGTACAGTAGTTACTCCCATTCCACTATAGGTGTTACAAGTGCATGGGGCCACCTACTATCATAAGACGGTCCTGGTTATGTGTACAAAATGTGAGAGCTGCTGATAGTCTCAAATATATGAATGTGTAAAATACAGTCTGGTACAAACATATGAATGTGTAACATACAGTTTGGTATAAACATATGAAGTGGTAGACAAATATAAAAGAGTTGACAAGTGGAGATAAGTTCATATATTTTACATTGACAGAATCTTTACGTAGACAAGTGGTGATAAGTTCATATATTTTACATTGACAGAATCTTTACGTAGACAAGTGGTGATAAGTTCATATATTTTACATTGACAGAATCTTTACGTAGACAAGTGGAGATAAGTTCATATATTTTACATTGACAGAATCTTTACGTAGACAGTGGAGATAAGGTTCTATATATTTTACATTGACAGAATCTTTACGTAGACAAGTGGAGATAAGTTCATATATTTTACATTGACAGAATCTTTACGTAGACAAGTGGAGATAAGTTCATATATTTTACATTGACAGAATCTTTACGTAGATAAGTGGAGATAAGTTCATATATTTTACATTGACAGAATCTTTACATAGACAAGTGGTGGCAAGTTCATATAAACACATTGACAGAATCTTTACGTTGACAAGTAGGGATAAGTTCATATATTCACATTGACAGAATCTTTACGTTGACAAGTGGAGATTAGTTCATACATCTTACATTGACAGAATCTGTAATTGGTTCTGTTTTTGTTTGTGTGTTTGTTTTAACTGTTACAAAAAACTAATTCTTTCAAAACTGAAGTAAATCGTGTAACCAAGGGCAAACAGTTCCAGACAACTCTCACATTTCAAGAGTTTAAATAAAAGGTCGGTGGGCTCATAGATTTATTTAAATGTGTCTGGTGTCAACTTAACACAAGTGAACCTCTTGAGTGAAAATAGAAAGATGGCATGTCTAAATGAAAGAATGATGATATGTCTGAATGAAAGAATGATGGTATGTCTGAATGAAAGAATGATGGTATGTCTGAATGAAAGAATCATGGTATGTCTGAATGAAAGAATGATGGCATGTCTGAATGAAAGAATGATGGTATGTCTGAATGAAAGAATGATGGTATGACTGAATGAAAGAAAGATGGTATGTCTGAATGAAACAAAGATGGTATGCCTGAATGAAAGAATGATGTTATGCCTGAATGAAAGAATGATGGTATGCCGGAATGAAAGAATGATGGTATGCCTGAATGAAACAAAGATGGTATGCCTGAATGAAAGAATGATGGTATGCCTGAATGAAAGAATGTGGTATGCCTGAATGAAAGAATGATGGCATGCCTGAATGAAAGAATGATGGCATGTCTGAATGAAGGAGGAACAAATAAACTAATAAAGTTATTTATGTCAATTATAAAAGTGCGAGTAACATATGCATGCATAGATATGCAAAGTAAACAAAGTACTGGAGTAACCTGTAAACAAGTACTGGAGTAACCTGTAAACAAAGTACTGGAGTAACCTGTAAACAAAGTACTGGAGTAACCTGTAAACAAAGTAACATTGTACTTAAGAAATCAACGAAAGAGGAGACACCTCACAAAAATTGAATCGCCAAATTTGTTATTTAAATTATTCAATATATTCGCTTTATTACCGATTTCATAATATATTCGCTTTATTACTGATTCCATAATATTATTTGTAAACTCTCTAGAGAAAAAGGAGTTTAGCTACAGGCTGTGTAAAGTGTGGTAGAGCTCTCGACAATAGACGTGAAGGTCCCTGGTTCGATCTCCGGTGAGGACTAATGGATATTTCAGGTATTGGCTTGTCCCCGCTATATTTCCCGTGATGCCTCTAAGGTCACTGCACTATTGTCTATGGTGGGGATGAAAGAAAACACTCCCATTAGTGGTTTATAGGATCTAAGAGATTTCATCTCATCCATAGAGACACTTCACACACACACACACACACACACACACAGGCTGTCAATGAATAACTTCGTACAGTTACATTGAGCTATTGGTTATAAATGTTTGAATAAATCAAGACGCGTTGAACAAATAACGAGCGACTGGTACAGCACATTAAAACAGACTCTTGAGTCAGTAAATCGGCTGCTGTAACGACAAATTAAGACCCATCCACTACAGTACTATTAGTATTACTATTACTATTATGATTACTATTACTATTATTAATACTATTACTATTTTACTATTTCTATTATATTTTGTAAAAAAAAAAAATTCGTTTGCCAAATTTACGTAGCTGGGAGAAAACAAGTATGACCCCCCCCACACACACACACACCGGCACACCCCCTCCCTCCCTGCCCCCTCCCCCCGATGCTCTAAGCCCCATCTCAAGTTGACACCCAGCACCGTTCCAAATATATAAATTATATTTATGTCAATCAACTAATTGCATTTTTGAAAAAAAATGTATTAGTTAAAATTAAGTTGACAAGCGATTCTTGACATCATGGCATCCAATATTTATTTTAAAACTTATAGTTCACAGGAAATTCAGAACTCTCTGTGAGAAGTTTTTTTTATATGACAGAATAGATTACTTATGACGGTATATGACGACAGGTTACAGTGATGTAACAGTTACTTATGACGGTATATGACAACAGGTTACAGTGATGTAACAGTTACTTATGACGGTATATGGCGACAGGTTACAGTGATGTAGCAGTTACTTATGACGGTATATGACAACAGGTTACAGTGATGTAACAGTTACTTATGGCGGTATATGACGACAGGTTACAGTGATGTAGCAGTTACTTATGACGGTATATGACAACAGGTTACAGTGATGTAACAGTTACTTATGGCGGTTTATGACGACAGGTTACAGTGATGTAGCAGTTACTTATGACGGTATATGACAACAGGTTACAGTGATGTAACAGTTACTTATGGCGGTATATGACGACAGGTTACAGTGATGTAGCAGTTACTTATGACGGTATATGACAACAGGTTACAGTGATGTAACAGTTGCTTATGACGGTATATGACGACAGGTTACAGTGACGTAACAGTTACATTGACGGTATATGACGACAGGTTAGAGTGATGTAACAGTTACATTGACGGTATATGGCGACAGGTTACAGTGATGTAACAGTTACATTGACGGTATATGACGGCAGGGTAGAGTGATGTAACAGTTACATTGACGGTATATGGCGACAGGTTTACAGTGATGTAACAGTTACTTATGACGGTATATGGCAACAGGTTACAGTGATGTAACAGTTACTTATGACAGTATATGACAACAGGTTACAGTGATGTAACAGTTACTTATGGCGGTATATGACGACAGGTTACAGTGATGTAACAGTTACTTATGACAGTATATGACAACAGGTTACAGTGATGTAACAGTTACTTATGGCGGTATATGACGACAGGTTACAGTGATGTAACAGTTACTTATGACAGTATATGACAACAGGTTACAGTGATGTAACAGTTACATTGACGGTATATGACGACAAGTTAGAGTGATGTAACAGTTACTTATGACGGTTTATGGCGACAGGTTTACAGTAATGTAACAGTTACTTATGACGGTATATGACAACAGGTTACAGTGATGTAACAGTTACTTATGACGGTATATGGCGACAGGTTTACAGTGACGTAACAGTTACATTGACGGTATATGACGACAGGTTAGAGTGATGTAACAGTTACATTGACGGTATATGGCGACAGGTTACAGTGATGTAACAGTTACATTGACGGTATATGACGGCAGGGTAGAGTGATGTAACAGTTACATTGACGGTATATGGCGACAGGTTTACAGTGATGTAACAGTTACTTATGACGGTATATGGCAACAGGTTACAGTGATGTAACAGTTACTTATGACAGTATATGACAACAGGTTACAGTGATGTAACAGTTACTTATGGCGGTATATGACGACAGGTTACAGTGATGTAACAGTTACTTATGACAGTATATGACAACAGGTTACAGTGATGTAACAGTTACTTATGGCGGTTTATGACGACAGGTTACAGTGATGTAGCAGTTACTTATGACGGTATATGACAACAGGTTACAGTGATGTAACAGTTACTTATGGCGGTATATGACGACAGGTTACAGTGATGTAGCAGTTACTTATGACGGTATATGACAACAGGTTACAGTGATGTAACAGTTGCTTATGACGGTATATGACGACAGGTTACAGTGATGTAACAGTTACCTTGATGGTATATGACGACAGGTTACAGTGATATAACAGTTACCTATGGCGGTATATGACAACAGGTTACAGTGATGTAACAATTACATTGATGGTATATGACAACAGGTTACAGTGATGTAAAAGTAAAATTGATGATATATGACAACAGGTTACAGTGATGTAAAAGTAAAATTGATGGTATATGACGACAGGTTACAGTGTTGTAACAGTTACAATGACGGTATAGGACAACAGGTTACATTGATGTAAAAGTAAAATTGATGGTATATGACGACAGGTTACAGTGTTGTAATAGTTACGTTGACGGTTTATGACAGCAGGTTACAGTGATGTAAAAGTAAAATTGATGGTATATAACGACAGGTTACAGTGTTGTAACAGTTACATTGACGGTATATGACGACAGGTTACAATGTTGTAACAGTAAAATTGAAGACAAGTGGCCTTGACTATAGGGGAAGCAAAAAAAATGCATTTTTCTTCAGAATAAGATTGATTAACTGGCATCACGTAGACTCTTAAAACAAAAACAGATTGAAGTTATCTCCCCTTGACTTGCTTGTTTCTATTGCGACGTTCTAGAAGGGAGGTAATTCGATATTCTAAGTTGTTGTTTTTTTTATTTACCTCATTTATGAGCACAATATTTTTATTTTAATGGATGTGAAAGCTATCCCTAAATCAAAGTCGTTCTTACGATATTGAGAATTCTATTCCACAGTACTTTTGAGGGCACTAAGAAAATGTTCATTTGGTAGCACTAAGAAAATGTTCATTTGGTAGCACTAAGAAAATGTTCATTTGGTGGCACTAATAAAATGTTCATTTGGTAGCCAAGACATACTGGGCCCATAATAATATTTCAAAACTGTAGCCCTATGATAACCCCCAACTGATACATCATTTTAGCCCCGGAACCCCTGCTCAGATTAGCCTATCTATGGATCGTAAGACAAAAAAGTCCCCCAAAGGTACCTACCTTTAATAGTGGGGGGTCCATGCAACCGTCTATTCATAGGCACGGTTCTGTCCTGTATGAAATATCTCGTATAGAAAGTTATGTCCATGGCGTCTATGTTAAATGTTGGCTTCATTCTATACTTGGTACACCGAGTGAAAAGTCTTTATGTTATTTCGTAATTTTCTGTTTATTTTCTAATTTTGATATAAGGATGGGGTGGGCCAAGCAATGGGGTTCACGCCTCTCTACTTGATAGTCTTTAGTCTTCATGTTGGTTTTGTGTCCTGTTCCATGAAGTCCCTGAGTCAATTGAGTTTAAACGGCTACTGGACATTTAGGTGGGGTAAGGTAAAGGTTGGTTGATAAGTGTGGTACAGTAAAGGTTGGTCGATAGGTGGGGTAAGGTAAAGGTTGGTTGATAGGTGGGGTAAAGTAAAGGTTTAAAGGTTAGTTGATAGGTGGGGTAAAGTAAACGTTGGTTGATAGGTGGGGGTAAAGTAAACGTTGGTTGATAGGTGGAGGTAAAGTAAACGTTGGTTGATAGGTGGGGTAAAGTAAACGTTGGTTGATAGGTGGGGTAAAGTAAACGTTGGTTGATAGGTGGGGTAAAGTAAACGTTGGTTGATAGGTGGGGTAAAGTAAACGTTGGTTGATAGGTGGGGGTAAAGTAAACGTTGGTTGATAGGTGGGGGTAAAGTAAACGTTGGTTGATAGGTGGGGTAAAGTAAACGTTGGTTGATAGGTGGGGGTAAAGTAAACGTTGGTTGATAGGTGGGGTAAAGTAAAGGTTGGTTGATAGGTGGGGTAAAGTAAACGTTGGTTGATAGGTGGGGGTAAAGGAAAGGTTGATTGATAGGTGGGGTAAAGTAAAGGTTGGTTGAAACTGTACTAGTCACATAATTTTATTTTATGATGAGTGTGTATTTGTGTGTCATATAAATAAAAAATATAAATGTACATGAACTATAAAGGAGCGAAAGATATAATTTTCTTTTTTTTTTCTTAAATTGCCCTTTTTTGTCTCGTTTCTAAATTGCGACATTTTTTACTGTCACATATTTAATTCGCCACATATTTTACTTGCCCCATTTAACTTAACAACTGTTAAAACAATAACTTATTTGGTTTGTTTTTCTAGTTATAGTTATTAATTTCATAATTATTATAGTTGTAAAAATGTGTGTAACAGAGCCTAATGAGCCAATATTGAAAGTCAACAATTGATTGTTTTGAAGCTCTGCAGTGATTCACTTCATGAATCAAACAGCTGACTATGGCATGCTTGAATTATCTCCCGGTCAACATCTGCAAGATAAGTCAAATGTGGTGTTTATGTTTTCCTTTCTGTGTGTTAGTTCTGATTTATTGACCTAAAGATCTCCGATATGTTTCTGGCTCAGCAGTCACTAGTGAAACGAACAACTTTTGATGGGATGGTACAACCAAAATGTTTTCTTATAGCTCTGTCCGAAAACTTTTAGCATGGTGCATTAGATGGAACTTGTGGAAGAACCCAGTCTATTGAGAAAAAAGTCGATAATAAATTACGCAATGGACAGACAAAAGTACATCAGCCTTAAATTGAGCTGCTCGATAGAGAATAGAGGCCTGTGGGTAGGGAAACGTGTTACCAGCCCTTTCCTCTCGATTGACAACAATATGCTGCTAAACCACTAAGACTATAACAATATGCTGCACTAAACCATAAAGACTATAACAAAATACTTACATAATAATATACAGATATATGTTATATAACCAAAGTCATATTATATAATTGCAGGATTCGTATGTACTTAATACTTACATGAAACATACAACATATGACTAATTAGTACCAGTGTTGTCTCTAGGCTATGTGCAGCTCACAGAGTGCGCTCCCACAACTCGCCTGGCACACAAAATACATCGTGATTATCAGCAAGAGCGCTCACATATTACATCGTGATTACAAAAGAGCGCACACATATTACATCGTGATTACAGCAGAGCGCACACATATTTTGTTAGATAGGCCTTGATATTATTAAGCTGCTCACAAACAAATAAATTTTCTTACAAAGTTACGCACATCTACTATCAACAGCTGCTCACAGTCTTTGGAAATTAGAGGAAACATTGGTTAGTACTACTTGGAGACTTAGTGCTTAACAACACCACATTAAGTATAGCAGGTGTGTAATGATTCACCATTGGGTTCTCTAATCTTATACATATCTGGGCCGACACAAAGGAACCAATGTAGTGATTCATTAAGAAAAGAGAAACAATTCCAATCACCTCGTGGGACCAGATAGTTTTCCCAGACTAAACTGACTGGTCCAGACCCGAATCTGGGGTATAAATAGTTGGACTTGTGTGTTTGTGCAACATGGTGTACAGTTTGTTAGTGCAGGTTCAACCACCTGATACCACCCTCGCAACCAGATGCCAGACAGACAGACAAACACATTGTCAGACACACGTACAAGACAGGCAAGCAGAATGTAAACTGATTTCGTTGCCTTTGAAGAAAGTTTTAGAGGAGAATTTAAATATGTTGCGGAGTTTAATTATTCACTTAATTACAACTATTTCAGGCAAACTATCCCATGGCTCTTAGAGCCACAGGCGGCTCTTTATTGTGATAATTACGGCTCCCAATAAACCACTGTTTAATTTCCACTGTTTAACTTTTTGTTTAACCAAGAGAACGTGTCAATGACGTGCTCTGTAAAGTTTCGTTGTTTTTCTGTTTTACATTATAATGTAAACACGACGTTGAAAAATGTCCTTGAGAATGACATTTCTCCTAAAATGCTTGTTTCCCTATTTTCACACTGAGTACAATGACCGATGTGTTGGTAAATCACACTGAGTACAATGACCGATGTGTTTGTGTAAATCACACTGAGTACAATGACCGATGTGTTTATGTAAATCACACTGAGTACAATGACCGATGTGTTTGTGTAAATCACACTGAGTACAATGACCGATGTTTGTGTAAATCACACTGAGTACAATGACCGATGTGTGGATAAATCTGAGTACAATGACCGCTGTGTTTGTGTAAATCACACTGAGTACAATGACCGATGTGTGTGTAAATCACACTGAGTACAATGACCGATGTGTGTGTGTGTGTAAATGTTTGGTCATTAGACGTCCAGTCAACATTTGTGGCTTTAAAAAAAAAATGGCCATTCAATCCCAAGACCCACTTGACCAGACGAAGGTCCAACGTGTGTCACGTGATTGTCGATCCCATGTTTCTGGTCAAAAGTCTGTATCAAGCCGGAGACTTTATGACCGAGGATGGCCAGCTGATTGAACTCAAGTGGAGGAGGCGGGGCGCCAGAGTAGGTGTGACATGGTTGAAGGATTAGTTCTTAAGCAAGCTAATGCTGATAGGAGGAGGGTGAGGGATGCTATAATAAAATACCAAAACAAACAGTAGTGATATGTGCACAGAGTTTTCTTCTCCATTATTTAATGGGTATAATCAAGTTCTCATTTAATTTAATTTAGCCCTTTAGTATAAACCCGATATAATATTTCAAATCACATATATGTTTATTTTGATATCTTGTTGTACTCAACTTAACTACCTATATCCATTATATTTGTTTAATCGAAAGTTGAGCTTAAAACGCAGCAGATTGGTCAAGTCTTGGAGAAGTGAGGTGACCAGTCACCTAACAAAAATGAGTATGGACAAGGGAGTCGAAATTAATATATAATAATACATGTATAATATGGACGTATGGTAGCCCGAGCTAGCCACACAACCCGTGATATGCAGTGACAACACACACACACTCCAACTTATTAAAAATATTACAACCCTGTCCCAGGCGATTGAATCTAACCACAAGCAAGAGACGAAAACTCTGTGCAATCAAATCACTACTGTTTGTTTGGTATTTATTATAGCACCCCTCACCCATCCCTACACACACCATTTCTTCTTTCTTTCTATCTTAGATTAAAACCCCCCATTAGCTTGAATGTTGAAGCTCGGGCGCAGAAAGACGCGTTAGAATAAAAATTAATCACATCCATAATTTGTGACCGTGACCTTCAACCTTGACTCCACCCGGATACACCCATGTCAATCTACTCTGGCGCCCCGCCTCCTCCACTTGAGTTCAATCAGCTGGCCAGTCCTCGGTCATAAAGTCTCCGGCTTGACCACAGACTTTATTGTTGACCAGAAACATGGGATCGACAATCACGTGACCCACGTTGGACCTTCGTCTGGTTAAGTGGATCTTGGGATTGAATGGCCATTTTTTTTTAAAACCACAAATGTTGACTGGACGTCTAATGACCAAAAGTTGTACACACACACATCGGTCATTGTACTCAGTGTGATGTACACACACACAGCGGTCATTGTACTCAGTGTGATGTACACACACACAGCGATCATTGTACTCAGTGTGATTTACACACACACATCGGTCATTGTACTCAGTGTGATTTACACACACACATCGGTCATTGTACTCAGTGTGATTTACACACACATCGGTCATTGTACTCAGTGTGATTTACACAAACACATCGGTCATTGTACTCAGTGTGATTTACCCACACATCGGTCATTGTACTCAGTGTGATTTACCCACACATCGGTCATTGTACTCAGTGTGAAAATAGGAAACAAGCATTTTAGGCGAAACGTCATTCTCAAGGACATTTTTCAACGTTGT
Source organism: Bulinus truncatus (assembly GCA_021962125.1). Lineage (NCBI taxonomy): Eukaryota > Metazoa > Mollusca > Gastropoda > Planorbidae > Bulinus > Bulinus truncatus. The sequence continues at coordinate 5,974,270 of JAGDYQ010000031.1, read as the reverse complement.
GTTTACATTATAATGTAAAACAGAAAAACAACGAAACCTTACAGAGCCACGTCATTGACACGTTCTCTTGGTTAAACAAAAGTTAAACAGTGGAAATTAAACAGTGGTTTATTGGGAACCGCAATTAACACAATAAAGAGCCGCCTGTGGCTCTAAGAGCCATGGGATAGTTTCATATTTGCCTGAAATAGTTGTAATTAAGTGAATAATTAAACTCCGCAACATATTTAAATTCTCCTCTAAGACTTTCTTCAAAGGCAACGAAATCAGTTTACATTCTGTTTGCCTGTCTTGTACGTGTGTCTGACAATGTGTTTGTCTGTCTGTCTGGCATCTGGTTGCGAGGGTGGTATCAGGTGGTTGAACCTGCACTAACAAACTGTACACCATGTTGCACAACACACAAGTCCAACTATTTATACCGCAGACTCGGGTCTGGACCAGTCAGTTTAGTCTGGGAGAAAACTATCTGGTCCATGAGGTGATTGGAATTGTGTTTCTCTTTTCTTAATGAATCACTACATTAGTTCCTTTGTGGGTCGGCCCAGATAGTAGCACAAGATTAGAGAACCCAATGGTGAATCATTGCACACCTGCTATATTTAATGTGTTGCTGTTACACTAAGTCTCCAAGTAGTACTAACCAATGTTTCCTCTAATTTCCAAAGACTGTGAGCAGCTGTTGATAGTAGATGTGCGTAACTTTGTAAGAAAATTTATTTGTTTGTGAGTAGCTTAATGATATCAAGGCCTAGCTAACAAAATATGTGTGCGTTCTGTGTGCTCTTTTGTAATCACGATGTAATATGTGTGCGCTCTTTTGTAATCACGATGTAATATATGAGCGCTCTGCTGTAATCACGATGTATTTTGTGTGCCAGGCGAGTTGTGGGAGCGCACTCTGTGAGCTGCACATAGCCTAGAGACAACACTGGTACTAATTAGTCATATGTTGTATGTTTCATGTAAGTATTAAGTACATACGAATCCTGCAATTATATAATATGACTTTGGTTATATAACATATATCTGTGTATTATTATGTAAGTATTTTGTTATAGTCTTGGCGGTTTAGCAGCATATTGTTATAGTCTTAGTGGTTTAGCAGCATATTGTTGTCAATCGAGAGGAAAGGGCTGGTAACACGTTTCCCTACCCACAGGCCTCTATTCTCTTTCGAGCAGCTCAGCTTGGGCTGATGTACTTTTGTCTGTCCATTGCGTAATTTTTTATCAATTTTTTTATCAATAGTCTGGCTTCTTCCACAAGTTCCATCTAATGCACCATGCTAAAAGTTTTCGGACAGAGCTATAAGAAAACATTTTGGTTGTACCATCCCATCAAAAGTTGTTCGTTTCACTAGTGACTGCTGAGCCAGAAACATATCGGAGATCTTTAGGTCAATAAATCAGAACTAACACACAGGAAGGGAAACATAAACACCACATTTGACTTACCTAGCAGATGTTGAGCGGGAGATAATTCAAGCATGCCATAGTCAGCTATTTGATTCATGAAGTGAATCACTGCAGAGCTTCAAAACAATCAATTGTTGACTATCAATATTGGTTCATTAGGCCATGTTACTCACATTTTACCGGTATAATAATTATGAAATCAATAACTATTAAAAAAAACAATAAGTTATTGTTCTAACAGTAGTTAAGTTAAATGGGGCAAGTAAAATATGTGGCGAATTAAATATGTGACAATAAAAAATGTCGCAATTTAGAAACGAGGCAAAAAAAAGGGCAATTTAAGAAAAAAAATAGAAAATTATATCTTTCGTTCCTTTATAGTTCATGTACATTTATCTTTTTATTTATATGACACACAAATACACACTCATCATAAAATGAAATTATGTGACTAGTACAGTTTCAACCAATCTTTACTTTACCACACCTGTCAACTAACCTTTACTTTACCCCACCTATCGACCAACCTTTACTTTACCCCACCTATCGACCAACCTTTACTTTACCCCCACCTATCAACCAACGTTTACTTTACCCCCACCTATCAACCAACGTTTACTTTACCCCACCTATCAACCAACGTTTACTTTACCCCCACCTATCAACCAACGTTTACTTTACCCCACCTATCAACCAACGTTTACTTTACCCCCACCTATCAACCAACGTTTACTTTACCCCCACCTATCAACCAACGTTTACTTTACCCCCACCTATCAACCAACCTTTACTTTACCCCACCTATCAACCAACGTTTACTTTACCCCACCTATCAACCAACGTTTACTTTACCCCACCTATCAACCAACGTTTACTTTACCCCACCTATCAACTAACCTTTAAACCTTTACTTTACCCCACCTATCAACCAACCTTTACCTTACCCCACCTATCGACCAACCTTTACTGTACCACACTTATCAACCAACCTTTACCTTACCCCACCTAAATGTCCAGTAGCCGTTTAAACTCAATTGACTCAGGGACTTCATGGAACAGGACACAAAACCAACATGAAGACTAAAGACTATCAAGTAGAGAGGCGTGAACCCCATTGCTTGGCCCACCCCATCCTTATATCAAAATTAGAAAATAAACAGAAACTTACGAAATAACATAAAGACTTTTCACTCGGTGTACCAAGTATAGAATGAAGCCAACATTTAACATAGACACCTTGGGCATAACTTTATATACGAGATATTTCATACAGGACAGAACTGTGCCTATGAATAGGTAAACTAGACGGTTGCATGGACCACCACTATTAAAAGTAGGTACCATTGGGGGACTTTTTTGTCTTACGATCCATAGATAGGCTAATCTGAGCAGGGGTTCCGGGCTAAAATGATGTATCAGTTGGGGGGTTATCATAGGGCTACAGTTTTGAAATATTATTATGGGGCCAGTATGTCTTGGCCACCAAATGAATATTTTCTTAGTGCCACCAAATGAACATTTTCTTAGTGCTACCAAATGAACATTTTCTTCGTGCTACCAAATGAACATTTTCTTAGTGCCCTCAAAAGTACTGTGGAATAGAATTCTCAATATCGTAAGAACGACTTTGATTTAGGGATAGCTTTCACATCCATTAAAATAAAAATATTGTGCTCATAAATGAGGTAAATAAAAAAAAACAACTTAGAATATCGAATTACTTCCCTTCTAGAACGTCGCTATAGAAACAAGCAAGTCAAGGGGAGATAACTTCAATCTGTTCTTGTTTTAAGAGTCTACGTGATGCCAGTTAATCAATCTCATTCTGAAGAAAAATGCATTATATAGTCAAGGCCACACGTCTTCAATGTTACTGTTACAATACTGTAAACTGTTGTCATATACCATCAATTTTACTTTTACATCACTGTAACCTGTCGTCATATACCGTCAATGTAACTGTTACATCAATGTAACCTGTTGTCTAATACCTTCATAAGTAACTGTTACATCACTGTAACCTGTTGTCAAATACCGTCATAAGTAACTGTTACATCACTGTAACCTGTTGTCAAATACCGTCATAAGTAATCTATTCTGTCATAAAAAACTTCTCACAGAGAGTTCTGAATTTCCTGGGAACTGTAAGTTTTAAAATTAATATTGGATGCCATGATGTCAAGAATCGCTTGTCAACTTAATTTTAACTAATACATTTTTTTAAATGCAATTAGTTGATTGACATAAATATTATTTATATATTTGGAACGGTGATGGGTGCCAACTGGAGATGGGGCTTAGGGCATCGGGGGAGGGGGGCAGGGAGGGAGGGGGTGTGTGTCGGTGTGGGGGGGGGGTCTGTTTTAATGTGCTGTACTAGTCGCTCGTTATTTGTTCAACGCGTCTTGATTTATTCAAACATTTATAACCAATAGCTCAATGTACCTGTACGAAGTTATTCATTGACAGCGTGTGTGTCTCCTCTTCCATTGATTCCTTAAGTACAATGATACTTTGTTTACAGGTTACACCAGTACTTTGTTTACAGGTTACTCCAGTACTTTGTTTACAAGTTACTCCAGTACTTTGTTTACAGGTTACTTCAGTACTTTGTTTACAGGTTACTCCAGTACTTTGTGTACAGGTTACTCCAGTACTTTGTGTACAGGTTACTCCAGTACTTTGTGTACAGGTTACTCCAGTACTGTGTACAGGTTACTCCAGTACTTTGTGTACAGGTTACTCAGTACTTTATTTACAGAGTTACTCCAGTACTTTGTTTACAGGATACTCCAGTACTTTGTTTACTTTGCATATCTATGCATGCATATGTTACTCGCGCTTTATAATTGATATAAATAACTTTATTAGTTTATTTGTTCTTCCTTCATTCAGACATGCCATCATTCTTTCATTCAGACATACCATCGTTCTATTTTCACTCAAGAGGTTCACTTGTGTTAAGTTGACACCAGACTCTTTTAAATAAATCTATGAGCCCACCGACCATTTATTTAACCTTTTGAAATGTGAGAGTTGTCTGGAACTGTTTGCCCTTGGTTACACGATTTACTTCAGTTTTGAAAGAATTAGTTTTTGTAACAATTAAAATAACAATTAAACAAAAAGCAGACCAGTTACGATTCTAATGTTGAATCATATGAACTAATCTCCACTTGTCAACATGATTCTGTCTATGGCAAAGGTGTATGAACTTATCTCCACCTGTCAACGTCAGGAATTTCTGTCAATATCGTCTATATGAACATATACTTGTCAACGTAAAGATTCTGTCAATGTAAGATTATGAACTTATCTCCACTTGTCAACGTAAAGATTCTGTCAATGTAAGATGTATGAACTTATCTCCACTTGTCAACGTAAAGATTCTGTAAATGTAAGATGTATGAACTTATCTCGAACTTATCTTCACTTGTCAACGTAAAGATTCTGTCACTGTGTATATATGAACTTATCTTCACTTGTCAACGTAAAGATTCTGTAAATGTTTTTATATGAACTTATCTCCACTTGTCAACGTAAAGATTCTGTCACTGTTTTTATGAACTTATCTTCACTTGTCAACGTAAAGATTCTGTCACTGTGTATATATGAACTTATCTTCACCTGTCACCGTAAAGATTCTGTCAATGTGTATATATGAACTTATCTCCACTTGTCAACGTAAAGATTCTGTCACTGTGTATATATGAACTTATCTTCACCTGTCACCGTAAAGATTCTGTCAATGTGTATATATGAACTTATCTTCACCTGTCACCGTAAAGATTCTGTCACTGTGTATATATGAACTTATCTTCACCTGTCACCGTAAAGATTCTGTCAATGTGTATATATGAACTAATCTCCACTTGTCAACTCTTTTCTATTTTTCTGCCACTTCATATGTTTGTACCAGACTGTATGTTACACACTCATATGTTTGTACGTGACTGTATTTTACACGTTCATATATTTGAGACAATCAGCAGCTCTCACATTTTGTACACATGACCAGGACCGTCTTATGATAGTAGCGGGTCCCATGCACCTGTAACACCTATAGGGGAATGGGAGTAACTACTGTACCAAGAGAAATATTCTCTTTGGATGTAAACTATTCACTGGTCAGCTATCGTCCACTAGAACTTCATTGGTCTCACATCATCCAGATATGCTTCGTCAGCCTCGTTTTAACCCCTCCCCCGCACCCCCACCCATCACACTAATGTTGAAGCTGCAGTGACAATGTTTGTCTTTGACGTATGTCCTCTCCTCTCTTGGTCTACTGCCAGGTGCTAGAAGTAGCCATGAACTGGTTGTTACTACTGCCACGTGCTAGAAGTAGCCAGGTACAGGCTGGTATACTGGCACGTAATAGGGGTAGCCAGGGATGGGTTCTATCAAATACAAATGTACACATGGTATCAAATATACAAATGTACACATGTTATTAAATATTTATGAATCTAGTAAACAAATCGTTAATTAATTTAGAAACTGTTTTGTGATTCAATGAGTATCCCCCCCCCCCAACTCTCTATATGCCTAGCTGTAGTTGACAAGGAGAAAGTGAGGGGTCATGATGACCTGACGACTACTCACGATAGGATTCGAACCTATGGTTTCATTTTGTCGATGCGATTCACAGCTTAACCAGAAACCAAAGCCTAGTGACGGTAGTGAGGCATCTAATCATGTCTTCTTTGTTGAACTCTAGCTACATTCTATGCCAGCACTAAGACATTTAATCATGTCCTTTGTTGAGCTTTGGCTGCAGCAAAAGCACATAGCCATCTAACACTACCTTTCTTTTAAACTCCAGCTATATATTATGGCAGCACCAAGCCAACTAATCATGTCGTTTGTTGAGGTTTATCTGCAAAAAAATTATAACAAATCTGACAAACCACAAATTCAAATGTATTATTTAATTTTATATTTAATACAGTCATACACAGGACTTGTGTTTTTTTGATATTATGATTGTATGATATAATGTGTTGTAGGAAAATCTGTTGTTTTTGATAATTACTTTTCTAAATAAAATGAAAAAAAAATATGACATTGCAATTGTGCAAATTTTATAAAGCAATACATGCAGCTATAGTATTAATGTAACATTGTTCAAAGTATCATTATGTAACATTGTTAAAAGTATCATTATGTAACCTCGTTCAACGTATCATTATGTAACATGGTTCAAAGTATCATTATGTAACATTGTTCAAAGTATCATTATGTAACATTGTTCAAAGTATCAGTATGTAACATTGTTCAAAGTATCATTATGTAACATTGTTCAAAGTATCATTATGTGGATTAGTATTTTATGCCAACCATACGATTAGTTAATGGTTACATTATAACGTAACATCTGCAGAATGCACTAGAGAATCAAGTCTATCAGACATCCTCAATGGTAGTTAAAACATTTTCAAAGAGTTTAAAGGAAGATTAAAACAGATTATCGTTATGATAAAAACTTTATTTTTGAATATCGTGAGAAAGTAACTTTTTTTTTGTAACTTATAGAAATAGGTTATATTTATTTAAAGTACACTGTTGAAATATTAAAATAAGTATATCTTTCTGGTTTATGTTTTTTTTTGACAGAAGATCATGTGTTTAAAAATAAAATATTGGGATTGATTAATTGAAAAAGAAAAATCTCAACTTGTATCAACCAGCTTGTTGATAAAACACGAAAATACGAAATAACCTTAGAGATAATATCGTGAATAGTTGAGAGGATAATATAAATAACTCAGTAGATAACACCAATAGCCGAAATCATAACATTAATGGCTGAGTTGATAACATCAATATTGGAGATGATAACATCAAAAGATAAGTTGATAACATCAAAATTGGAGATGATAACATCAAAAGATAAGTTGATAACATCAATAGTGGAGATGATAACATCAAAAGGTAAGTTGATAACATCAATAATGGAGATGATAACATCAGAAGATAAGTTGATAACATCAATAGTGGAGATGATAACATCAAAAGATAAGTTGTTAACAACAATAGCTGAATTGATACGATGAATATCTTGGATGAGAAAATCAATAGCTGAGTTGTTAACATCAATAGCTGAGTTGTTAGCATCAATAGCTGAGTTGTTAACATCAATAACTGAGTTGTTAACATATATAGCTGAGTTGTTAACATCAATCGCCGAGTTGTTAGACATCAATAGCTGATAAGATAACTTTATAGCGGAGATCTAGCATCAATAGTTGATATACCATGGTATAGAGTGAACCTGAAATTTAAAAAAAAGAAAATTTTAGTCAATCGGTAAAAAATATTATTTGTAGCACACACTCACAAACAGACAAAGATATACAGCCACACAAACAGACAAAGATATACAGCCACATAAACAGACAAAGATATACAGCCACACAAACAGACGAAGATATACAGACACACAAACAGACAAAGTTATACAGCCACACAAAAAGACAAAGATAGCCACACAAACAGACAGAGATATATAGCCACACAAATAGACAAAGATATATATAGCCACACAAACAGACATATACAGCCACACAAACAGAAAAGACGCACACCCACAAAATAGACAGACGAAGATATAGACTCACACAAACAGACATATACAGCCACACACACACAGACATATACAGCCACATAAACAGAACATATACAGCCACACAAACAGACACATACAGCCACACACAAACAGACATATACAGCCACACAAACAGACATATACAGTCAAACATTTTATTTTTAAATTCACGGACTTACTAAACCTTTTCGTCAAATAAAATAGACTCACACATTAAAGTTTGACACAATGTTGAACCAAATCTAGGGGAAAGTTTGACTCAAACCTAATATAGTTGTTTTAGCGGTTGTGATTGTTTAATTTGGGAACTGTTTATCAAAAGTCAATTTCAAGTAAAATTGAAGCTTTGCACATTTTAATTAAAAAAAAAAATCTTTCACGTTTTGTTTATTTTAATGTAAATTAGACTTCTATCACTACTTATAATTCTCTATTTAAATATATATATATATATATATATATATATATATATATATATATATATATATATATATATATATATATATATATATATATATATATATATATATATATAATATTTCTGCAATATTATAATGGTCAATGAAACAGAATCAAGCTATGAACCAGCTAAATGCGTTGCGGTACACCAGCTAAATGGCCATTATCAACGAAGCATGACTAAACTACACACGAAAATGATAAAGTCATCATTTGAAATGACTCCATTTCTTTTCTTTTTTTTTTTCATGTCTAGCAGACGATAAAGAGGGAAGTGGTTGGGGGGAGGGGTCATTAAATGAACATTTCACAGAAGAAAGTACGAAACTAATGCTAATAAACAGAAGAGTTCAGCAAATGTCAGCAGTAGGAAGATGAATAGCCGGACTTAACACCCGGATGGTTTGGTCATTGGCAAATAGTTCACGTCTGGTGACCGGACTGTCCAAGAAATTTATCTCCGACTGACATTTTAACACGGTTTGCTGGACACCTGTCTGGATTATGGCCGCTCACCTCTCAAGTCATTTGTCAGAAAGTTTTTTTTTTTGAGAATTTTTTTTTCCAGCTAAAATGTTTCTTTTAATAAAGTCACGACTAACACGGGAGAGAATGTTATACAGAAGAAAGTAGAGTGTTGAGTTTTAAAGTACGATGTATCATGTTCAAATGTTACGGTTGAATGTTGGAGTTTTAAAGTACGATGTATCATGTTCAAATGTTACTGTTGAATGTTGGAGTTTTAAAGTACGATGTATCATGTTCAAATGTTACGGTTGAATGTTGGAGTTTTAAAGTACAATGTATCATGTTCAAATGTTACAGTTGAATATTGGAGTTTTAAAGTACGATGTATCATGTTCAAATGTTACAGTTGAATATTGGAGTTTTAAAGTACGATGTATCATGTTCAAATGTTACAGTTGAATGTTGGAGTTTTAAAGTACGATGTATCATGTTCAAATGTTACAGTTGAATATTGGAGTTTTAATTTACGATGTATCATGTTCAAATGTTACAGTTGAATGTTGGAGTTTTAAAGTACGATGTATCATGTTCAAATGTTCAGTTGAATGTTGGAGTTTTAAAGTACGATGTATCATGTTCAAATGTTACGGTTGAATGTTGGAGTTTTAAAGTACGATGTATCATGTTCAACTGTTAAGCTAAAATGTTGATATTATAAAGTACAATGTATTACGGTCAAGTTTTAGGGTAGAATGTTGGAGTTATAAAGTACGATATATCAGATATTATGCTAGAATGTTGGAGTTAAAAAGTATGATACATTATGGTCAAAACTTATTTACATTTACTCAGATGGTTATAAAATGCGAAGCCGTTCTGACGGTTTTGGGGGGCCTTATCCAAGGCAGGGGTGTATTTAGGTATCCTAAGTAAAATACATTTTGGACCCTGGACAATACAGAGGTGTATTTAGGTATCCTAAGTAAATTACATTTTGGACCCTGGACAATACAGAGGTGTATTTAGGTATCCTAAGTAAAATACATTTGGGACCCTGGACAATACAGAGGTGTATTCAGGTATCCTAAGTAAAAATACATTTGGGACCCTGGACAATACAGAGGTGTATTTAGGTATCCTAATTAAAATACATTTGGGACCCTGGACAATACAGACTCATGGGGGCCCAATGCAAAGATACAACTAAGGACCTAAATCAGCCATGGACGAACTACGGCCTGAGGGCCTAATCCTGCCCACCGGACTGTTTAATCCGGGCCGCGGCATGTCACTGGTTTCAGGGTGAAGGGGAGCACTAGTGTGTTTATGTTGTGACATTTACCTCTGATTTATATTAGTTCATGTCAACACACCACCCATCTCATTGTCTGGTCCGCTGGTCAAATTTACTGGCCCAATGTGGCCCGCGATTCAAAAAATGTGCCCACCCATGACCTAGATACATACACGGTCCCATATGCATAATAGGCTAAAACGCAAACAGGGCCGGTTCTTAAACTGAGGTCCATATGACCTAAAAACTGTCAAGTAGCCCCGGGGTCCCTGACGAAGGTTCTGATTGTGAGCATCTATCTATCTATCTATCTATCTATCTATCTATCTATCTATCTATCTATCTATCTATCTATCTATCTATCTATCTATCTATCTATCTATCTATCTATCTATCTATCTATCTATCTATCTATCTATCTATCTATCTATCTATCTATCTATCTATCTATCTATCTATCTATCTATCTATCTATCTATCTATCTATCAGCCTGTCTGTCTGATGAGCTTTCTGTCAATCTCTGAACGCCCCATTTTATGATCAGTCTTCATATGTATAAGAAGCTTGTACATTTGATAAATGTACTGTCAGTCTGTCTTAGTCTGTTTGTTTGTCTGTCTGTCTGCCTGTTTGTTGTCTGTCTGCTTGTCTGACTGTTTGTATGTCTGTCTTTTTGTTGTTTGTCTGTCTGTCTGCTTGTTTTTCGGCCAGTTTAGTCTAAACAAAACAATTGTGCCAATGCTATAAAAGTGACAATAATAGACTGAACAATTTCTTCAAACCCAGAAACATAACCTTTAAACCCAGAAACCTAACCTTTAAACCCAGAAACCTAACCTTACTAAAAGTTTCAATAAATTCGAAGCCTTCAACTCTCCTTAGCAATAATAAATGTGCTCTGAACTTTGAACTATTTTGCTATTGGGTTCAATAATTTCTGCCACTTCCTTCTTGAACATCAACCACAAAACAATAAAAATGTGTGTGTGTGGGTGTGTTGAATGTGTGTGTGTTACATATGAGTGTGTGTGTTGAATGTGTGTGTGTGTATGTTGAATGTGTGTGTGTGTGTGTGTGTTGAATGTGTGTGTGTGTGTTGAATGTGTGTGTGTGTTGAATGTGTGTGTGTGTTGAATGTGTGTGTGTGTGTGTTGAATGTGTGTGTTGAATGTGTGTGTGTGTTGCATTGCTGTGTGTGTTGAATGTGTCTGTGTTGAATGTGTGTTTGCATGAGTGTGTTGATTGAGTGTATGTATATATGTTAGAGGAGTGAGCACCGGTTGAAGTCAAAGATTGATGTATGCTGTGGGTCGCAGGACCTGGTATAACCATTACGGCTGACAATGAAATGAGTTCTTCAAAAGTTCCCGAGTCATCAGGAACAACAAAACAAAACAAAAAAAAAGTTCCTCATTTAGTTCATTCCAGACTTCTCTTTTAACTTCTCCTTCTTTACAAATGTTTGAAATACTTTCTTTACACCGACCGAAGACTTTGTTGTAGCTTGTCTCAACTCTATTTTTAGTTTATGACGTGTGAAGCACGTGATTCCTGCAGCTAACGTCTGCCACTATGTTGTCAGTGGTTTAGCTAACTAACTGAATGCCGCCAATATTTCAAGTGAACCAAAGGTGACGTCATCAGCGTTTTTTTTTTACATTCACAAATAATAATTTGGCAAATATAGAATGAATGATAGAATGAATGATAGAATGAATGATAGAATGAATGATATAATGAATATTAGAATGAATGATAGAATGAATGATAGAATGAATGATAGAATGAATGATAGAATGAATATTAAAATGAATGATAGAATGAATGATAGAATGAATGATAGAATGAATATTAGAATGAATGATAGAATGAATGATAGAATGAATGATAGAATGAATGATAGAATGAATATTAAAATGAATGATAGAATGAATGATAGAATGAATGATAGAATGAATATTAGAATGAATGATAGAATGAATGATAGAATGAATGATAGAATGAATGATAGAATGAATATTAGAATGAATGATAGAATGAATGATAGAATGAATATTAGAATGAATGATAGAATGAATGATAGAATGAATGATAGAATGAATGATAGAGATTTGATTCATGGAGGCTATACGGGTCACAAAAAAGCTGTTTGTTTTAATTTAGTCCACTTACAGTGGCGTATTTAGGATTGCGACATGGAATATTTTAGCCTAGTCCGCAGCCATTGTGCACCAACCTTTTCGAATTGGGACATTCATTGTTACATGAATATTACATTGTGTTATAGGACATTCATTGTTACATGAATATTACATTGTGTTATAGGACATTCATTGTTACATGAATATTACACTGTGTTATAGGGCGTAGATGACAAGCATACATATTACATTGTCTTATAGGGCGTACATGACAAGCATACATATTACATTGTGTTATAGGGCGTACATGACAAGCATGCATATTACATTGTCTTATTGGACATTCATGACAAGCCTGCATATGACATTGTCTTATAGGACATACACGACAAGCCTGCATATTACATTGTCTTATAGGACATTCATGACAGGCCTGCATATTACACTGTCTTATAGGACATTCATGACAGGCCTGCATATTACATTGTCTTATAGGACATTCACGACAAGCCTGCATATTACATTGTCTTATAGGACATTCACGACAAGCCTGCATATTACATTGTCTTATAGGACATTCACGACAAGCCTGCATATTACATTGTCTTATAGGACATTCATGACAAGCCTGCATATACATTGTCTTATAGGACATTCACGACAAGCCTGCAAATTACATTACTTATAGGACATTCATGACAAGCCTGCATATTACATTGTCTTATAGGACATTCATGACAGGCCTACATATTACAATGTCTTATAGGACACACATGACAAGCCTGCATATTACATTGTCTTATAGGACATTCATGGCAAGCCTGCAAATTACATTACTTATGGGACATTCATGACAAGCCTGCATATTACATTGTCTTATAGGACATTCATGACAAGCCTGATTATTACATTGTCTTATAGGACATTCACGACAAGCCTGATTATTACATTGTCTTATAGGACATTCATGACAAGCCTGCATATTACATTGTCTTATAGGACATTCATGACAAGCCTGCATATACATTGTCTTATAGGACATTCATGGCAAGCCTGCAAATTACATTACTTATGGGACATTCATGACAAGCCTGCATATTACATTGTCTTATAGGACATTCATGACAAGCCTGATTATTACATTGTCTTATAGGACATTCACGACAAGCCTGATTATTACATTGTCTTATAGGACATTCATGACAAGCCTGATTATTACACTCTAAAGCATAATCCCCTTAGGCCAGTGATGTAATAGTAAAATAAGTAATAGGGAGGGAACGCATTGTGGGAGCAAAAACAAGTGGGAGTTGTCGGGACATGAAAAATTTCTGGAACGCGTTACGGTTCTGAAAAAAGGTTAGGAACGTCGTTCTACCGCGTTCCCCTCCCAATACACCACTGCCCTTGGCGCATAAGACTACCCTTATCCACATAAAACATTGACTAAATCTAATTCCTAATTATGAACAAAGGTTAATTCGTTCATTAGAATTAACAAAATAATTTCTATTTCTTAAATGAAGAAAAAATACTTAAAATATTTCAATGCATTGTTTTGACTAAGTTACAACTTATAAAGTATAATATTCTATTGGCGGTTGTTTTGGTTATACGTCGCTGGAAATAAATACGCCGGTATCTCATCTGGCAAACACATCATAATACAGGGAAGAGTGTCTGCCCTTGGAGATGACAAGTTTATGAACTCTGATCAATGTAAGACAATCCATGGGGAAACAACCAATGAACCGGTGGGTTGAAGATAAGATACTTTGATATGTCAGAGATAAAGTATAGTGGTGGGTCAGAGATAAAGTATAGTGTTGGGTCAGAGATAAAGTATAGTGGTGGGTCCGATATAACGTATAGTGATAGGTCAGAGATAAAGTTTAGTGGTGGGTCAGAGATAAAGTATAGTGGTGGGTCAGAGATAAAGTATAGTGGTGGGTCAGAGATAAAGTATAGTGGTGGGTCAGAGATAAAGTATAGTGGTGGGTCAGAGATAAAGTATAGTGGTGGGTCAGAGATAAAGTATAGTAGTATAGTGGTGGGTCAGAGATAAGTAAGACGTAATGTATTGTGGTGGTAGTTCAGACAAAGAGTATTTCGGTTGGTCAACCGTAAGAGACCGTTGTATGTTAGCCTTCAAGTATAGCTTATACTGATAAAGTTTATCATTATTTCAAATACTGGGCATAGTACTAGCTCAGACATGACGTACTTTACTGTAGGATCATTTGAATGAAAAACATTACGATACATCGCATTTACGACTGTGTTCTCACTATATCTAAAATGGCTACGGCGTCTATGATCATCGTAACAACAAAGATCTATACTAGTGTGTGTGTTCAGCGTTCAGCTGGGGAAAAACATCTGTATTAGACATACACACAGTTGTGTTAGGCTTAACCAACATCTGTATTAGACATACAAACAGCTGTGTTAGGCTTAACCTACATCTGTATTAGACATACAAACAGCTGTGTTAGGCTTAACCAACATCTGTATTAGACATACAAACAGCTGTGTTAGGCTTAACCTACATCTGTATTAGACATACAAACAGCTGTGTTAGGCTTAACCAACATCTGTATTAGACATACAAACAGCTGTGTTAGGCTTAACCTACATCTGTATTCGACATAACCAACATCTGTATTAGACATAACCAACATCTGTATTAGACATGCGACCATCTGTATTAGACATAACCAACATCTGTATTAGACATGCGACCATCTGTATTAGACATAACCAACATCTGTATTAGACATAACCAACATCTGTATTAGACATAACCAACATCTGTATTAGACATGCGACCATCTGTATTAGACATAACCAACATCTGTATTAGACATACAAACAGCTGTGTTAGGAGTAACCTACATCTGTATTAGACATAACCAACATCTTTATTAGACATAACCAACATCTGTATTAGACATGCGACCATCTGTATTAGACATAACCAACATCTGTATTAGACATAACCAACATCTGTATTAGACATACAAACAGCTGTGTTAGGCTTAACCAACATCTGTATTAGACATACAAACAGCTGTGTTAGGCTTAACCTACATCTGTATTAGACATAACCAACATCTGTATTAGACATAACCAACATCTGTATTAGACATAACCAACATCTGTATTATACATAACCAACATCTGTATTAGACATAACCAACATCTGTAATAGACATAACCAACATCTGTAATAGACATGCCACCATCTGTATTAGACATAACCAACATCTGTATTAGACATACCAACATCAGTTATCACTACACTAGTAAAAAGAAACAATGATTTACACAATCTGTCTTCAATATGAGTATCTAAAAGTAGCAATTTGGCAGTACAATTTTGGAACCAAGAAGAAACTGTAACATGTATCTACATATTGAAAGTCAAATAATTAATTGTGTAAGTATTTAGTTACAGATTAGGCCACTTCCAATTCTGACGAGTCGAAGGTCAAAAAGCCTCAATAGAATTTCTTTATTTTATGACTTTTGTATCATTGTTGATTTCATATCAATAATATTAGTTTCTCCCTATTTGGTTCGTAAATGTTGCCTAGAAAAGAATTAGTTTGGCGCCCTCAGCACCATAATGTTAGAAAATACCAACTCTTTTTTAAAAAGAAGATCGTCGGATTGCAATCAGTGATGGGCAAGTAACTCTAACTAGTATCGTTACGACTGCACAACAAGCTGCAGTTATCTCCCTTAGAACTGTGAGAAATGAAATTCAATGTTCGCAATCATTCAGTCGCTGCACCTGAACAGCTCACTTAACAACACAAGTTGAACCTGGCTGACAGAATGCACGATGGAGCCAGAGGTGGGGAGGATGGAGAGACTGTGTATGTGTGTGGGGGAGGGGGGGTGTTTGCTCACTTTACGCACTTTGCCAAGTGACTTTGCCATTAGGTTTTTTTTCTGACCCCTTGGGCTCCATGCACTTTGAAAAATAAAATAACGAAACAAATATTCAAAACATAATTGTAGAGGTTCAGGACTTTGTTAAACTGCAAGAGAGTTCCACACGGTTTGTGAATGATATTTGTGCATGTGTTTCTAAGACTTTTCTTAAAACATTGATCAGTTAGAGTCTGCGACACAGTTATACAAAGATCTACAATGTCTACTATAAATCAAGACACAAAGCCATAAGACAAATTTAAGAGCAAGAAAAAATGTACTTTTTAACTATGAAGCAAGACACAATGCTTATTGTCAACAAAAAATAATAAGACACGATGTCAAGTTTCAACTATAAAGCAAGACACAATGCCCTGCGTCTGCAATAATTCAAGACACCAAACATCAGGACTGTGTCAACTATAAATAAAGACACCACACACCGGGACTGTGTCAACTATAAAGACACCATACACCGGGACTGTGTCAACTATAAAGACACCATACACCGGGACTGTGTCAACTATAAAGACACCACACACCGGGACTGTGTCAACTATAAAGACACCATACACCGGGACTGTGTCAACTATAAAGACACCATACACCGGGACTGTGTCAACTATAAAGACACCATACACCGGGACTGTGTCAACTATAAAGCATGACACAATATACTGCGTCTTTTTCTTAAAGTAGTGTTGATTCGATATTTTGAGTCTTGGGAGAATCAAAGAGAGAATAGAGAAAAAACAGAAAACTTTTAAACAGAAAACATTCAAACAGAAAACACCAAAACAGAAAATATTCAAACACACTTTTTATAAGATTAACCAGCTAATGAATCAATCCAACAAATGACTCAGTTTAACCAATGTTAACCAGCTAATGAATCCATCCAACTAATGACTCAGTTTACTCAATGTCAACCAGCTAATGAATCAATCCAACAAATCACTCAGTTTACTCAATGTTAACCAGCTAATGAATCCATCCAATAAATGACTCAGTTTACTCAATGTCAACCAGCTAATGAATCAATCCAACAAATCACTCAGTTTACCCAATGCCAACCAGCTAATGAATCAACCCAACTAATCACTCAGTTTACCCAAATGCCAACCAGCTAATGAATCAATCCATCAAATCATTCAGTTCGCCCAAAGTAATCGATACTTCTGATAGAGACATATCTCATACTAATCCCTCAGTATATTTACTGTTTATTCTTCATTCATTTATTTTATCAACACTTCAGAATTCTTTCCTTTTTTTCTTCTTCTTCTTTCATTCTTTTTTTTTCCCGACAACTATCAACCTGTCTAAATACCTCTCTGTGTATCGACATGTGAACGAGAAGACAGATGGTGAAAAAAAAAACCCATCTAGGCTAGGAGTGAGAGAAAGAAGTGAATAGAAACACACACAGTAAAAAAGATGAAGTTTGAAACTAAAATATATCTCTATCTTTAAAGTCGGAATAGTTGGGAAATTTTTTTTTTCACACTGGACCATCTACTAAAACTAATATGTTCCGCCATACTGCAAGTAGCAGACTTGACTGAAATAGCTGACGGCAGTACTTGCTTTAACCTCCCACTCAGAATGTGTTGAGTGAGGCCAAACGGGGGGGGGGCAGATCCCCTACCTGCAGAGACCAGTGGCAGGCCAAGCGTAGAGGAGGCGATGTTAAGATTGTGAAGTGAGTTTACAGTACAGAGTACTGTGGTTTAGATTTAGTACCAGTATATTTCAGTCGATGTAGTCGCACTTAATGGTACTGATTTGACGTAGCCACAAGTATTTGTATTCAGTTGATTTAGTCACAAGTATTTGTATTTAGTTGATGCAGCAACACGTATTTGTATTTAGTTGATGTAGCCACACGTATGTGTATATAGTTGATGTAGCCACAACTTTTCGTTTCATATAGTGTGAATGTTAATAGTTCTCTGTTGATGTCATCAAATGTATATGTTGAGACGAAATATAATCTTTAGTCCTGTGTAAGCCAACACGAACGTTCAGTTATTCACATCATTATGAAACCCAACCATCATAAAATCAAACCATTATGAAACCCAACCATCATAAAATCAAACCATTATGAAACCCAACCATCGTAATACCGAACCATTTTAAAATGAAACCACCATAAAATCAAACCATTTTGAAACCCAACCATCATAAAATCAAACCATAATAAAACCCAACCATCGTAGAGGCAAACCATAATAAAACCCTTCTATCATGAAATCAAACCATTATAAAACCGAACCATCATAAAACCAAACACACTAGTGCACGTATCTACCAAAAAATGTGCATTAAATAAACACATCTCAAACTGCGATGATATGCTGAGGATAAAATATTTGAATATTCCCCCGTATTTCATATTAGCCCGTATGATGAAACTCTGAAAAAAAAAAGAGGAAACAAAGAAATATATCTCCAGATATTCGACAGATGATAGTTGGCATCACATCTGATCATGTCTTGTTACATTATTTCACTTGACAACTCAGATTTCGTTCTATAACTTATACATTTCTTTTTAAATTGAATAAATAAAAAAAAATCACCAACAAAACAACATACACAACAATTCTAATGTCAGTTAATGTGACATCATCACTACCATGCCAACTTACAAAATAGTTATTTTCACATCGGTATTCTAGAATAGTTGTGTCACTAAAGTAGAATTGTGAAGTCCCTGTAAGGATGGGATGTTTATCTCTTAGATGGTTTTGCAATGCCCTTCTTATCATCCCCACCATACCCGATGGTGCGATGACCAGAGAGGCGCCACGGGAGACATGGAGGGAACTTTATCGGTGACCTGAAAAATTCCGAATGGTTCACACCGAAGATCAAGCCCGTAACCTTCAGGATGACAGTGCAGTGCTTTACCGCACGACCATCCGTCCCTGACTCAATTAGAAAAACCGGTAATTTTTTTGACACAAAAACAAACAACAACAACAGAAAAACAAATGACGTGCCCTCTATCTATAAAGAGGACCCACTGTCTAATAAAGACGTACTCACCGTCTAAAAAAGACGTACCCACAGTCTAATAAAGACGTACCCACCGTCTAATAAAGACGCACCCACTATCTAATAAAGACGTACCCACAGTCTAATAAAGACATACCCACTATTTAATAAAGACGTACTCACCGTCTAACAAAGACGTACCCACTATCTAATAAAGACGTACTCACTGTCTAATAAAGACGTACCCACTATCTAATAAAGACGTACCCTAATAAAGTAAAAACATAGCAAGTTAAAAGTGTGTTCTGTTAAAATATACGACTCATTTAAAAATAAATCTCAACAACTCAATGAGTCTGTAGTGGCAATGAGTCTGTAGTGGCAATGAGTCTGTAGTGTCAATGAGCCTGTAGTGGCAATGAGTCTGTAGTGGCAATGAGTCTGTAGTGTCAATGAGTCTGTAGCGGCAATGGGTCTGTAGTGTCAATGAGTCTGTAGTGGCAATGAGTCTGTAGTGGCAATGAGTCTGTAGTGGCAATGAGTCTGTAGCGGCAATGAGTCTGTAGTGTCAATGAGTCTGTAGCGGCAATGAGTCTGTAGTGTCAATGAGTCTGTAGCGGCAATGAGTCTGTAGTGGCAATGAGTCTGTAGTGGCAATGCGTCTGTAGTGGCAATGAGTCTGTAGTGGCAATGAGTCTGTAGCGGCAATGAGTCTGTAGCGGCAATGAGTCTGTAGTGTCAATGAGTCTGTAGTGTCAATGAGTCTGTAGCGGCAATGAGTCTGTAGTGTCAATGAGTCTGTAGCGGCAATGAGTCTGTAGCGGCAATGAGTCTGTAGTGTCAATGAGTCTGTAGTGTCAATGAGTCTGTAGCGGCAATGAGTCTGTAGTGGCAATGAGTCTGTAGTGGCAATGAGTCTGTAGTGGCAATGCGTCTGTAGTGGCAATGCGTCTGTAGTGGCAATGAGTCTGTAGTGTCAATGAGTCTGTAGCGGCAATGAGTCTGTAGTGTCAATGAGTCTGTAGTGTCAATGAGTCTGTAGAGGCAATGAGTCAAATGCTGAAATAAAAAAATTACATCGACTTCACATTAAAGTGAAATTCATTCAAGCAACTATATCACATTTGGGTATAGTCACAGGCATAGTCACAGGCATAGTTACATCGACTTCACATTAAAGTGAAATTCATTCAAGCAACTATATCACATTTGGGTATAGTCACAGGCATAGTCACAGGTATAGTCACAGGCATAGTCACAGGCATAGTCACAGGTATAGTCACAGGTATAGTCACATGCATAGTCACAGGCATACTCAATGTCATAGTCACAGGTATAGTCACAGGCATAGTCACAGGCATACTCAATGTCATAGTCACAGGTAAAGTCACAGGCATAGTCACAGGCATACTCAATGTCATAGTCACAGGTATAGTCACAGGTAAAGTCACAGGTATAGTCACAGGCATAGTCACAGGCATAGTCACATGCATAGTCACATGCATAGTCACAGGCATAGTCACAGGCATAGTCACAGGCATAGTCACAGGCATAGTCACAGAATGAGAAAAACCCAGTTACTTCAACCAGGCCTTACTGGAACCTTTTTCTAGCTTCATACTTCATAATGATCAACATAAACTGATGTTTCAATAAGGGGGGAGTATTTAAAAATGTTTAAAAAATGAACAGGACAGTAATGGGTCATGTTAAAACAAAGGACAATACAACATTGGGTCATGTTAAAACAAAGGACAATACAACATTGGGTCATGTTAAAACAATGGACAAAACAAAATTGCGTCATGTTAAAACAAAGGACAATACAACATTGCGTCATGTTAAAACAAAGGACAATACAACATTGCGTCATGTTAAAACAAAGGACAATACAACATTGGGTCATGTTAAAACAATGGACAATAAAAATTGCGTCATGTTAAAACAAAGGACAATACAACATTGCGTCATGTTAAAACAAAGGACAATACAACATTGCGTCATGTTAAAACAAAGGACAATACAACATTGCGTCATGTTAAAACAAAGGACAATACAACATTGCGTCATGTTAAAACAATGAACAATACAGTATTGCGTCATGCTAAAACAATGACAATACATTATTGTGTCTTATTAAAACAATGAACAATACAACATTGCGTCATGTTAAAAATTCATTTTTCTCCATTTTGCGACTAATTCCGCTCTCCACATAGACTCCTAGTTTGTTCCCAGCAGTTTAAAAAATAAATGTTTAAATAACATTAGAATTCACTCGTCGATAAAATCAAATTAACTCCCCAAAATGTTAACATTGGAATGTATATGTCCGACGTAGTGCTCGATTTAAGAAAAAAACCCAGTACCGGGGATGAAAAAAAATGTCTGCAGAGCCGGGGAATAAATGTCTATGATTTCATCCCCGGCTGGGATATATTAGCTAAAGCAGAGCCGGGGATGACAGTTCTCAGTGCCGGGGACATGGCACGCCGAGAGGGGGGCAAGGGGGGTCATTGCCAGGGGGCCCGCATCTGTAAGGGGGCCCGGCCGCCCCGACCATGTCAATTTTTTTCACGACTCATTATTAATGAAGGGGCCCGCAATGATGTCCTGCCCTGGGGTCCTTGTTGGCTCTCGGCGCCCCCTGGTCGGGGATATTCCCGGCATCCCCAGCAGTAAATCGAGCCATGGTCCCACGTTTATCTATTGTTTAGCTGTTGAAATATTTTAAATATATCATTCATACCCATAGTCTGTATTATGGAAAGTCAAACTAGCCTTCTGTGTAAGGCCTACAGGGCTCGTCACCCAGTACACAGTCCTGTCACAGTTGATGGTGCCAGGAACAAACCAGGCATCTCTTTGCCTTTGATATCTTAATATCGCCTACGTCATTCAATACAGCCAAAAAGCAAAGCTATTTATACTAATGGATGTACGAAATGTGGACATAAAGATCTTCCCTCTCAACCCAACGGACAAATGCATGACAATAATCCTCTCCACGTATCCCCCGCCTCGAGCAGCGTTGAACCAAACAGCCAATCAAAGCGTCTGCCATTCTATGTTTGTATGTTGTGTGTGTCTGCCGTTCTATGTTTGTATGTTGTATGTGTCTGCCATTCTATGTTTGTATGTTGCATGTGTCTACCATTCTATGTTTGTGTGTTGCATGTGTCTGCCATTCTATGTTTGTGTGTTGTATGTGTCTGCCATTCTATGTTTGTGTGTTGTATGTGTCTGCCATTCTATGTTTGTATGTTGTATGTGTCTGCCATTCTATGTTTGTATGCTGTAGTGGTAACAAAATGTCTGTCACTTTTTTTTTTGTTTCTGAATGCATTAGCTGTTGGACAAATAATTGCCGAAAAAACCTGATATTAGCCGTTGGACCAATCAACGGATCATCAATTATCACGTGACTGTCAAAAAAACAAACAAACAAAACAACAACTAAACTCTTCACTTTATAACACTCGTGCATGACCAGAGCCGTTATTTTGGGTAGCCTAAGTATGCAAGGGCCTAGGCCCATCCCACTGCCAAAGGGCACTTTTCCAAAAAAATAATTTTTATTAAATCTGATGCTAATAGGGCCCCCAAATAGATCTTTGTCTAGGGCCCCCAAATAGATCTTTGTCTAAGCCCCCAAATAGATCTTTGTCTAGGACCCCAAAAATATATTTGCCTAGGCCCCCAAATAGATATTTGTCTAGGACCCCAAATAGATATTTGTCTAGGACCCCAAATAGATCTTTGTCCAGGGCACCCAAATAGATCTTTGTCCAGGGCCCCCAAATAGATCTTTGTCCAGGGCCCCCAAATAGATATTTGTCTAGGACCCCAAATAGATATTTGTCTAGGCCCCCAAATAGATATTTGTCTAGGCCCCCAAATAGATATTTGTTTAGGACCCCAAATAGATATTTGTCTAGGACCCCAAATAGATATTTGTCTAGGCCCCCAAATAGATCTTTGTCTAGGACCCCAAAAAGATATTTGCCTAGACCCCCAAATAGATATTTGTCTAGGCCCCAATAGATATTTGTCTAGGCCCCAATAGATCTTTGTCCAGGGCCCCCAAATAGATCTTTGTCCAGGGCACCCAAATAGATCTTTGTCTAGGACCCCAAATAGATATTTGCCTAGGCCCCCAAATAGATATTTTACTAGGCCCCCAATAGATCTTTGTCTAGGGCCCCCAAATAGATCTTTTTCTAGGACCCCAAATAGATATTTGCCTAGGCCACCAAATAGATATTTGTCTAGGCCCCCAATAGATCTTTGTCCAGGGCCCCCAAATAGATATTTGTCTAGGCCCCCAAATAGATATTTGTCTAGGACCCCAAATAGATATTTGTCTAGGCCCCCAAATAGATATTTGTCCAGGGCCCCCAAATAGATCTTTGTCCAGGGCCCCCAAATAGATCTTTTTCTAGGACCCCAAAGATCTAAGAATGGCCCTGGTCATGATTCTAACTTTGTAGTACACACTAAGTAAGACCAACTTAATAATACTACACAGTTAAAACTAGGACTTTAAATGTTTATAACCAACCTGGAATTTATTTTGATGGGCCATTCACTTATTACGTAACGCTTTTTTTCTCTTGTAATACTATTTTTTTTTATCATTACTTGTCATCCCTCCTGCACCCCTACATTCTAAGTGATGGTCCCTAAATTAATTTGTTTTAATCGAAACAATCCATTTTCAATCTTAGACAAAACACAATTTAAATCAATAATTTAGACACAGTAAAAAACAAGCAATTAAGCCTGTTCCATTCTGGACACAGGACGTGTTAGCGCATTTTCATGTTATGTATCAGTACGTTGTTAGCTTTCAATAAATATTTGTAAATTTTGGAAATGTTTATAAATTCAATTGTGTAATGCATATATCTGTAAAAAAAATATTATAAAGACGTTTCTTTATATTTGAAAAAAAATTATTTTCTCTTAAATCTAACTACAAGTGGTTTGTGGTTACTGAAATAGGACTCATAATTGAAAACATTCGAAATTGTAATCATTTAATCGTCCGAAAACTTCGTCAATTGTTGCATAGCTCTGATACTTTCAATTAAACTCAGAACACAAGCTTACTATTTCATTTGATGAGTTTCTTAATAAATCTAGGTGAAACTACGTGCTGCAGTATTTCGCACCAAATGAATGGGTTATTGAACGTACAAGGTGTATATATAATATATAAGCCCCTTAGGAGCCCTGAAGCCCCGCCCTCAGAGGTCCTATCGCGAAATGAACTTTTGATGTACACATGGCAGGCCAAGACCTACAAAATGATATATACATCATGGGTCTAGGACTTATGGTTGCTGAGATATAGGGCGCTCCATTATTAATATAGCTTATATTGTAAAAAACGGTACTTTATAAGGCCCCTTTTACGGCCCTGAGAGGTCAGATCGCGAAATGGAAAAAAGTCATTTCTTGGCAGGCCAAGACCTACAAAATGATATATACATCATGGGTCTAGGACTTATGGTTGTTGAGATCTAGGGTGATGACAGACAGACAGACAGACAAAACGGGGACGATAGAGCATTTTTTTTTCGAAAATGCTCTAAAAACACAACCCATGTATGTTTACAGATAATGTACACCATTTCCAAAACTAACAATACAACTGGAATATAAACCAATAACCCATGTATGTTTACAGATAATGAATAACATTTCCAAAACTAACAATACAACTGGAATATAAACCAATAACCCATGTATGTTTACAGATAATGAATAACATTTCCAAAACTAACAATACAACTGGAATATAAACCAATAACCCATGTATGTTTACAGATAATGAATAACATTTCCAAAACTAACAATACACCTGGAATATAAACCAATAACCCATGTATGTTTACAGATAATGAACAACATTTCCAAAACTAACAATTCAACTGGAATATAAAACAACATCAACTCAAAATACATTGTACAAGTGCAGAATTTCAACAAAAAAAAAACAAACTCCGCGCCCACTCTATCAACTGGCAGTTATGCCTTTACTAGCGGTGGTGTCCCTTGTTCGGCAAGCCCTACCACAGTGTAGCAGACAACTGGTGCGCTTGGTCTGGCGTATGCCCTATTTTTCTTCTTCTCACCTGCTAAAGTTTGTTAAATAAGGACACAAAAAAAAAAAGGTTGAGATATTTATATATAACTTTCACTGTAAACTACCGGCGATAATTACTTGGCTGTGTTTAAAGTTAACCGCGGTTTTAAAAAAACAAAAAACTGTCAAATTTCCTTTTCTCATAAATGTGATTTGTGGTGATATTGCCTGCTGTACACGTTTGTTTCTATTGGTGACTTCTTTTAACGGATTAAACGGTTTCTCTGTGATATTTCTGTGACAGCGTACTGTGGATTAAGTTACTCACATGGATATGTTAACTGGGATAACATTATTGCTGCTGTGGATTCATGTTGTGCCAAACAGTGAGACAATTTTGTATTTGAAAATAAATTCAGTGTGACGATTTTTCTATCTATCTTTTACTAATGAAATTCGCCTTAAACAAATTGAACATTATTATGATAGTATCTGATTATTTTTTTTAAAATAATGAATAGTTCAAAAATACGTATCATGATTTAATATTATTTATTTATTATTATTATTTCTATAGTAAAACAAATGGATTCCCCACCATATTTGATACAAACAAAAACCGTTACATTAATCACATAAATAACCTACTTTAAAAAAAATCAAAGCAGTTGAATGAAATTATATTAATGCATATATTGATGACATTAATGTGAAACACAGAAGCGTTTTCTCCTGAATATATTAAACACCCTACCATCTGAATGCCTAAGTGATATATTAAACACCCTACTAACTGAAGGCCTAAGTGATATATTAAACACCCTATCATCTGAATGCCTATGTGATATATTAACAAACGTTACAAATTTGGCAGTAGAACCTGAAGTTTTCCCACCGTTCTCATGAAATATGACTCCAGTCTATTAAATCCAATTTTTTACGCATTTAAATTGGTTTTTTTTTAATTTATGTTTTTTTTTCCAAGTTTAATTAGCATATTATATTTCAAACTAACTATCGATATAACTTTAGTAGCCTCAAATATTCTAATTTAGAAAATATTTCATCTGCCTTTGTTAAAAAAAAAATCATTTATTTAATCCGTAATTGAAAAAAAGTAATCATCATTCATTGACGCATTCCCTAATTCACCCAAACTTGATATATTCTGTGTCTACAGCCGTACAAACTTGATATGTTCTGTGTCTACAGCCGTACAAACTTGATATGTTCTGTGTCTACAGCCGTACAAACTTGATATGTTCTGTGTCTACAACCGTACAAACTTGATATGTTCTGTGTCTACAACCGTACAAACTTGATATGTTCTGTGTCTACAACCGTACAAACTTGTCTATTTCTAATACTCAGTATCATAATTATTTTAAACTCCCTCACTCAAAAATAAAAAAAAAATGTATAAATAATCAATAATCATTTTTAGACACTCAGAGTACGATAAGTGACACAAGTAAATAGATTTATTTAGAAGGACTCTTATTAACATGACAATAGTGGTACATTACCACCTTACCGCTGCAGTCTTCATACCGTAACCATAAAATGAATATCATTGAATGAGATTAGGGGAGTGTGTGAGGTGGGGGAGGGCAGGGGCTCCCTGTAAGAAGAAAAATTACAACAGACGTAGTCAGAATGAAGAAGATATTCAAAGATTAAATGTATATATTTAACATGTATTATATTCTATTATATATATATATATACATAGTTTACATTGGATCGTTCAGTTATTTTATGAATAGATTGGGGAAAATAGAAATAATCAAACACAATTAATGAAAATGGTTTTTAAAGTAAGTCGAACGAAGGGGAAAATTATGGCTCAATGTACGGCCATGGCATGTACTATAATCATTTTATAATCACGAGTTTATTCACTACTATGCATGCAGAGGCGAGCGTAGCTTTAAGGTCGAATGCGCTGGGCTCAGGGCGAATGTCGATTGCGGGGGTCTAGTGCTATAACTGTTTGCTGTACGGCGGGGTCTAGTGCTATAACTGTTTGCTGTACGGCGGGGTCTAGTGCTATAACTGTTTGCTGTACGGCGGGGGTCTAGTGCTATAACTGTTTGCTGTATGGCGGGGGTCTAGTGCTATAACTGTTTGCTGTATGGCGGGGGTCTAGTGCTATAACTGTTTGCTGTATGGCGGGGGGTCTAGTGCTATAACTGTTTGCTGTATGGCGGGGGTCTAGTGCTATAACTGTTTGCTGTATGGCGGGGGTCTAGTGCTATAACTGTTTGCTGTATGGCGGGGGTCTAGTGCTATAACTGTTTGCTGTATGGCGGGGTCTAGTGCTATAACTGTTTGCTGTATGGCGGGGGGTCTAGTGCTATAACTGTTTGCTGTATGGCGGGGTCTAGTGCTATAATTGTTTGCTGTATGGCGGGGGTCTAGTGCTATAACTGTTTGCTGTATGGCGGGGTCTAGTGCTATAACTGTTTGCTGTATGGCGGGGGTCTAGTGCTATAACTGTTTGCTGTATGGCGGGGTCTAGTGCTATAACTGTTTGCTGTATGGCGGGGTCTAGTGCTATAACTGTTTGCTGTATGGCGGGGTCTAGTGCTATAACTGTTTGCTGTATGGCGGGGTCTAGTGCTATAACTGTTTGCTGTATGGCGGGGTCTAGTGCTATAACTGTTTGCTGTATGGCGGGGGTCTAGTGCTATAACTGTTTGCTGTATGGCGTATAAAAATTTTCCCCCCTTAGGCGCGAGGCCTAGAGCAGTGGCCTTAGTCGTCATCCTCCAAGGCCACTTCTAATGTATGCATGCCTGACAAACCTGGGTGGGCCGCATGCCTGACAATACTGTGTGTTGGACCACCCTCTCAGCTTTCCTTTTTTGATTGTTTAATACTCATTAACTATTCCTACCATTGCACAGAAATAATTCATATTTCGGGCCCGAAATGTTTGGACAATTCGATAACACGCCTTAGGCTTAAAGTAACCATAATCCAGCCTTGAGCCTGTCATATTATTTTTGCTATGAAATCACTCGATTCATTGAGCACGGACATACAGCATGCAGTGACTCACTATTTGGCCACCTTAGCCCGGGGGATGGGGGGGGGGGTTGTGAGGCAGAACGCGGGACCCTGTGACGGGTATCTTACGCATGACCGAGAGCTTTGTTTTTGTTATTTTTTTTTTTTGCTTATATTATGGGGGCCCTAATGCAGTTGCGATTGCCGCCATCCCTGCAGTCGTCCACTGACAAGTAGTCAACTGTTGCCCATCTTTCTATGCTGCCACCCATGTGTTTCGCACCATCGGGCGGTTGGGTGTTCTGCATGCATGTAAATGTGAACACATGTAAATGTATGATAATTAAGTTTTCTACGGACGACACACACACAGGAAATATTTCAAGAGATAACGTATTGTGTACTCGCTTATGTTTATTCTCGGTGCATTATGTCTCATTAGTTTTAGCTTAGACTGCAGAATTGTTTATTATTTTCATTTGCTCACCTTTCTCATTAGTCCTCAGCTATAGATGTATACATAAAAAAAATCTTTTGTTTTGTAGCTTGACAGAAATTTGGGATAAAGAAAATTTAAAAAAAAGCCGAGTGCAGTATATATTAAGTACTGATTACTGTATGCTGTGTGTACTGATTACTGTATGCGGTGTACTGATTACTGTATGGTGTGTAACATACACAGATGAAGTACTCTGTTCATGTTCAGTTACTTCACGACAAGCATTCGACCAAATGAACTTCATTTTTCTTTCATAAATTTTGTGAGGACGTTTTTGTGTGAATTCTTTTGTTTTTATTTGGTGAAGTCACGTGGTGTAATAATTGATTGCATTAGAGTTGAGATAAAAACCAAACCAAATGGCGGCAAGCTGTCCAACACTGACCACAAGTGTGCTGTTGCTGTGCCTGCTGTGTGCCCTCCCGTCGGGCGCCAGCCTCGCTTACTACATCAAACAGATCTGTGAGAGGAACCCCATACATACCACGGCGGAGAGAACTGTCGGGGATAATGGATTTAGGATTATCATTGAAGGATTACCTGGACCAGATACCTATAGACATGGCGAGACGTACACAGGTAAGGATTATCTCAATACACCTACAACAATTTATCAACCAACACCTCAGTTGATCGACTCAACACCTCATTTAATCAATCAACACACAAATTGATCAATCAATTAATCTATCAACACACCAATTAATCAATCAACACACCAATTAATCAATCAATTAATCAATCAACACAACAATTAATCAATTAATTTATCAATCAATTAATCAATTAATCCACTCTTATTCTGTTAAACGACCAAACTATCAATATGGATACATCTTTACTTTAGTGATGGGACGATCCCATCGAAATAAGAAACGGAACTTTTTAATAAGAGAAATTGATAATTGTATCAGAATCCTTCTCATTGTAATGGGGGGAAAGGGGGGGAACTAGGCCATTGACTAGTTTACCTTTCCATAATTACGGCCCCGCTAGTAGCTCAAATCGCTGAAAAGTGTTATTTTTTTTTTAATGAAACTTTAAATGTTTTCAAAACTACAATTACGTCTCACTGCGAAACAAAACATTTTAACGAAAAAAAAAACAAAAATAGAAAAAAGGACAGACTTTCAGCCAAGCAATATCTGTCAATCACACCCACATGCACTCTTCTCTCTCTCTCTCTCTCTCTCTCTCTCTCTCTCTCACTCTCTTTCTCTCTCTCAGTCTTGGTCTATCTTAACACACACTTGCACACACATACACACCCATACACACACGTGCATGCTAATTGTGTTGCGTGCTACCACGTTCTGGCTGTCTGTCTGTGCTTCTGTATCATTGATGTCCACTGCGACATTTAATGTTCACATAATGTGTGCTGTCAGGTCGTACACAATGCCCTCAGTTGTCTCCCATCGGGAGGTCTTCCACACATTATTTCTTTGGTTACTGGCGCCCGAAGACAATGGCCCCAGAACTCAAAATGCGCTTCAGAAAAAAAAAGCAAATATAAGATAAGTGAGACACTTGATATATTTTGTACTTTTAAATACTGCTAACAATGGTGTCGTCATTGTGAGATTGAAATAACTTAATCGTATTCAGTTGATGACATCAACATGTAGGGGATGACTTGCATTCACGTCTATGACAATCACTTGGCATTCAAGATGACATCTAGCCGCTGGTAGACTTTTTATCATCTATCTATCTATCTATCTATCTATCTATCTATCTATCTATCTATCTATCTATCTATCTATCTATCTATCTATCTATCTATCTATCTATCTATCTATCTATCTATCTATCTATCTATCTATCTATCTATCTATCGATCTATCCACCTCTGGTTCAGTGACGTTTGGATTGTGAGATCAATCTTCACAGTGTCAGCTAAAGGTCTCACAATGCCAGTGAATACAATCTCCCGTGGTTCCTCCGTAGCCATTGCTCACTCGGCTATTACAGAGTTGTCAAGTGGGGCACAACAAAATCCCACCCTCCCCCATTAGCGGTTTATAGGGTATAAGAAATGAAGATGTCAACTTTACCGTGGCTTTCATTTTAACCACCTCTACACACATCTATCTATTGTTTTATTAACATCTGTAGAACAATCAATGTATCAATTTCTATTGATCTGTCCGAATGCATGTCTTTCTGCCTGTCTGTCGGTCAATCACCAGTACGAAACATGACAAAATGTCCATGTCATGACAAAATTTCCATGTCATGACAAAATGTCCATGCCATGACAATATGTCCATGTCATGACAATATGCCCATGTCATGACAAAATGTCCATGCCATGACAAAATGTCCATGTCATGACAAAATGTCAATGTCATGACAAAATGTCCATGTCATGACAAAATGTCCATGTCGTGACAATATGTCCATGTCATTATGTATTAAAACTCAGCTAAAAAAATGAGAAAAAAACATTATGAAGAATTAAAAGGAAAAAAGGAAGTTTCATCCAAAAATATGGCCAACACTCAACAAGTTTGAAAATATTTTTCAATGAGATTAAGTTTTGAACCTTTATTTTATGCAATCATTTCTACACGTTAGTAAAGTCTATCGGAAAAAAAAAAGATGTGTGTGTGTGTGGGGGGGGGCACGCCCTGGAGGGTGGGGGAAGGTTAATCAGCGCGTCTATAAAATGTTCAAAAGATAACAGTCCAGATAAAGCCAGTAAAGTGAACTAAATGATATTTGACAGAGATAAACAAACCCGAACGTATATAAACACAGTCAAAATACGCTGAACATTTGAAGATGAACACAAAGTTTTATCAATGAACCTCAGCTGTAACATTTGCCACATTTATGATACGAAATTGAGATAGATTTATTCAGTCTAAGTCTTAGTTTAGATCACAGTCTATGTACTCAATCTAAATTCTGTGGTAAAGATTGACTTTAGGGAGGCTAATTTTGTTCATAGAACCTTTTTTTTAGTGTTACTATTTCAAATGAGAGAGAGATGCATTTCAAAGAACGACCGTAATGTGTTACGTAATTGTACAGTTGATAAGTGTGGTATAGTTTGATCAATGAGGTATAGCTGATTAGTAAGGTATAGCTGATTAGTGAGGTATAGCTGATTAGTGTGGTATAGCTGATTAGTGAGGTATAGATGATTAGCGAGGTATAGCTGTTTAGTGAGGTACAGATGGTTAGTGAGGTAAAGCTGTTTAGTGAGGTATAGCTGATTAGTAAGAAATAGCTGATTAGTGAGGTACAGCTGATTAGTGAGGTACAGCTGATTAGTGAGATATTTTGTGGTAAGCTATGTCTTGAAATCAATGCTAAAAGTGTAATACTCAAACCAAAGAAATATCAGCGACATAATAAACTCTTCGTTAGCTTTATCGCCGTCCAGTACAGAGGTCAGCTGTAGTTTTTGTCCAGAAGTAAACCACCAGTTCTGGCTCACTTGACTGTACTGCCCTTTCTAGGTCACCCACATAAAGGGGTGGGGCTGCAACGACCACAGAGGGCGCCACGCACTCCACAGCCCGTGACACCCGCGAGTCGGCTGCGCAGCGCCAGGATCAACTAGCATCTCTCCCCCCCTCCCTGGGGATTTCAGTCACGTGACCCATCCCGTGCCCTTCCCATAGGGGAGCTAACAACCAGCCACCCACACAGTTGAGCGGAACTCACTGAGAAGTAAGGTGCTCTCACCTGTGATCGCTGAAGTAGCGGGCATGTTGGTGAGGCCATGTTGGTGAGGCCATGTTGTTAGAGGCCATGTTGTTAGAGGTCATGTTGTTAGAGGCCATGTTGTTAGAGGTCATGTTGGTAGAGGCCATGTTGTTAGAGGTCATGTTGTTAGAGGTCATGTTATTAGAGGCCATGTTGTTAGAGGTCATGTTGTTAGAGGTCATGTTGTTAGAGGCCATGTTGTTAGAGGCCATGTTGTTAGAGGTCATGTTATTAGAGGCCATGTTGTTAGAGGTCATGTTGTTAGAGGTCATGTTGTTAGAGGCCATGTTGTTAGAGGTCATGTTGGTAGAGGCCATGTTGGTAGAGGCCATATTGATAGAGGTCATGTTATTAGAGGCCATGTTGGTAGAGACCATGTTGTTAGAGGTCATGTTGGTGAGGCCATGTTGATGAGGCCATGTTGGTAGAGGCCATGTTGGTGAGGCCATTTTGATGAGGCCATGTTGTTAGAGGCCATGTTGTTAGAGGCCATGTTGACGAGGCCATATATAGCCACACTGTATATATTTATATATATAGAAGACGGACAGCTAACAAAACAATATATATGTATATAGTTAACAAATCTATTTATAACATTTGAAATATCGCTGTGAACCAAAATCGTGAGTGTGTTTTTTTGTGTATTATTATTTTTTTTTAAAATAAACGGTTGAAGGTAATATTTATCTCCCCTTCACACTCGAATATTTTTTTTTTACCTTTCAGTGCATATTTTGTCTTGCTAATATTTCCTAGGAAGTGAAATCCTTTTATTTACATCACTCGGAGTTGGCATCACAGACATGGAAATAGAGAAATAGAAGTTGGCACACATTGAACAAACATATACCCCCACCAAACCCCCTCCCTCACCCCACGACTTCCCATTGTTAGTCTCGTTACTGGACGGAAGTTTTGTTTTAAATTGTTATTTCCCTTCTTTCAAAATAAATAGAAACATCTGCCGGACAAATTGTCTCTTCCCCTCACACCCCCATCACTATTTCAAAATCAGATAACACATTTATGACAAAAG
Source organism: Bulinus truncatus (assembly GCA_021962125.1). Lineage (NCBI taxonomy): Eukaryota > Metazoa > Mollusca > Gastropoda > Planorbidae > Bulinus > Bulinus truncatus. Next base: position 5,940,579 of record JAGDYQ010000031.1, on the reverse strand, counting down.
TCAAAATTCGTCTTTTGGATATACAAGTCTCTTGTATCTAGTATTTAGATTTATCTTGTATGTAGTTAATACAAGTATCTTGTATGTAGTATTTAGAAGTATATTGTATGTAGTATTTAGAAGTATATTGTATGCAGTATTTAGAAGTATATTGTATGCAGTATTTAGAAGTATATTGTATGCAGTATTTAGAAGTATATTGTAGGCAGTATTTAGAAGTATATTGTAGGCAGTATTTAGAAGTATATTGTAGGCAGTATTTAGAAGTATATTGTAGGCAGTATTTAGAAGTATATTGTAGGGAGTATTTAGAAGTATATTGTAGGCAGTATTTAGAAGTATATTGTAGGCAGTATTTAGAAGTATATTGTAGGCAGTATTTAGAAGTATATTGTAGGCAGTATTTAGACACTGTATAACTTCGATAATAAAATTCTTCAATTAGACAGAAATATGTAACTTGAGGCCACAGGTCAGATTTAACTGCAGGATGAGTTTGATGGAATAAATAATGATTTCATCTGCATCCTATATAGGTAGGTGAAATTTTTTAGCAGGTGTAGAGTTATAACAAAACAACACCCGGCTAATCAATAGTTTGTTTTTTATAAATTGAGATCAAAGAATTGAAATCTTTGAAAATAAAACGAATATCATTCCAAATACAGTGAAATACATTTTTGAATTTTTTTTCTTCTTTTCTGTGAGTCAATGAAATATGAGGACGGCCGATGCCATGCGTATAGATGTGTGTGTGTGTGTGCGTGTGTGTCTGTATAATTTATTTAAGTATTTCGTTTCAGCAGCGGAAGGAAACGAAAATAAAAAAAGTGTAATCTAAATCAAAGAAATGAAAATGTTGAAGACGTCAGTCAGAGCACATGTCTTCACATATAACTTAATTCTGATAATACCTACTGACATAAACACACATATACTATTTGACATATAGACAAAGCACAATCATACAAACGTTCAACTATTGACATTCATAAACATATACTATTTGAAATATAGACAAACACAAATATACATTCAATCAACTATTGAAATTCATAAACTGAACTTTTGACACACATAAACATACATTCATTAAACTATTGACACATACAAACATACATTCATTAAACTATTGACACACATAAACATACATTGAGTAGAATATTGACACATACAAACATACATTCATTAAACTATTGACACATACAAACATACATTCATTAAAATATTGACACATACAAACATACATTCATTAAACTATTGACCCATACAAACATACATTCATTAAACTATAGACACATACAAACATACACAAACTTCCACAATTTGTCGATGTGATCGTTTCTGCATTGAGTCTACATAATGTCAGTGTACCAAGTCAGGGTGTCAGAATTTCCCGATGCTATTTATAGTGATAAGCATCTTCCTTCCTGACTTACCCACCCCCACTAGTAGAAACACCCGGAACTTCATTCAAACTGCAGCGAACCAAGTTCACGGTTGTTGTTTTTTTCACCCCTCTACCGTACTTTCTTACTTTCTTTCTTGAAAGGCTGTTTTTGACATGTGCCAACAAAAAAGATATGAATGAAGAGGGAACTACTTGATGCCATTGACAGGGATGTGGAAGTTGCACACATTTGTTAGTATTTGAGTTCACTTCTCTGATGCCCATGATAAGTTATATCCATATGTAGTTAGTATTTGAGTTCACTTCTCTGATGCCCATGATAAGTTATATCCATATGTAGTTAGTATTTGAGTTCACTTCTCTGATGCCCATGCTAAGTTCTATCCATATGTAGGTGTTAAGAAATATATGTGGCCACAGGCAACACATTTGATAGGAATCAGTTCTGGAACGGGTCCTGAATATGTATGTATTTAAATGTAGTGTTTGTATCACCATGGCGACACAAGGGAAGTCACCCAAACACTTCCCGGGAAGGGGTCCCGTCATGTAGTTATTTCACTGTAACTTAGCTCAGGCTTTTTTATTTTTTGGTAGTGAAAGGGGGTAGTCATTTGTCCGAGTTGATCATGGGGCCCCAGAATATCTGGCTGTCCTAGCATATCTACGTATACATAACTAGTTGCCATTTATATATGTCCACTAAATAGCTTTTTAAAAATTTTAACCCGACATGTAATAGAAGTTTTATTTAGCCACAATCTCCCCCCTCCCCTCCCCCCCCCCCCACACTTCTAAACTCCCGAACCCAAACAACATGCTCACATAAACAAACAGCATCTCAGCGTAAACAATGTGGGAGTCAGTCACGTGACAGCCTACACAACGATGTCTGTCTCCATGGCAATCAATATTGTCAATCAGTTCACGGGATTGCAAAATCAGCTCAGCGGAAATAGTGCGTCCTGGCAGTGGACATGCTTCCGGTCACTTAGTGTCTGAGGATTAAGAAGAATTTCTTTCAATCAAAGAAGAAGAAATTTTTTTTTATGTCTGTGACGTAGGCATCGAAAAGTCACGTGACCAACTCACCCATTCATGAATTACTCTTCACGAATAGTTACAATAAGTTATTTGGATTGTGTTCTGGTGTCAGTTCCTACCAATGATTCGAATTGTCGATTTGATTTCTTAAACGCTAAGTCACTAGCGGCCAATTAGTTGTCAGCTGATCAGGCACACCGCCAGAAAATCTGGGGCCCCTGACAAACTCAGATAACTGGAGCCACTGATAAACTCTTTTAACTGGGGCCCCTAACAAACTCTGATAGTTTGGGCCATTGACAAACTCTGATAGCTTGGGCCACTGACAAACTCTGATAACTGGGGCCCCTGGCAAACTCTGATAACTGGGGCCCGACAACGCCCCTGACAAGTGTTTGGGTTGCCAAACTGTCCTAAGTGGGTTGAACTCATGGTTCAACGCTAAACTAAACTTAGTCAAATGTCACATCGACTTTATGAGGTCTCTATGATTTTATTAAACCCCGTCGTGGTACACACAGGTAGATGGCGCAGGGCCGTAACCCTACGGCCACCAACATCGAAAACGGATTACATATTTACATCATCAAATTGTGCGTATCCATAAGAAAAGACAAATATAAAAGCACATATAACATCTACGCACCGAAAGTTGTCTTTTATTCCCACACCACAAATTTTGCGTCTCTAAGAAAGTACATAGACAAGTGCACAGACTAAAATAAAAGGTAGAGTGACCACGCAGTGACTTGTTCTGAAGTTGAGTTTCTGGAAGGCAATGAGCTTATTTAACGGGGAAGGGGAAGTTGGTTGTTGACTTTTAGTGACGTGTTGAAGTCAAATCGCACAAACATACAAACACAAACATATACACCACCACCACCGCACAAACCAATCATTATAATTCAGCCATGCTGTCGTGCTTATCTTGTACAATTCATCACTCCATACTTCTGTACACAATTGCGTTGTGTCCTGGTCATTCAACCCTGTCTACGTCTGTACATAGTCATATTACTACTCCCTGGTGATATTCTATCCCTTTAAACTTCAGGTAGTTGTCCATGTGGTGGTGGTCTCAGTTGATTCCAGAACTGGGAGAACTGCGGGAGCAAAATGAAACAAGTAGCCATCGGTCAAAATATAAAGGAAAGGAAATTTGTTTCACCAGGTCACACGCTGGGCAGGTTAACTGACTGTGTACATGGCCCCAGGATGAGGCCCGGGAGGAAAGAGATGAATAGGGCAACTGAGGCTGGCATTGAGAGTTTGGAAATGATGTCTTGCCCCTAACTGGGTCCGCTGGAAGGTGGGGGTGGGGGGAGAAGGAATAGGACTAATGATGGAAAGAATTACCAGACTTTGTGATGGGGAATATCGGAACTTTTTGTGGAATGTGAATAGGTACAGGAATCGGACAATTTTTACCCAATGTCCGGTTTCTCATCCGATTCTTACGAGTATTTCATTAAGTCTGTTACTGTTAGTTCTATTTGTCGTAATCAATAAATCAAATTGGAATCGATAATTTAAAGAAGAATCGGTAATTCAGTTGTATCGTGTATGTAAATAATTCTGAATCAACCCGTATTAAATAGGATACTCTCATCAAGTCATGTACTAGACGGAGCAAACTGATTTGAGGGGGGGGGGCAATTAGTCTTAAGTCACCGGTTATCGGCATTGATTCTAATTTTATTTGTTGTATCATTTTGTGGATCAGCAGACGGGAGGCCCCCCCAGAACTGACTCCAGAGTCTCTAGTGATGGTACTGTGTGAGCTGAGACTGAGTCTCTAGTGATCGTACTGTGTCAGCTGAGACTGAGTCTCTAGTGATGGTACTGTGTGAGATGAGACTGAGTCTCTAGTGATGGTACTGTGCGAGCTGAGACTAGATAGACCTAGGCCGCATTCACACGGCGGCCATTTATTTTGTTTACCTTACACAATGGAACTACAAGGGGAGCTAATCCCTTTTTAAGACTATTTTCTCGCTCTCTCTTTCACCCCCCTCCCCCGCCCACCCCCATGTTTAGTGACCTTGGGTGTAACAGACAGTTGAGCTCATTGTGACATTTTGTGCACTTAAGTCTGTGGGAACTTCTTGTGTCTGGGAACTTCTTCTATCTGGGGGAACTTCTACTATCTGGGAACTTCTTTTTAACTGGGGAACTTCTTCTATCTGGGGATTTCTTCCATCTAGGGACTCCCTGTGTCAGTGGAACTTCTCGCCAGATCTCGTTAGTCCCAATGTTAAATAATAATTATTTCCATTTTCTGTTAACTTGTTTCATAGAAACTAACATGTAATCAGAAATTGTATAAGTTAAAAAAAAAAAAACAACCATTGTCAGTAATGACGATGTATTACAGTGTTGGTGGAACAAACAACACCACTTGGACATTTACAATACACACACACACACACACTCACACATTCTTACGCTTGCACACACACACTCACACTCATGCACATACAAAAAACACACTGTCGGACACATTGTTTAGTACAAAAGTCACCTAAACCATTGAAGGAGCCTAGCAGAAAATTTCTATAAAATTTGGTGGAGCTAAACAAAAGAACCCATGGTGGCCCTGGTGGAGCTAAACAAAAGAACCCATGGTGGCTCTGGTGGAGCTAAACAAAAGAGCCCATGGTGGCCCTGTTGGAGCTAAACAAAAGAGCCCATGGTGGCCCTGGTGGAGCTAAACAAAAGAGCCCATGGTGGCCCTGGTGGAGCTAAACAAAAGAGCCCATGGTGGCCCTGGTGGAGCTAAACAAAAGAACCCATGGTGGCCCTGGTGGAGCTAAACAAAAGAACCCATGGTGGCCCTGGTGGAGCTAAACAAAAGAACCCATGGTGGCTCTGGAATAACCCTGGATGAAGGAAATAAGAAAAAGCAGAAATGCAGACGTAAATCTACTGGCATTGAAATCTTCTGGCAATGACATCCACATGGAAGTGAGATCTACTGGCTATAAAATCTACTGCCTATGACATCTAATGGCTATGACATCTACTGCCTATGACATCTACTGCCTATGACATCTACTGCTTATGACATCTACTGACTATGACATCTACTGACTATGACAATGTTTAAAGACGTTTACTTCTCTACAATGTCTAGACCTGGAGTGAACAGCTGATTAAAAAAATTCAAGGTCAAATTATTTTTCGTGTCAAATATTTCACTAACCCTCTCCCCCTCCCCACTTTAACTTCCCTCCCTTCCCACTCACCCACCCACACTCAAGTAATTCATCTGTATTACTAAAAAGGGTGTGTGTGTGTCTGTGGGCATACAACTGCAGTGTTTGAGTTTGAATACAATGAACACAATGTACAAATGCCAGTGAACACAATGTACAGATGTCAGTGAACACAATGTATGTATGCTTTGTTAACACAATGCATTATGCCTCTTAATACAATGCATTTATGTATTTAAACACAGTTTACAATGTATTAATTTCTGTGAATAGAATGTGCAGTAACCGTTAACGCGATCTATTTAAACCAGTTGGTACAGTACTTCAATGTATTTCGGATAATACAATGTATGTATATCGGATAATACAATATATGTATGTCGGATAATATAATATATGTATGTCGGATAATACAATGTATGTATTTCGGATAATACAATGTATGTATGTCGGATAATACAATATATGTATACCGGATAATACAATATATGTATTTAGGATAATACAATGTAAGTATGCCGGTTAACACAATGTATGTATGCTAAAACGAGACTTTTTCCCCGCGCCAAGTTCCACGAAAATCGAGAACAGCATTGATCTGATTCTAAATCAAGGGTGGGCTAATTTATTGAGTCGCGGACCATACTGGGTTCGTCTGTTGGACCAGTGTGTCAGAGTGTTGAAATGATATAATGTTAAAGCATATGTTATAAAATAAAAGACCAGTGTTTAGCTTCACTCTAACACGAGTGGCGGCCCGGATTAAACAGTCTGGCGGTCCGGCTTTGACCCGCGGGCTGTAGTTTGCCGACCCCTGATCTATAGCAACGAATACAGAGGTTTGACTGAGTGTGTGTGTGTCACTGTGTGTGTACATATTATACATATGCCAATTGTTACGCGGATGCATGTCAGTTAAGATATAATGACGCTATGATCGGTTGTGACCTGCCAGATACTGTTCGACATAGTTTTATACTATCGGCTGGTCTCATCTTTGCGTGAGACCCCGAAGCCCCCTCCCCCCCCGGGGAGGTATTTTTTCTTATGACGACACTCCACTACATGAGAGCGACACTGTTATATTTGGATGATACTCCAAGCTACATTGACCTAAATCTTCACATTCTCTCCCTTGTTTTTATCTGAGTACCCCCCACCCCCTTTTTAAAAAAAAATATACTGCTGAACTGATATCTAAGTCATTCACACAAAACAGTGTATATGTTTACATTCATATGTGCTTTACAATGATAATTCAATGTGTCACATATCCAGTTATCTACAACTGAGTTCTTCTGTTTTTTTTTTTTAATTTATAACAAGCTTATCAATATACAACAATTGTGATATCTTTTGTTTATCATCCTTTATAGTTTCCGTATTTGTGAATGTACAATTAAGTAATTTGGACTGCTGCACAAATGAATTTTCAGCCTTTGAAAAAGATATCGTCTAATACAGTGGCTCTTAAATTTGCCAAAATATCAATCTAATATCAACTAATTGATTGTAGACCAGCCATATCAATCTAACATTAACTAATGATTGTAGACCAGCCATATCAATCTAACATTAACTAATTCATTGTAGACCAGCCATATCAATCTAACACATTAACTAATTGATTGTAGACCAGACATATCAATCTAACATTAACTAATTGATTCTAGACCAGCCATATCAATCTAACATTAACTAATGATTGTAGACCAGCCATATCAATCTAACATTAACTAATGATTGTAGACCAGCCATATCAATCTAACATTAACTAATGATTGTAGACCAGACATATCAATCTAACATTAACTAATTGATTGTAGACCAGACATATCAATCTAACATTAACTAATTGATTGTAGACCAGACATATCAATCTAACATTAGCTAATTGATTGTAGACCAGCCATATCAATCTAACATTAAATAATGATTGTAGACCAGCCATATCAATCTAACATTAAATAATGATTGTAGACCAGCCATATCAATCTAACATTAACTAATTGATTGTAGACCAGACATATCAATCTAACATTAACTAATTGATTGTAGACCAGCCATAGAAAAATCAGTAATTTTTGTAATAATGACAGACATTGGAAGGTGAAATACCTAACCACTATTCATATTATTTAAAAAAATGTTGTATTTTATGAATATGTAAAAAAAATCAAAAGTGTAATGTATTTAATTCCTGCACATTCTGATATCTATATAATAGCAGTGTCTAATATATAAAGATTGTATAATTTTCGTTTAGTCATACAGTAACACAACTTGTTAAATATACATACGTAGATCTCACAAATCATTTTAATTTAATTTCAACAAATATTCATATGTATTCAATTCGTTTTCAATTATGTTCACGCATATGCAGCTATAAGATGTCAACACTTCAAAGGTCATCTCTCTAAAATGAATGGTAATAGCCTGTCGTTTCAGCTTTTTAAAAATGAAAATTAGCTAAATCCTAACCGTTTCAATTTGGGACGGATGTCCGAGTTGTGTGGATCCTCGACTCTCGACCTGAGAATCCTGGGTTCGATCCTCGGTGAGAACCATGGGGAAATTTTCTAGGTACCTGACTTTAAGTTGAGGAAGTAAAAAGATGGCTCTGGGCGTAGCGCTGACCACACAATCCCTTCATATGCCGAGGTTATCGAAACAGATGAATTCCACACTTCAACGGCCCCGATGGCCCGTTAGAGTCAAGATAACTTTAATTCTAACAGTTTCAAAGAAAACTACTAAACATTATACATTGCAATGCAATACTCTGATAGTAAATTATTTACTGCCAGTAGTGGGGAACATCAATGCCCCAAAAAAAAAAGTTCCCTTAGCCCTAACGGGCCATCGGGGCAGATGAAGTGTAGAATTCATCTGTTTCTATAACCTCGGCATATGAAGGGATTGTGTGGTTAGCACAACGCCCAGCCGCCTTTACTTCCCCAACTTAAAGTCAGGTACCCATTTAAAGCTGGGTGGACTTGTGGGACGACTTTGAAACACACTTCACCTGGACATCTCACGACATCTCACCGAGGATCGAACCCAGGACTCTCAGGTCGACAGTCGAGTGTCTACACCACTCGGCCACCCGTCCCACATCAATGCCCCAAGTCACCCACATTTAGCCAGGTGTTTTAAAAAAAATGTCTCAAAATGCTTGGTACGTAATGCATGCATCTAATTTTACTGGATATAAATGACTTTAGTGCAAATCGTCCAAAAAAACAACTAAAAGTATTTGAAATATTTATAAAAAAAACCAACAAAATGTATAAATAGCTTAATTGATATTAATTGTCCCGAAAATAAGAGAATTGTAATCGAGAATATGTACATGTGTACTTAAAAAACATTCCTGCCTACAAGAATTTGTCAAAAATTGAGTTACAGAATTGACAACAAAACAGGGAGTGACATTAAATTAAAGCGTATAAAAAAGAAAGCCACAAATCAGTCTTACTTTGAAGTAATTTTCTATATATTTGATTTTATAAGGAATGTTTATACCCCGTCAAACGTTAAGCAAACCATTAAGAGTGCACAGGGTGTTAAAACGAAATCAGCTGATTTTCACCGAATTTCCACACAAAATAAATGATCATATAAATAACCAGCCAATGGCTGGCGTTGTTTACGTTTTTTCCAAAGTCTATAAAAAGTTATATTATTTACATTTAATAAAACTCTTCGATCAGGTGAGAAACATTCTTCAGTCAGCCACCGCTTTACATTTTAGGGAAGTATACAAAACACAAATTGATCTAAAATGATTTAATGGCCTTTCCCCCCCCCCCCAACCACCATAAGAATGTGTCCTTAGCTCAATGTTCCCATAGGAAAAACATTCTTGCCCCTTTTTTTTTTACAAACCAAGCATTCAGAGGCAGTCAACTGTGACCACTTCCCCTTAACTCTCCTCTTAGGCTTGCAATAAACATTGAACAGACAATGCAGTTTGACCCGTCATTTCTTTTACGAACATTTTCAGCACCCCCCTCCCTCCCTCCCCCTTTCAGTTTAGTAACATATTTCTTTTATCTGAGATTTTTAGTTGCACGTTTATTATCTGGCTCTATAGTTGCACGTTTATTATCTGGCTCTATAGTTGCACGTTTATTATCTGGCTCTATAGTTGCACGTTTATTATCTGGCTCTATAGTTGCACGTTTATTATCTGGCTCTATAGTTGCACGTTTATTATCTGGCTCTATAGTTGCACGTTTATTATCTGGCTCTATAGTTGCACGTTTATTATCTGGCTCTATAGTTGCACGTTATTATCTGGCTCTATAGTTGCACGTTATTATCTGGCTCTATAGTTGCACGTTATTATCTGGCTCTATAGTTGCACGTTATTATCTGGCTCTATAGTTGCACGTTATTATCTGGCTCTATAGTTGCACGTTATTATCTGGCTCTATAGTTGCACGTTTATTATCTGGCTCTATAGTTGCACGTTTATTATCTGGCTCTTGAGTTGCACGTTATTATCTGGCTCTATAGTTGCATGTTATTATATTATGCGTGATACTCTTAAGTACTTTCAACGTGACGTATGTCTGCGTGTATGTACAAATGGCGGACATGGAGAAAGTTTGTCGGCTCAAACATTTCTATAAATATTCAGCATTGAATCGACTCACTTGTAATCAGGGTCTGCGATAATAGGTGAGTGTGAGGGTAGGGACTAGGGGGCTGGTCGTGGATTGGCTCACTGCTTTGAGATTTAACGCTTGAATAGTGCGGCGGTAGAGTTGATTAAAGTGTTGGGTTCAAATCTCAGCCTTTTGTAATGAAACCCTGTTGAACCCTTCTCTCCCCCTCCACCCCCCCCCATCGGTCGGAACTATTGCTAATGAGACTATGACGTAGGTGTATAATGCCCGTAGTGTGCCACAAGGCATGTGGGAACTATGATTACAGTATACTCCCTTCTCCTAGGCATGTGGGAACTATGATTACAGTTAGTTACACTATACTCCCTTCCCGTATGCATGAGGGCTTCATAAAATACACCCCCCTTCCTTAAGAAGTTGTTACGTTGACATGAAAGGATCAGTTCAATCACATTTTACACTTAATGGTACATGGTGTAACAAAAGAGACCAATGCAAGAGAAAGTAAAACCAGCCGTAACTAGAATAATACTTAATAGTGCTTTTCGTTATATAAAGGTAGCATTACGGTAACATTACACCTGCTAAATATAAAGATTTTCCTTTTAAAAGTTGTTCAATTTTTTTAAAACTTCCAATGGACATATTAATTAAGCCTATGAAACACACTCTAAACACCAGAGTGTTTAACATTAATTAAGCCTATGAAACACACTCTAAACACCAGAGTGTTTAACTGTGAGGATGCCTTTGATTATTTAATCCATTATAAGATTTTTTTTCCCTTTCCTCGAATCCAGAGCTTGTGACACGCTGGCAGTCAGACTGCAGAGGCCGTCTTTAAGACAGACTGCAGAGGCCGTCATTAAGACAGACTGCAGAGGCCGTCATTAAGACAGACTGCAGACATCAAATGATATATGAACCATCGGACGGACAGACTAGCAGTTTTCACAAAACTGTTTAGGTCAGTAAAAGTCACAAGACGACCAAACTCCGGACTCTTTGAAGTCGTGACTTGTGTAAACGTCATAACAATGACTATCTCATCAATAAATAAACAAAATATTTCAGTTTTTTTTTTTTTGCTTTTCCCTTCGACAATGATTTTTTTTTGGTTGATTCCATGGTCACTGTGCAACAATCGCGTTCCATCGGAATCCAATTACATGGCCTGTCTTAAGTTAGGCCAACTAGATGATAACTAGCCACTTCAATTTCAAAGGGCCGTTCTGCCCGGTACTAATTCCTATTAGTGATGTTATGAGAACTAAAAATAAAAAGTAAGTAAAGTTCCCTTAAGCCCCTAAGGGCTCATAGGGGCAGATGAAGTGTAGAATTCATCTGTTTTAGTAACCTCGGCATATGAAGGGATTGTGTGGTTAGCACGACGCCCAGCCGCCTTTACTCCCTGAACTTAAAATCGGGTACCCAACAAATATGGGTGGTATTGGGGACTACCACCAGGACCTTAAAAAAAAACTACCAAGGACCTCAATGAGGTTCAAACCCAGGACTCTCCGGTAGACAGTCGAGCGCTCTACACCAAACGACCACCTGTCCCCTTAAATCATAAAATATTAATACGTTGTTGATGATAAATAAATACACACATAAATACAAACACACACACACACATATTTATGTATAATTTGAACTTCATTTATTTTCTCTTGCCGTATAGTCAAAACTCTAAACCTTTTATTCAAACTCTTGAAATCCAGACCTTAGATCGCTGAACTAGCCTTGGGTGGGGGGGGGGAGGGGAGGGGAGGATATTTTCTTCCGATCTAGAATTTTATTTTCTCATCTAAATTTGTCATTTGCGGTCCCCGGGCAGATTTTATTTTTTAGTATTTTTTATCCATCCAACTCTTCCTGTACGTTCAGAATGTAAACTCAATTTTCTTCCTTCACCCCACATTCTATCTCTCACCTGTACGGAACTGAATATTTTCCTATCAAATAGATCAATATTTTCATTTCATACCTTCAAGTATTTTTATACAAGAAATTACAAGAAGGGAGAACAAAATGAATTACCCCCATCTCTCCACATACTTCACATCACCCCCCCCCCCCAACCTCAGTCCTTCATATTTCTGTTACCAACATCTCTTTCATGAACTTTTTTTCTTTTAGGTGTGAACTCTGAAAATAAATAATTCTAAATTTAAATTTAAAAGATTCACACACGCACATACACACACACATACATGTAGCGATGAAACAAGATTCACCTGCCGCAATCTGAGAGGGTGCACTGTCATGGCGGTTCTCAATGCACCATCATATACACAATCACACAAACACAGTCATATACAGAGACAACCGTACACACAATCACACACACAATCATACAAACACAGTCCTATACCCAGACAACCATATTCACAATCACACACACAATCATACAAACACAGTCATATACACAGACAACCATACACACAATCACACACAATCATACAAACACAGTCATATACACAGACAACCATACACACAATCATACACGCAATCCTACACATAATCATACAAACAATCACATACACATAGCCCTACACACTATCATTCACACACAGTCATACACACAATCATACAATCATTGTGCAGATACACAATGTGATGATAAATTTGTTTACGGTAGATACAGGAAGATAAGTAAATAATTTGTTGACATTGCACTGAACGCGTGTTGTAAACTGTAGGAATCCTCATGAACTACATTGCACTGAACGCGTGTTGTAAACTGTAAGAATGTTCATGAACTACATTGCACTGAACGCGTGTTGTAAACTGTAAGAATGTTCATGAACTACATAGCACTGAACGCGTGTTGTAAACTGTAAGAATGCTCATGAACTACATTGCACTGAACGCGTGCTGTAAACTGTAAGAATGCTCATGAACTACATTGCACTGAACGCGTGTTGTAAACTGTAAGAATGCTCATGAACTACATTGCACTGAACGCGTGTTGTAAACGGTAAGAATGCTCATGAACTACATTGCACTGAACGCGTGCTGTAAACTGTAAGAATGCTCATGAACTACATTGCACTGAACGCGTGTTGTAAACTGTAAGAATGTTCATGAACTACATAGCACTGAACGCGTGTTGTAAACTGTAAGAATGCTCATGAACTACATTGCACTGAACGCGTGCTGTAATCTGTAAGAATGCTCATGAACTACATTGCACTGAACGCGTGTTGTAAACTGTAAGAATGTTCATGAACTACATGAAAAACATTTGTAGTGTCTTTATGTCCCTGTACAGACCCATGTCATTTACTGCTGTTTGTATGAATGACAAACTTTATTATCTGGCCGGCTATCTGCTAAACAGTTTTGTATCTGGCAATGTGATCCAGCTCTCAATGTTAGATCAAGCAATCATTTTACAACAAAAAAAAATCTGGAGTGAGGTGACAAGCAGAAAGGTGGGGGGGGGTGTTTGGGGGTGGGGAAGGGGTACACACAGCGATAACACAGCACGATAGTCTTCAACCTCTTCCCCCCCTCCCAACTCCCACGACCCCCACACCCCCCCACCCCCTTCATAAATCAGCAGGATCCTAAGACCCTCACACACAAAAAAGATCATCTCAATTTATCTCGACCACCAGAGGTGCCGGAATAAGTCAGGAGCGACGCCTAGCAACATTCCTCGGGCTCCCGGCAATAACACTTTAGGTGAGGAGGTGGGTGTGGGTGTGGTGGGTGGGGGGGGGGGACTACGACACAGGTCTTTGCTGGTTATAAATAAAATAAAAGGTGGCGAGTGGAGTTGTACAATAAATACATTCTCAGGACAGTCGCAGTGACAGCACACACACACACACACACATACATGCACACACACACACACACGCACACCACAAAACACACTCATAAATAAACATACACACACCATAACTTTGTGTCATTCATTTCTTTAGCTTTGTAAACAATTTTTTTTCTGTACTCGGATAATTATAGTATTATGTTGACACATAGAATTATAATATGAATGTTGACACATGTAATTATAGTATTATGTTGACACATAGAATTATAATATAAATGTTGACACATGTAATTATAGTATTATGTTCACACTGACATGTATATTACATTATGTGCAACTCATAAAATGATATTCTCTATGTCGTTCAATTATTTACTTTGTATGAACATGTACAATTATAAAACTGTTCGCGGATAACATGTCTCTCACACACAGACACAAACATTCATTAACAAGGGATATCACTCTCACTCATAATGTCGCCCCTTCCCCCAATTATCTCCTCCAGCTATTAGAATCACAACCACCCATTGTCTTCTGTAGCAGGTGACTGTGACCGACTGGGCACCTAAGGACAGTGGATTCTGGGAATGGGTTCGGGTTTCCTAGGTTAAACACGATCACCACTGCACTTCTGTGTTAAACTCGATGACCACTGCATTACTGTGTTTAATACGATGAACAATGCACTCCTGTGTTAAACACGATGACCACTGCAATCCTAGGTTAAACACGATGACCGCTGAATTTCTAGTTAAACACGATGACCACTGCATTTCTAGGTTAAACACGCTGACCACTTCACTATTAGGTTTAACACAATTACCACTGCATTCCTAGGTTTAACACCATGATCACTGCATTCCTAGGTTAAACACGATGACCACTGCATTCCTAGGTTTAACACCATGACCACTGCATTCCTAGGCTAAACACGATGACCACTGCACTCCTAGGTTTAACACCATGACCACTGCATTCCTAGGTTCAACACGATGACCACTGCACTCCTAGGTTTAACACCATGACCACTGCATTCCTAGGTTTAACACGGTGACCACTGTACTCCTGTGTTCAACACGATGACCATTACAGTCCTAGGCTAAACAATGACAACGCTTTTTTGTTGTTAAATAGTCAGAATTAAAAATGGAACAGAAAAAGACCTTCATTTACATGTACCTGAATGACCACATGGAATGACTTCACCTGGTGTCTAGTAAGGTGGCCTGAATCTCCATGATGAATCAGTGTGTGTATGTGTGTGTGGGATCTTTATAAAGGTCAACCTTGGGGAAGACAAAACAATGTAGACTTACCTCCCCCCTCCCCCCACAAGGACTTTGACTTTGTGTAATGGTCTTAAAAACAACAAATAAAATAACATTGATACAGAATATTTCATTTCAGATACTTCATTTCAAATACTTCATTCCAAATACTTCATTTCAAATACTTCATTTCAAATACTTCATTTCAGATACTTCATTTCAGATACTTCATTCCAAATACTTCATTTCAAATACTTCATTTCAGATTCTTCATTTCAAATACTTCATTCCAAATACTTCATTTCAAATACTTCATTTCAAATACTTCATTTCAAATACTTCATTTCAGATACTTCATTCCAAATACTTCATTTTAAATACTTCATTCCAAATACTTCGTTCCAAATACTTCATTTATTTCAAATACTTCATCCCAAATTCTTTTATTTCTGGGACATTTATCCTACAGTTGTCAACTGAGAAATGCAGGTAAAAAAAATACAACAAATTCCAGATGTCAAACAAAATATTATTTTAAATTTGTTCAACGTATAAACAACTTGATCCACTGACCTATAAAAGAATTACCGAATAGATAAGAAAAGTAAGCATTGTAATTTGACTCCCTTTACCTTATTTCGCGCCAAACTTCCAGTGAATAAAACTTCCAGTAAGTTTAATCTTTCGATCCCTGCTACAAATCTTAAGGAAGTCCAACGTTAAAGAGTGCATGGTATATCGCACATGTAAAATTCTGCTGGTAACGAAATTTGCCGATGAGTTTCGAAGGGAATAGCCGATTGAAATAATTAGAAAATAGAATTCAAATGACATTGAGACACAGGATCTGATGATTCATTACCATTACATCAGTAAAACGTATATCACATTTACATTCAGTAAAACGTATGTCACATTTACATTCAGTAAAACGTATATCACATTTACATTCAGTAAAACGTATATATCTATTTAATCCCATGGACAAGCAATAAATTGAAACCAGTAGCCGCCGCATGGGGTAGCGACAGGGGCACCTACCCCAGCCTGAGGTGGTGGGGGGGGGGGGCTCCACGCTCCCACAAATAGTACTCATTCTAGACCCCGCGCCAGATAGGGCTCTTCGCTTCCGCAACTAGTACTCACTCTAGACCCCGCCTACTGGTAAGGCAGCCCACAGAATATAAATTCTACAGAATGTGCATATTAAGTTTAAATTGATATTTTCGAAAGGCGCTATATTTGTTGTTTATGACTTCGTAAGACAAAATATTTCCTATTGTGTATGAATATTTAAGTGCCGCACTGTTAGAAAGCGAATGAAACAAATGGCAGCATTTTAATACTCAGTTTAGTAGAGATTTTTCTATATATAGCGATGGGCTTTCTGTATTATATAGATACTAGCTGCACCCTGCAAAACCTTTGCATAGAGTTATATCCCCTTAGGCTTTATTGGTAGGCTACGTTATTTTTGGTTTCGGGCAGATCCGTTTTTTTCATGATTGTATTTTAAAGTGGAACACTGTTGTATTAATTCTTTACTTTCGATTTAACGCAGAACCCACACCGCTATTATTTATATAGATTGTGAGACCGCCCCTGGTGAAACTGTTCAACTTTTCAATGTTTACAAATGAAGCCATCCAGCCGGAAGTAATGAGATGACAGACACAAACATGTCACGCCACTGTCGGATTTATTTAGCAACGCTGCCCAAGATTTAATAGAGCAATAGATCTTTGTTAACGATCTCACAGAAATGACATTAAAAACAAAAACAAAAAAAAATGCACTGAAGAAAATTTTAGCATTTAATCTCTCATTCATTAATTTCAAATTTTAACCAGCTAACAAAAAAGTAAAAATGAAATAAAAAAAACGAAAAACGAAACTTTCTTTAATGCGACAGCACTGAACTATATTTCAACATTGCTGCCCGGCAACTGTCAGTTCAAACGTTTTCATGGATCTATCTCTGCATAACATTAAAATCTCTCCCATGAAACGACACTCATAAATTGGGTTTCGTTTTTATTTTTTATTTTTTGAAATTTAGTTTGGTGAAGAGGCAGAGGTGTAGTTCATCAAATACGTTCTTGTATAATTACAGTGATGGATTTATACACTCATAAATATAATCATAAACACATATTTTATTTTTTAAATAGGGGGCTATTTGTAATGGCGAACAATATTTCCAAACCGTTTAACAGCATCGTTCTTTTTAGAGAATTTTCGAAAAAAAATGCTCTATTGTCCCCGTTTTGTCTGTCTGTCTGTCTGTCCGTCATCACCCTAGATCTCAACAACCATAAGTCCTAGACCCATGATGTATATATCATTTTGTAGGTCTTGGCCTACCAAGAAATGACTTTTTTCCATTTCGCGATCTGACCTTTGAGGGCCGTAAAAGGGGCCTTATAAAGTACCGTTTTTACTATATAAGCTATATTAATAATGGAGCGCCCTATATCTCAGCAACCATAAGTCCTAGACCCATGATGTATATATCATTTTGTAGGTCTTGGCCTGCCATGTGTACATCAAAAGTTCATTTCGCGATAGGACCTCTGAGGGCCGGGCTTCAGGGCTCCTAAGGGGCTTATATATTATATATATGGCCCCATTCTACACCTTGTACGTTCAATAACCCATTCATTTGGTGCGAAATACTGCAGCACGTAGTTTCACCAAGATTTATTAAGAAACTCATCAAATGAAATAGTAAGCTTGTGTTCTAAGTTTAATTGAAAGTATCAGAGCTATGCAACAATTGACGGAGTTTTCGGACGATTAAATGACTACAATTTCGAATGTTTTCAATGATGAGTTTTCAGTAACCACAAACCACTTGTAGTTAGATTTAAGAGAAAATAATTTTTTTTTCAAATATAAAGAAACGTCTTTATAATATTTTTTTTACAGATATATGCATTACACAATTGAATTTATAAACATTTCCAAAATTTAAAAATATTTACTGAAAGCTAACAAACGTACTGATACATAACAAGAAAATGCGCTAACACGTCCTGTGTCCAGAACGGAACAGGCTTATTTTTTTTTAGCAGGCCTATCCTAGCTGACAAACGACGACCACGTGATTTCAATTTACGTTGTAATTGGTTAGAATTAAAGGTTTTCTTGAACTATAAATAGTTCAATGACCTATATATGTTACAATACATGTTCCAGAATAAACCATTAACTTTGTTTGGAATTACTGTAAACCATTAACGTTGTTTGGAATGACTGTAAACCATTAACGTTGCTTGGAATGACTGTAAACCATTAACACTGTTTGGAATGACTGTAAACCATTAACGTTGTTTGGAATGACTGTAAACCATTAACGTTGTTTGGAATGACTGTAAACCATTAACGTTGTTTGGAATGACTGTAAACCATTAACGTTGCTTGGAATGACTGTAAACCATTAACGTTGTTTGGAATGACTGTAAACCATTAACGTTGTTTGGAATTACTGTAAACCATTAACGTTGCTTGGAATTACTGTAAACGGATAGTGTGGAGTTTATTTTGCTTGGTTTCTACATTTTGGGCTCCAGAACCTTAATTTGAGAACCTTCTGAAAACTTCTACAGGATAACGGTTAAAAAAAATGGTTAATCCTTTTGTCCTCAAAGGAGAAAGTCCTTTGGGAGAAAGAGACAGGTGAGGATCTCCGGACAGGTGGAGTGGGAGGTGGTCAGGAGGCAGCACAGGGGATTTTATTTTTAAAGAGTATCACATACACTGCACCCATATGCACTGGCCCACATACACTGTCTCACATACACGGGCCCACATACACTGGCCAACATACACTGGCCAACATACACTGGCCCACATACACTGGCCCGCATACATTGGCCCACATACACTGGCCCACATACACTGGCCCACATACACTGGCTCACGCACTCTGGCTCACAGACACTGGTTCATATTCTCTGGCTTATAGTAGCTCGTATTTCTGGTTCATATACATAGACTAATATAGAATAACTCATATACACAGTGTCACACACTGGACTTTTATTTAGTAAAATGGGGACACAACGATGACTTCATTATTCCTCCTGAATCGAACTGGGGGGGGGAGGGGCTTGGAAGTTGTAGGCCCCCTTTGTGACTAATTTAATATTGCACCCCCAGATTGCCACCAGTTGCTGTGAGTACCTAACAATATTACACACGTGGCCCAATATTCACAACTGGCTTAAGTACAGCTGTGTTTCAGTGGCGTAACGAGCTTATCTCGCGCCCGGGGCGCAATACTTATTTTAGCGCCCCCTCCCATTCGAAAACCATATAATATTATATGTAAAATACACCATTTGGCGCCCCGTTGTAAGTAGCGCCCGGGGCATGATGCCCCCTTGCCATCCCCTCACTACGCCACTGCTGTATTTAAGAAACGTTTTTACCAGAATTAGACATCTGAGTTACTTGGAAAATTGAAGTAATTTAACAATCGTGTTACTTAAGTTGTATTCTGTAAATCTTTCTATTTGTCTCTTGATCTGTTTCTCTCTCTCTCTTTCTCTCTCTCTCTAGGTCTTCTATCTTGTCTACTTAGTTTTGTGTGTGTGTGTGTGTTTGTTTCTCAGGTAGGTTTATAGAAAAGCTTACACTTTAAAAAAATCACCTGAATGTAAGATTTTTGCCCCATAGTTTTGTTGAATATAATTTCAGTTCATACATGGAGGTCATGGACATTTCACAGCAGGTGAAATAAAATACATGCAACTGTCAGGTGAAATATTGCAGTGCTATAGAGGAGAAAATACATTAGAATAGTGTGATATAGAGAAGAAATACTATAGAGAAATACAAGTACATTTGAATTGTGTGTGCTATAGAGAAACACAAGTACATTTGAATTGTGTGTGCTATAGAGAAACACAAGTACATTTGAATTGTGTGTGCTATAGAGAAACACAAGTACATTTGAATTGTGTGTGCTATAGAGAAACACAAGTACATTTGAATTGTGTGTGCTATAGAGAAACACAAATACATTTGAATTTTTGTGTGCTATAGAGAAATACAAGTACATTTGAATTGTGTGTGCTATAGAGAAACACAAGTACATTTGAATTTTGTGTGCTATAGAGAAACACAACTACATTTGAATTGTGTGTTCTATAGAGAAACACAATTACATTTGAATTGTGTGTTCTATAGAGAAACACAACTACACTAGAGAAGTGTGAAACTGAAGACTAATCCAATCATGATATATAACAGAGTTCTGTTACATCGTGATTCCTACTAAACCATAATTTTGCTAAATACAACCAACGTCATGCTGCCCTGTACTTGATGAACCTATCATATAAAAGTTTTGGTAAACACCAACGTATGCACTTCAATGAACTCATGTTTCAGTTGATTGATATGCAGTTACTTGAGTCTGCCACTGTACATCATCAAGTCAATGATACTACTGTTCAACTGCGCTCCAGTGTCAATGATAACAGGTCAAGTAATAGTTTTACTTCCTGTCATATCAAGGACTGTTATCTCTAGTGGACGCTGGTCAACTCACAACGGGTGTGGCTGTCCTCAAAGTGTGGATTCTGTTCTCATCTCAGCTTCAGATGTTAAACACAAGTACAATTTTAGATTTAAACACAAGTACAGCTTTAGATGTTAAACACAAGTACAATTTTAGATTTAAACACAAGTACAGCTTTAGATGTTGAACACAAGCACAACTTAGAATGTTAAACACAGCAACAAACTCAGATGTTAAACAGCAGTACAACTTCAGATGTTAAACACAAGTACAACTTTAAATGTTAAACACAAGTACACTTTCATAGGTTTAAAGAAAAATACAAAAACAGTTAGATATTTGCGACATAAACATTTCACTGAACTCAGAAGTATATTAATATACATTCGTTATTGTCCTACAGAATACAGTCTTCAAGTAATGTATAGTAACTACAACTGTTAGTAAATTAACCCCTGTGTTATTGCTGTAACGATTCTCCCACACTTTCCTTTGTCTTGACCATCAACAATGACTCGGGAAGTCTTTCAGGTATTGTGGATGTAATTTTATTGAATCGCCAGGCCAATCTCCAATATTGCCACGGACACAATACAAAGGATCATAACTCGGTTCCATCTGTCCGTACCTGTTGACCTCACGGAGAAGTGTCATTCTCAGGTATAAGCCGAAGTTTACTGACGCTGTGTGGCTATCAAAGGTCAAAGTTGATGTCGGACTATCCGGGTCTTCGTAATTAATGCAGCGGGTCTCCTGCTGGTAGCAGACGTGACAGCAGTTTCCCAAATTTGAGGCTAACGTCCCACAATGTAATTTTACTGAAGAGAGGGGGCCCGGGCAATGTTCTGCGTCTAGCTCGAGCGTGAGCGGATCTTCTCACACGAATTCCAGTTTAAAATACAATCATGAAAAAAAAAAACGGATCTGCCCGAAACCAAAAATAACCTAGCCTACCATCAAGCCTAAGGGGATATAATGCTGGTAGCAGACGTGACAGCAGTTTCCCAAATTTGACGCTAACTTCCCACAATGTGGTAATTTTACTGAAGTGAGGGGGGGGTGTATTTAGGGCCAAATGGACAATTAGCTGGTCTAAAATTGTTTGAAAATAAACTAACATGATTTAATTTGAACATTTTACGTAGTTGGGGCTAAGACTTTTAAAACGGCTCAGAGGGGACACGACACATTTAAAGTTTGGGAATCACTGCGCCAGAGAGTTTACCATTTGATTTTCACAAATCACCTGGAAGCAGTTGGATAGATCAGACAGCTGTGGGCTCAGGACAAACAAATCATCACTGGATACAAACCTGTGAGCTAAAAACAAACAGGACTTGATGTTGACCTAAATATGGCTTATGCACTAAGTACAACTCAACAGAAAAAAAATTGAGATGTTAATTTTTTGGTACTAAACAACCTGCAGTCGATAGACAGATTGATTATATGTTGTGTCTGGTACTAAACAACCTGCAGTCGATAGATAGATTGATTATATGTTGTGTCTGGCACTAAACAACCTGCAGTCGATAGATTATATGTCGTGTCTGGTTTATCAGTATTGAACAATGTCATATGGTTTTAAAAACATTTTCTAATGTGTTATTAATGTCTATCCTAAAATAACCATGACACTACCAAACAACTCATGTATAATAACCATGATGTATAATAACTGCGACACTACCAAACAACTCAGCACTATATATAAGAACAGCGTGTAAGTAAGAAATGAATAAAGTAAGAAGCCGAATTGAACGTGCGCGCGGGTGCCGTATCGTGTCTTGCCTCTGTGCTTCAAAATGTCATAATGAAGTAGTTATTTTTTACTATTCAGTGCATTTTTATAAAAGCTTATTTTTTATTGCTTCGTTTTGATTTTTTCATTGAGGGAATTAATTAAATTAAATTAAATAAGTTATTTAAGTTGACGGGTAAAACGTAATTTGTGACTTATGAATTGTAGGTCATTTCTGCACATGAGGTAGGTGGCATATTAGGCAGGTGGCATAAATTAGCATGCACATCTTTACCTTATGGTGTGTTAGAAATGTTTCAAGTGTGACGTTTGAACTCCCGACATACCGGGCAACGCCGGGTACACTGCTAGTATATAATAACCGCGACACTAGCAAACAACTCATCTTATCTAAACTGAAAAACACCTCGATATGAACTATAACCCTTGACCCAGTGACGTTTAAAAATGACGGGAAGGGGGTAAGGTTGGGACAAAGAGTTCACCGACAAGCCATCTTTTTTTAGGAGGGCCTCATTATCCATTTTGGAGGTGGGACCCCCTGCTACATTTCTGAGATGGGCCCATCGCTACATTTTAGAGGGCCCTTTAATACATTTAGCAGACCCTTTTACACATTTGATGGGGCTCTTAATACATTTTTAAGAAGCCTGCTTATTTTTTGAGGATGTTGCATCCTCCCCTCATTAAATTGTTAAATATAGACATACCGTGACAATGGTAGGTCTGTATCATTTCATTGAGATTGTGACAGTAACAATACGTCACAAGATTTGACATTGTCACAAGATACCATAAATGACAGATATGTGACCTGTCTGTAATGTTAGTGACTGTTAACATTTCCTGGCACTTTCATCCCTGACTAAGAAAAGTTAGCGATTTCACTTCACTAGGAGAGAGTGTCCTAGTCCAGAGGTATCTCTATCTGGCATTTCACAATGTATCGACACCCAGGTGCAAGACAGAGTCCAGTGGGGGGGGGGGGACGTAGCGACACCCAGGTGCAAGACAGAGGCCAGTGGGGGGAGAAACATTTTTCAACAGAAGACGCTAAACGCCGTCCGGGACAGAAAAATATAAACGAAAGTGGTAAAATGTTTTATTTATTGACTCAGGTAGATTGAATTGTAATAGCGAGAAAAATACAACGAAACACAGCTGATTCACTTATTACAACGTAATACAGTTTATTGATTCACTTATTACAACGTAATACAGTTGATTGATTCACTTATTACAACGTAACACAGTTGATTGATTCACTTATTACAATGTAACACAGTTGATTGATTCACCTATTACAATGTAACACAGTTGATTGATTCACTTATTACAATTTAACACAGTTGATTGATTCACTTATTACAATTAAACTCAGTTTATTGATTCACTTATTACAATGTAACACAGTTGATTGATTCACTTATTACAATGTAACACAGCTGATTGATTCAGTAAATTGATATACCGTTCTGCAGTAAATTGATATGCAGCTCTGCAGTAAATTGAATTACAGTTCTGCAGTAAATTGAATTAGAGTTCTGCAGTAAATTGATATACAGTTATGCAGTAAATTGATATACAGTTCTGCAGTAATTTGATATACAGTTCTGCAGTAAATTGATATACAGTTCTGCAGTAAATTGTTTTCATAGTAAATTGATGAAGAGTGTTTTCTTTATAGTAAACTTTCACCTAGTCTCCTGTACTTACTGCAACACATTAAAGTTCTGGTAGTAGAATGATAATATAGATGCGAATTATTATTCAGTGAGTCTCCGACTGTTGTATTGCAAGCAATTAGTTATCTGTTTATTAGGGAGCGACCGATAATCGGATCGGTATCGGACCGATATTGGCACTATCGGTTAATATCGGATCGACCGATTTTTGTAGGGAGCGACCTACTGTTTATACATACTGGAGGATCCACTGTCTACCCAAAAATACACCTCATTCAACAACCACCACCAACAACAAAACAACAACAGAACAACATTAATTATACACGAGTTACAGTGTTGTAAATCACTTGTCTTAATTGCTTCAGTAAGAAAATTCAGCCAACATTGTACAAGTGAATTCATCCTATTATATTTCTGAGTAAATGTTTCTCGGTATTTTAGAGATCAAGTTATTTGCTGGTCTTATAAGGGCTGGGATGTGTTGAATAATGTCTGGGCATATATTGGACTGGGCGAGAATAGATCATAGCTTTTGATGTATCGATGTGAGCCTATAGCTTTAGATGTGAATAGATTTATGGCTAGAAATTTAAAAAAATATAAATAGACTTTAAATATAGATATTAAATAGATGCATAAATATATATTTAAAGATGTAAACAGATGTGTAGCTATAAATGTACACAGTTTGGCAGCTATAGATGTGTAGCTATAGATGTAAATAGATGTGTAGCTATAGATGTAAACAGATTGGCAGCGTAGCTATAGATGTAAATAGATGTGTAGCTATAGATGTAAACAGATTGGCAGCGTAGCTATAGATGTAAATAGATGTGTAGCTATAGATGTAAACAGATTGGCAGCGTAGCTATAGATGTAAATAGATGTGTAGCTATAGATGTAAATAGATGTGTAGCTATAGATGTAAATAGATGTGTAGCTATAGACGTAAACAGATTGGCAGCGTAGCTATAGATGTAAATAGATGTGTAGCTATAGATGTAAATAGATGTGTAGCTATAGACGTAAACAGATTGGCAGCGTAGCTATAGAACTATAGATGTAAATAGATGTGTGGCTATAGATGTAAATAGATGTGTAGCTATAGATGTAAATAGATGTGTAGCTATAGATGTAAATAGATGTTGCAAGTCCAGGCTTACATATGTATATATCCAAATATCTCTTTTTTTTTGTTCTGGGGTATCTAATGTATTCGTTACACCCTCATTATTATTAATCATCGTCATTAATCATGAATTAGATACCCCTGCCCCCTTTCCTCAGTATTATTATATCCCCCCACCCTTTCCTATTGTCAAGTTACCCACCCACAGATAAGGTCACGCGCCTGTGCTACGTGCGTCGTACATCATCTCCCGTATCCTATCCCCCACCCCCCCCCCCGTCTGCTCAGAGGTTTACGTCACCTGCTAGTTAGTCAGTCTCTCGTTTACAACGGTAGGGACCTGACAACAAAAAGAATCCACAAGTGACACGAACCCGAGACATTGCTGGGCTGCAGACAACAACAAAAAAATCCCCTGATGGAAATAAGAGATCGGTCTTGTGAATGTGATCGTCTGTAGTAGAATCAACTAGTTAACATCCTGGCATCTTGTGTAACCCTCCGTCCCCCCCCCCACCCCATCAACATTTTAACCACAAATTGATCATATTATACACACACCATGGATACTGTAGACTCACGGGTTCTCGAACTGAACCCGGCCAACCTCTAAAAAAGCCGCCATTGTGTACTTTAATTAAGCCTCCCACCTCCCCCAACCCCCGGGGCAGTACAGGCAAAGTTAAAATCAATGAATACATTATTATACGCCTTTATACCAGAGGTGTGCGGATCTTGAAATTTAGCGTCCGCGTCCGTCCGCGGATTTCTATCAATGATCCGCGTCCGCGTCCGCAGAATCATCTTACAACATTGGTCCGCATTCAGTCCGCGCGTCCGCATTGCTGAAATTTAGCTGTTTAAATGACTTGAAATTTTTTTATGGTAACGCTAAAGAAGATCCGCGTCAGTCCGCAAGTCCGCAACTTAACCATACGAAGCGTCCGCTGTCAGTCCGCGGATTCGGAAAAGTCTGCGGATCTGCGTCCGCAAGCGGACGCGTCCGCTGTCCGCTCATCTCTGCTTTATACTGTGAAACGTTATGCAGCCCGGTGGAGCAGACGGGCCACCTTATAGAAATTGATGTGGGGTGAGTCAGTGGCGTACCTGGGGGGGGGGGGCGGTGTGTGCGGTCCGCACCGGGCGGCACTTTTTATTACTTTTTAGGGCGGGGGGCGGCAAAAATATATAGATTAAATTGAAATACCTAAATGAGAGGGCGGCAAAATCGTCTTCCGCCCTGTGCGGCCGATATCCACGCTACGCCGCTGGGGTGAGTGATTTCTAAAAGTATGGGAACCTATGTGTTGTAGACGAATCAAGTTGCGAAGAACCGATAATCTCAAAATATTATGTAATGGTGCCCCGCAATTTACTTCAGCGTCAAATATTTAACATTTACTTTAAAAAAAAATGTCTTTGGTAATATAAGTATTAGCTGAGTCAAAAAAAAAGTTACACACCGTGTCACAAACTGACGTATAATGGCGGCGAGTTGGAGATTAAAACATAAGTTTGAGATCCCTTGAGAAATGTTTAGTTACCCCGTCCTGTGAACAGTTTGAGATCCCTTGAGAAAGGTTTAGTTACCCCGTCCTGTGAACAGTTTGAGATCCCTTGAGAAAGGTTTAGTTACCCCGTCCTGTGAACAGTTTGAGATCCCTTGAGAAAGGTTTAGTTACCCCGTCCTGTGAACAGTTTGAGATCCCTTGAGAAAGGTTCAGTTACCCCGTCCTGTGAACAGTTTGAGATCCCTTGAGAAAGGTTTAGTTACCCCGTCCTGTGAACAGTTTGAGATCCCTTGAGAAAGGTTCAGTTACCCCGTCCTGTGAACAGTTTGAGATCCCTTGAGAAAGGTTTAGTTACCCCGTCCTGTGAACAGTTTGAGATCCCTTGAGAAAGGTTCAGTTACCCCGTCCTGTGAACAGTTTGGGATCCCTTGAGAAAGGTTTAGTTACCCCGTCCTGTGAACAGTTTGGGATCCCTTGAGAAAGGTTTTAGTTACCCCGTCCTGTAAACAGAAGTGTGTGAGACGAACGACAAAAATGTCTGCACTGACATCAAACTCAAACATTTGACAAGTTTTGGTTTCCTGTCCCCATTGTCCCACTTTGTATTACATGACACATTTGTATTACACATTTGTATTACATGACACATTTGTATTACACATTTGTATTACATGACACATTTGTATTACCTGACACATTTGTATTACACATTTGTATTACATGACACATTTGTATTACCTGACACATTTGTATGACACATTTGTATCTGGAGATCATGCTGATCTTTTTCATAACTCGAGAACAATGCCATTATATTGACTCATTCATGTCACGCAATAACCATTACATTATATATATATAGAATGTCACAAAGTAAATATTACATTATATAATACATTAAAGTAAACATTACATTATGTAATACATAGTATGTCACAAAGTAACCGTAAATCATTTTTATTACATATAAATGCCAAGATTAAACAAAAAAAAAATCTTTCAAATTCCCCCCACATCGAAATGTATGTGAGCCCAAAATGACAAAGTCTTTAAGAGTTTGTCAAACCTGACATTGTTATGACATTTCAATTGTCAAACAAAACAAACCATTCAGAGGTTCAAACAGATCTGTAGTCTGTAACATATTGTGCAGGTCCTGGTATGCAGAGTATTTGAATGGAGCAACTTGTTTAAACCCAGGAACAACTTGTTTTAAACTCAGGTTGATATTTCAAATGCCATGTAGAGCTCTTTGCTTGGTCCTCACCTGAAAACTTACAATAATCTTAAATCAATAAGCGTAACGGACTGACAGGATTATGTAACATTTCACAACTAAAGCCCCCCCCATTTTTTTTAAAATCACGCTTTTTTTCCCATCACCCCCTCCCACCTGTCGGAATGCAGATTAAATGGAGATAATGTGTGAAGAGTTTTGTCCCTTTAGAGTTTATTTAAACCAAATCACAGATCCGACGTTCAGAAATATTTGATAAATAAATGTTTGATACTATATGTTTGATACTATATGTTTGATACTATATGTTTGATACTATATGTTTGATACTATATGTTTCATACTATATGTTTCATACTATATGTACATTGCATTGATACGCTGGTAGATCACTAGCGTATGTGGACATAGTCATATATCTAATTGAACTTTGAAATGAAA
This sequence comes from Bulinus truncatus, assembly GCA_021962125.1. Classification (NCBI taxonomy): domain Eukaryota; kingdom Metazoa; phylum Mollusca; class Gastropoda; family Planorbidae; genus Bulinus; species Bulinus truncatus. The sequence continues at coordinate 5,911,919 of JAGDYQ010000031.1, read as the reverse complement.
TTTCACTAACAGCAAAGTAAACAACACACAAACAACTAAATATAGGGCAACCCAATTGATTAACTCCGTCAGTGAGTTTGATATAGGGCAATCCAACTGATTATTTCCAGCACTTTTTTTATAAAAAAATAAAAAAAAGTACCGGAACTCTTAATTATGTTCGTCGTGTCATAAAGAAATGAAACTGAAAATGTAGTGCAGTAAAATACGAAAGGTGCCGAAATGCCGTTCCATTGCGTTCCGCCAGAAAAATAGAACTGATTATTTCCACCTGTTAGTTCAATAAAATGCATCCAATTTGATTATTTCCACCTGTTAGTTCAATAAAATGCAGCAAATTTGAGTATTTTCATCTGTTAGTTCAATAAAATGCATCCAATTTGATTATTTCCACCTGTTAGTTCAATAAAATGCAGCAAATTTGAGTATTTCCATCTGTTAGTTCAATAAAATGCATCCAATTTGATTATTTCCACCTGTTAGTTCAATACAATGCAACCAGTTTGATTATTTCCACCTGTTAGTTCAATAAAATGCAACCAGTTTGATTATTGTATTATATATATTTAGGTCACTGATATCGAGTTTTTTTTTAATTGATCACAAGTCTCGTGTTTAATTGGTAAGTTTTGTAAATATTTATGAATTAGATTTGTGGTATAATTGTCACATTCTAAATATTTGTCACAATTTGGTCAATTTAAGTGTATTGCATCTATGACTTGTATCTAAACTAATGTTATTATAACCTAGATAACCGGTAATTAGTGCATGATCCAGATTTAGAAGTTTAAAATAGCACAGAGGATAACCAGTTAGTCCTTATTTACTTTAGAAAAATAAAAATGATATTTCTCAAACCAAAATTCCAATGTTAGTACCACGACAGGTGTTTTCTACAGGTGCTATTTATTTTGACTTCTCACTTTTGAATGTAAACTTTAAATTTTTTTAGACAACCAATCATCTCCTCCGATCTAAACACAGTTTGGAACAGTCAAGGAAGTGAGGTTTTTTTTATGAAAGGACCAACCAGAAAACGTAACACTATTGAAGGAAAAAAAAATATTTTCACAGCCTAAACGATTACTGGCGGGATTTATCAGAGGCTCTTCTCAGATCATGTCAGAGTTTCTTGTGTGTGTGAACTAGTCTATCTGGCTGAGATAACTAGGGCTAGTCATTGACTGCGACCTTCAAGTGGACGCTTCAATACGTTTCAAATATCCGGACCGCCTTTAATCGCGGCTTGAGAAAAAAAAATAGAATATCAAGGCTATTCAGCAAACTGGAGAGGTGCTACTCAAAGTGAATTTACCTAGGTCAGTGCTACTCAAAGTGAATTTACCTAGGTCAGTGCTAATCAAAGTAAATTTACCTAGGTCAGTGCTACTTAAAGTGAATTTACCCAGGTCAGTGTTACTCAACTGAAGTTACCTAGGTCAGTGTTACTCAACTGAAGTTACCTAGGTCAATGTTTCTCAACTGAAGTTACCTAGGTCAGTGTTACTCAACTGAAGTTACCTAGGTCAGTGTTTCTCAAATGAAGTTACCTAGGTCAGTGTTACTCAACTGAAGTTATCTAGGTCAGTGTTACTCAACTGAAGTTACCTAGGTTAGTGTTATTCAAAGTAAAGGCACTAAAGTCAATGTTTATAAAAGTGATGCAGTCTTGCAGTCTGTTAGTTCTGTTTTCATTTGTCTGTCTTCTCGGTGTATGTGTCTATATTTGAGAAAGAGAGAGAGAGAGAGAGAGAGAGAGAGAAAGGGGCCCCTAAAGTATACAATCCTGTTAAATGTTTGAAGGACCCTGATCAATATTTCTCTCTAAGGCCTCCATTTATCTCCCCACCCCCCCTATTCTGGTAGGTAGACAGATATAGAGAAAAGGTGCAAAGAAAGGCTTGGATAGAAAGAAAGGATAAAACACCACAATACATAAAACAACAACTTCATGTACATTCAAACCAATATTATTTATGTTTATTTACATTTGAATTCAAACCAATATTATTTATGTTTATTTACATTTTAATTCAAACCAATATTATTTATGTTTATTTACATTTGAATTCAAACCAATATTATTTATGTTTATTTACATTTGAATTCAAACCAATACTATTTATGTTTATTTACATTTGAATTCAAACCAATATTATTTATGTTTATTATCATGTATGAAGTAAACTCCGTTTCCTAAAATATCAGTGTACTTTGTAAAAAAAAAAATGATATCCTGCACTTTATATGACGTCACTTCCGTCGTAATCTTTGCGCCACCTGTAACTAAGATAACTTTCAAGACGAACACTTCTATCCCCACCCTACACCCACACCTATCTTCGTTACTTTAGATTGTATCTCAGTTCTCGTCTATAGAAGTTTCAGACATTAGACGAAATCAAACTTTAATCATTTTCATTTTTGAACCCGTTTAGAAATAAAATAACAGCAACAACGGACAGTGCTTACACAAATATATAAATATATTTATAGGCCAGTGATGAGTCACTTTAAATTAAAAAAAAAAAATTATGAAATGGTTGGCAGCGCGTTGAGACATCTACGTCCACGTGCCAGACTATTTCTCTATCTCCACATCAATAGCTCAATTGAACTCATTTTATATATCTATGCCTACGACTGATTCTGTTTGTCTTATGTTTTATTTTTCCCCGATCTATGCTTCTAGGTAGACCTTCTTTATTCTATCTATCTATCTATCTATCTATCTATCTATCTATCTATCTATCTATCTATCTATCTATCTATCTATCTATCTATCTATCTATCTATCTATCTATCTATCTATCTATCTATCTATCTATCTATCTATCTATCTATCTATCTATCTATCTATCTATCTATCTATCTATCAGTCTGTCTGTTTGTCTGTCTATATATATATATATATATATATATATATATATATATCTATTTATCTATCTATCTATCTGTTTGTCTATCTATTTGTCTGTCTGTCTGACTGTCTATGTATCTCATTTAAGTCGCCAGCATCAAAAACTTTCTGCGCATTGCTACATTCATGTTTCAACTGACACAATCTATCAACCATCAATATCTCCACTAACACAATCTACCAACCATCCATGTCTCCACTGACACAATCTACCAGCCATTGGATCTTTGAGTCCATTCATTCTAGGTTACGGTGAACCCACCATGCAGAACTAGGTCATAAAACAAGGTCAAGACCACATCTCAGATTTGACCTAGTACTGGACCACCTCAGCATATGGTCGTATCAGATGCAGTGAGGGGATTGTCTGTATATTGATAGACCCTCCTGGTTTGTTGACTCCCCACCCCACCCACCCCAACTCCTGGGCATATTATAGACCCTCCTGGTTCCTTTACCCCAGGTATTATCAATTTATTTTGATCGTCTCCCTGTGTGCCTGTGTTTGCCTGAACCTGTTATAAAATATTGAAGTGAGGATGTGTCCAGTCCACTGACATATGGGGGGTGGTGGGCGGAGGTATAATGGGGGAAACATGATCTGTTTTTTTTACCTTTTGATTTGACTCAGTGGGTAGATGGGTGTTCTAGACTTACCTGATGTTTACCGCACTGTAAGTCAGTAACACTTTGGTGAGTAGTTATGACCACATGTCTTTGGTCTAAGTTTTGTTTGTGTCTGAGTAGGAAGGGGAAGGGGGTTGAGAGTGTTGGGGGGGAATGGGTTGAGAGTGGGGGGGGAATGGGTTGAGAGTGGGGGGGGGGAGTGCATTCTGGAAATGCTGATGGACTTTTGATCCACCTTAGTATGGACATCAGAATGCATGGATGAACATTGAATACATGGAAGGCTATGTATTATTATTAGTATTGTCGTTTGAATTAGGTTTGTACAGTACAATTATTAGTTATATTTATACACTACAATTGTTAGTTCTCTTTTATACACTACAATTGTTAGTTCTGTTTGAACACTACCATTGTTAGTTCTGTTTGTCCTTTACGATTCGTTACAACGAGTTATTGCATCAATTATTTTGTGATAGTGATTTTCACACAGTTCCAATGACTCCCTAATACATTATAATTATTCATGTTCAGTGCATATCTAGCCTAAATATTCGAAGACAACTCTTGATCCAATTTTATACCCACTTATTGTTGAACTATGGAGGTCAGTGATACAGGCTTGTAATAATGCTTATGGTACTCTAAAACTATTAGCCAACATGTGGAAATAAAAAGGTGATGTGTAAAAGTTAGATTTTAATAATTTCACGCTTATGGATTATATTTAAACCGACTTTAGAAAAATATGGTTGTCAAATTTACATCTTTCTACACAAAAATAGCAACATCCTAAAACAGGTTTTTCGCAAATTTTATATAAATAAAATAAAAAAATAAAAGTGAAATACTGTCTAATGTTAATATATTTAATACTAGCTGTACGTTGCAAAACATTTGCATAGAGTTATATCCCCTTAGGCTTGATAGGCAGGCGAGGTTATTTATTGGTTTCGGGCAGATCCGATTTTTTTTTTCATGATTGTACTTTTAACTGGAATACTGTTGTATTAATTCTTTACTTTTGATTTAACGCAGCGCCCAAATCGCTATTATTATATTATATACTCGTGGAAAAACCTGCTGAAGCTGGCTGAAGGAAATCCGACAGAAGGCATAACAAAGAAATATACGAAATAGTGCAATTGAAAAGAACATGTGGCCTTTATTGCCATGAACAGAATACGATATGAACAGAAATAACAAAGAAATGTATGAAATACTGTAATAGAAAATAACATTTGGCATTTTATTGCCATGAACACAATACGATATGAAAACTACCTGAGATGAAGAAACACTGTTACAACGCATACACCGCACGATATGAAAACTACTTGAGGGATATATATATATATATATATATATATATATGTGTGTGTGTGTGTGTGTATAAATAATTGTGCGATATTATAATTAAATCATATAAAAATATAAGCAAGATGTAAATCTATTTCTTAAAAATAAAAAAATAATAATTTTCAATCCACTTCAAAACTTCCAAAAATGTTTTCACTTGTTAAATGTGTATGTCGTCAGTGTAAAGTCTCAGGTGTTAAATGTATTGGCACAAAACTTCACAGTTTTAAAACAACCTCATACCTCATACCTCATACTCATACTTCATACTCATACCTCATACCTCATACTCATACCTCATACCTCATACCTCATACCTCATACCTCACACCTCATACTCATACCTCATACTCATACCTCATACTCATACCTCATACTCATACCTCATACTCATACCTCATACTCATACCTCATACTCATACCTCATACTCATACCTCATACTCATACCTCATACTCATACCTCATACCTCATACTCATACCTCATACTCATACCTCATACTCATACCTCATACTCATACCTCATACTCATACCTCATACTCATACCTCATACTCATACCTCATACTCATACCTCATACTCATACCTCATACTCATACCTCATACTCATACCTCATACTCATACCTCATACTCATACCTCATACTCATACCTCATACTCATACCTCATACTCATACCTCATACTCATACCTCATACTCATACCTCATACTCATACCTCATACTCATACCTCATACTCATACCTCATACTCATACCTCATACTCATACCTCATACTCATCCCTCATACTCATACCTCATACTCATACCTCATACTCATACCTCATACTCATACCTCATACTCATACCTCATACTCATACCTCATACTCATACCTCATACTCATACCTCATACTCATACCTCATACTCATACCTCATACTCATACCTCATACTCATACCTCATACTCATACCTCATACTCATACCTCATACTCATACCTCATACTCATACCTCATACTCATACCTCATACTCATACCTCATACTCATACCTCATACTCATACCTCATACTCATACCTCATACTCATACCTCATACTCATACCTCATACTCATACCTCATACTCATACCTCATACTCATACCTCATACTCATACCTCATACTCATACCTCATACTCATACCTCATACTCATACCTCATACTCATACCTCATACTCATACCTCATACTCATACCTCATACTCATACCTCATACTCATACCTCTACTCATACCTCATACTCATACCTCATACTCATACCTCATACTCATACCTCATACTCATACCTCATACTCATACCTCATACTCATACCTCATACTCATACCTCATACTCATACCTCATACTCATACCTCATACTCATACCTCATACTCATACCTCATACTCATACCTCATACTCATACCTCATACTCATACCTCATACTCATACCTCATACTCATACCTCATACTCATACCTCATACTCATACCTCATACTCATACCTCATACTCATACCTCATACTCATACCTCATACTCATACCTCATACTCATACCTCATACTCATACCTCATACTCATACCTCATACTCATACCTCATACTCATACCTTCATACTCATACCTCATACTCATACCTCATACTCATACCTCATACTCATACCTCATACTCATACCTCATACTCATACCTCATACTCATACCTCATACTCATACCTCATACTCATACCTCATACTCATACCTCATACTCATACCTCATACTCATACCTCATACTCATACCTCATACTCATACCTCATACCTCATACCTCATACTCATACCTCATACCTCATACCCTCATACTCATACCTCATACTCATACCTCATACTCATACCTCATACCTCATACCTCATACCTCATACCTCATACCTCATACCTCATACCTCATACCTCATACCTCATACCTCATACCTCATACTCATACTCATACCTCATACTCATACTCATACTCATACCTCATACCTCATACTCATACCTCATACCTCATACTCATACCTCATACTCATACCTCATACTCATACCTCATACTCATACCTCATACTCATACCTCATACTCATACCTCATACTCATACCTCATACTCATACCTCATACTCATACCTCATACTCATACCTCATACTCATACCTCATACTCATACCTCATACTCATACCTCATACTCATACCTCATACTCATACCTCATACTCATACCTCATACCTCATACCTCATACCTCATACCTCATACCTCATACCTCATACCTCATACCTCATACCTCATACCTCATACCTCATACCTCATACTCATACTCATACTCATACTCATACTCATACCTCATACCTCATACTCATACCTCATACCTCATACATCACGTGTAATGCCCAGAAGTCGTTAAAACGTTCTTTCTAGATTCTGAAAATAGTCCAAAATTAAAAAAAAAAAACGCCTTTTTTTCGTCGCAGATTTGTTAAAAAAACAACAACAGACATTTCATGAATTAATGCGTCAGACATTTCTATGAATTCACGCAATGAATGAATTGATGCATTAGACATTTCTATGAATTCACGCAATGAATGATATGATGCATCAGACATTTCTGTGAATTCACGCAGTGTATGAATTAATGCGTCAGACATTTCTATTAATTCGCGAAGTGTATGAATTAATGCGTCAGACATTTCTATGAATTCACGCAATGAATGAATTGATGCATCAGACATTTCTGTGAATTCACGCAGTGTATGAATTAATGTGTCAGACATTTCTGTGAATTCACGAAGTGTATGAATTAATGCGTCAGACATTTCTGTGAATTTACGAAGTGTATGAATTAATGCGTCAGACATTTCTATGAATTCACACAATGAATGAATTGATGCATCAGACATTTCTGTGAATTCACGCAGTGTATGAATTAATGCGTCAGACATTTCTGTGAATTTCTGTCAATCTATTTCTAAATGTTACATTGTTACATGAGTAGCTGGTCAATCTATTTCTAAATGTAACATTGTTACATGAATAGTTGGTCCTTCTATTTCTAAATGTGACATTGGTACATGCGGTGTGGGTCATTCTAAATCTAAATTTAAAAAAAGAAAAAGATTTTTTAATCCCTTAAGAGCATGTCAGTTTCCATACAAAACAAGAGCAACATGTCAGACGACCTGGTTGGACAAGTTTGAAACTTGTTGCTCAGTGAATCTTTGAACGCTTCAGACCTGTTCCCTAGACGCCACCAAATCTGTTCACTGAATATGAACACTTTGTCTTCTGGGTTAAAACGAAATCAAAATATACGATTGGAGGGGAAATAAACATCGATTCTTAAATCAGGGACACGTGCCATGAGCCCCGCCCCTCCCCCCACCCCTAGAGGCCTCACTGGAAAGAGTAATAAGCTTAACAATGTACACCAGTTGCTGGATGTGTGGCCAGGTTGGTGGGTATTAGAACTTAACTCAATGATTGAAAGAAAACCTTTTTTTTTTTTTAAAATTCTAATACACGTAATAGTTCATTATACATATTCTATTTAAAGAACTCTAAATATATCCCACTAACTATATCAGTAAGTTTAATATTTAAAAAAAAAATCATAGTCAAAAGAATTACGGATTTGACCCCACACCTCTTAATCTTCGCATCCGATGAAAGCGGTTGTTTGCCCCACCCCCCTCCACTCCACTGCACCCCCAGAATATCGTCATCGCATCAGATGGAAGTAAAGATCCACCACCCCTCCACTCCACTCCACCCCCAGAATATCGTCATCGCATCAGATGGAAGTAAAGATCCACCACCCCTCCACTCCACTCCACCCCCAGAATATCGTCATCGCATCAGATGGAAGTAAAGATCCAACCCCCCCCCCCCTCTCTTCCATTTGAATTTTTCAACCATGACCACCAGTGCTCTCCCGCGACTTCCATTTAATATCAATTATCGCTGGACACTACTGGACACTACTGGACAGTAACTGATGGAACGTTCAATTGGATTTCTCTCCGCTCTGCCTGTCGGACTGAATACACCACATCAGGCGTTAGGTATCACGTTACCCGCTGGGCGGTAAACACATTTGGCCCTGTCAAATGACCTCAGACTGACCAAAGCAGTGGGAGTGGCCGCGGTAACCGTAGTCGGAAATCGTTCCACTTGTTGACAGGAGCGGCAAACAGAATGGGAAAGGTCGGACCCGGCAATAGAAGGGAGGGCGTTTTTCGCCCCACTGATACCCCAGATACATTGTTAGAGGGGAGGCCACCGTGACTGAGGCATTCAAACCGCCCCCCTGGACAATCTGTTTGGGTTTAGCCGCCATCCATTGATCAGCTCACAATGACAAATATTTCACGGTGATGACCACCGCACACCAACACCCCATCCTACCGGCTGTAGCGAAGGTTGTGATCAGCGGGCACTGGTTGTATCAGCGGGCACTGGTTGTATCAGCGGGCACTGGTTGTATCAGCGGGCACTGGTTGTATCAGCGGGAACTAGTTGTATACTCTTTACTGATTCACTTCCTGTGACACAGACAGTAGTACAAAAGTAAGAGGGTGGGGCAATTTTTTTTTATTTGATCTTTTGGTTTCTTCAAGGTGACGATGTGCCATGATGGATTGGGGAAATATGTGTCTTGATAGGTCGTGGAAATATGTCTGAGACTAGTCTTTCTAGGACATGATTTAGGTGCAGTACGCTGCATAATTTGTATATCAAAGTCTTAAAATGTTATCAAATCGTCACGCAACCTAAATACAAAAGTTACACTGGTACCATTTGAAACACAACGTTACCAAACCTAACATTTAATTCAATGTAAATTCAGAAACTCATTATAAAAGGAAAATTACGGGGCTTAATGTTAATGCAATCAAACAAAAAGTTACATTGTAAGTAAGACATTCACCTAAATTCAAATAAATGAAAATAATAAAAAAAAAGGATTATTATAAAAATAGAAATATTACGCATGAATCAAAACTTCCATTAACTTTATGATTGATTAGAAAGTTGTCAAAACTGAACATTTCAGTCTCACATCATACACACACACAGTCACTAAGTGATACAATGATTTATTTAGTCAAACATTTTAAACAGTGACATCTTGTTTGGCTACCTACAATAGTACCTGTCTTTAGCTGTCAACACCGCCTAGACTTCTACCTGAGGATACGTCGTACAATGTTCAGTTGTACAAATTGAACATTTCTATCTATATCCCCTTCTATACCTAGCAATATCAGCGTCTACGGGAATTTAAACTTAACACACACACACACAAAATGTCTCTATACATAATTTCCCCACATTGGTCAGACACAAACCATTTATTTCCAAACCCTTTGAAACTTTTTGTTTTTTTCATTAAACCATGTCTCACGCCCTTAACTGATTCTAAATTCTTCTATTGACAACGTAGGAAACTGGAGTCGGAAATCTCTCTCCTGCAGAGATGTATCGGGGCTTAGCCGCTATTAAACTTATGGGTTATCTCTTCATCGCCTTCATTTAAATGTCCCGTTAAAAAAGAATTCTCTTTAAACCAGTGTTAGATTTTTATGAGTCGTGAAACTGTCATTCATTGTCAATCCACCCACAGTCGATCATGAATCTAGTGAACTTTTGCCGTAAACAGAACCTAATAGATGTGAGATGTCGGGACAGAGGGTATTTGAATAAGTATTTGTTGCTGTGTGTGTGTGTGTGTGTATGTTTTTGTGTGCATGTGTGTGTATGTGCTGTGTACATATGTTTCTGTGTGTGTGTTGTGTACATATGTCTTTGTGTGTGTGTGTTGTGTACATATGTTTGTGTGTGTGTTGTGTACATATGTGTTTGTGTGTGTGTTGTGTATATATGTGTTTGTGTGTGTGTTGTGTACATCTGTGTTTGTGTGTGTGTTGTGTACATTTGTGTTTGTGTGTGTGTTGTGTACATATGTGTTTGTGTGTGTGTTGTGTACATATGAGTTTGTGTGTGTGTTGTGTACATATGTGTTTGTGTGAGTTGTGTATATATGTGTTTGTGTGTGTGTTGTGTACATTTGTGTTTGTGTGTGTGTTGTGTACATATGTGTTTGTGTGTGTGTTGTGTACATATGAGTTTGTGTGTGTTGTGTACATATGTGTTTGTGTGAGTTGTGTATATATGTGTTTGTGTGTGTGTTGTGTACATTTGTGTTTGTGTGTGTGTTGTGTACATATGTGCGTGTGTGTGTTGTGTACATTTGTGTTTGTGTGTGTGTTGTGTACATATGTGCGTGTGTGTGTTGTGTACATATGTGTTTGTGTGTGTGTTGTGTACATATGTGCGTGTGTGTGTGTTAGAATCAAACGGAGGTTTCTGCCAAGTATGTCTGCCACTATTTGCTTTAAACGTGTTTGATGTATTCTGGTACGGCAGAATATTTACAACTAGGTACAACATATTTATATAAAGGTACAACATATAGCAATAATTAGCCACAGAGTTATAGTGATGTCTGCTTACATGACCGTAGTAATACCTAGGTACAGCTTGACCTAATGACCTACGGCAGAGGTCGGCAACCTTTTGAGATGGAAGAGCCAAAAATTATAATTTACAATTTTTTCATTTTTTTTTAAAGAGCCACTCAAATTGTTCTTTCAATATTATGATATTTGATTAGGAATAGTTACATAAAATAATATCATTATAATTATTTGTGCATTAAACTGGAAGGTCGCAATTTGACAACGAACATGATCGAAAGAGTCGCAACTTGACATCAAAAGAGCCGCATGCGGCTTGCGAGCCACAGGTTGCCGACCCCTGACCTACGGTAAATTAATATCTTGATGCAGCGAATAGTTATGAACAACAATAAAATATATCAATGAACATCTTCATTATAAAATATATCAAGGAATATCTTCATTATAAAATATATCAAGGAATATCTTCATTATAAAATATATCAAGGAATATCTTCATTATAAAATATAGGTCGGTGATCTCAGCAGTAGTGTGACGAGTGTTAGTGAGGCCCGGTTGGGGGGGGGGGGAATCTACATATGTTTCCTAATTACCGCGCCAAAAATAGTGATCTCGCTTTTAGCCGGTGCAAATTACTGCATTTGTACATCAAAAACATGCATTTCCTAGGTACATCGAAAACAGGTATTTCCTAGGTACATGAAATCTATACAATTTGATAACACTATCTAGATACTTCATTCCACTAATATTGTGTGTATAATGTTTGTATGAGTGTATGATATATAACACTAGGCTCTGTATAACGCTGCGTGGATGATCACCATGATGTATGAAGGGATTGTGTAGTTAGCACAACATGTGTATGATCACCATGATGTATGAAGGGATTGTGTAGTTAGCACAACTTGTGTATGATCACCATGATGTATGAAGGGATTGTGTAGTTAGCACAACGCATGTATGATCACCATGATGTATGAAGGGATTGTGTAGTTAGCACAACGCGTGTATGATCACCATGATGTATGAAGGGGTTGTGTAGTTAGCACAAAGCGTGTATGATCACCATGATGTATGAAGGGATTGTGTAGTTAGCACAACGCATGTATGATCACCATGATGTATGAAGGGATTGTGTAGTTAGCACAACGCGTGTATGATCACCATGATGTATGAAGGGGTTGTGTAGTTAGCACAAAGCGTGTATGATCACCATGATGTATGAAGGGATTGTGTAGTTAGCACAACGCATGTATGATCACCATGATGTATGAAGGGATTGTGTAGTTAGCACAACGCGTGTATGATCACCATGATGTATGAAGGGGTTGTGTAGTTAGCACAAAGCGTGTATGATCACCATGATGTATGAAGGGATTGTGTAGTTAGCACAACGTGTGTATGATCACCATGATGTATGAAGGGATTGTGTAGTTAGCACAACTTGTGTATGATCACCACGATGTATGAAGGGATTGTGTAGTTAGCACAACGCCCAACCGCCTTTACTTCCCCAACTTAAGCTGGGGGGCTTGCAGCTGGAAAAAAATCCACGCCATGGTTCTCACCAAGGATCGAACCCAGGACTCTCAGGTCAACAGCCGAGTGTCTACAGCAGTCGACCATCTGTCTCCCATTTTACATTTACTGTGATATAACCATAAGAGATTCGCAAACTGTTTGGTAACTTGTTAACATAACGACTGATAAGTTTACTGTTAAACATTATAGTTCACAATGATTGAAAACATTTTAGTTTTTTTTTATTTTACATATCTGGTGATTACGTACAAGCAGAGCCGGCCATAAGTTTCTGACAGCCCTAGGCAGAGACTTTTTTTTTTAAAAAATTGAGTTTTTGAGGCGATGGGCGAAAAATTCATACAGGAAAAGGGGTGAAAAAAGGAGGGGGAGGGTGCTATCGCCTTTAGTTGAGAACGGATCTGTCCGCCATCTTGTCAAGTTATAATTTAATGCCTTTATTTTTATATTTCCTTGTGAAGTATTGACATTTAAGAAAAAAATGAAATAAAATGTATACATTAGGTTACTTCAAAGTATCGTGTTTCCAAGGTAACAAGCGGCCATACTTGTCCAAGATACGTATCTGTATCTAATGCATGTAGATGGCGTCACGCTCGGGTGAGAGGTTATCAATCAGAGGACGCTTTCACACGCCGTCAGTGGAATGAAACCGCTGGAGGCCGTCTCTGTCCTGATGGACAGGAATGGCTACAGACGACAAGTTTATCTCGTAAATTATCAGCCGGGGTGATAAGTCGGCGGAAGGAAAATAACAGAATGAAACTTTCCTTTATTGTTACATTGGGCAGTGTTATGTATTCATTGTTACATTGGGCGGTGTTATGTATTCATTGTTACACTGGGCGGTGTTATGTATTCATTGTTACACTGGGCGGTGTTATGTATTCATTGTTACAGTGGGCGGTGTTAAGTATTCATTGTTACATTGGGCGGTGTTAAGTATTCATTGTTACACTGGGCGGTGTTATGTATTCATTGTTACACTGGGCGGTGTTACGTATTCATTGTTACACTGGGCGGTGTTACGTACCATAGGTTCGGCACTCACTAAACTGCAGCAACATTAAATAGCTTCAGTCATGACATGAATAGATTCATGTTTTCTCCCCCCAACTCAATAGCCCCTTTGCTCAAGGACTATGTTCATTTAGTATTGATGCCAAGGATGTCTCAGACAAAGACGAGACCAAGAAATCGTGAAACAAATAAAAAGATTCTACAGCGCCATCTTCATTTCATTCACAAAAGAAAAAACCCTCAATCGGCACGTTCCAATGGGAGATAATCGCGCTGTGTTCGCCCCGGTGTAATTGTAATGCTATCAAGCATCTGAGGTTTCCGAGTTGTTGCCCCTGTCACCTCCCCGCCTTTCCCCCCTTGATTTACGGAGTCGGGACCTCTTTGCTTATTTCCTTATCGGCGGAGGAGGGCGCTACTCTCTAGGCTGCCGGCTCCCAGTGGGCGCCGTCTAGTTAAAGACTCCCTGACTGCGTTATTTCAGCCCGTACTGCGGCTTATTAGCGCGGACTTCACTTAGGTCACCCTAAGCTATTCCCCCCCCCCCCCGGTCGCCCTGTAGCGTTTTGTTTTTCAAGCTACAATCTGGAATACAGACTGTTTGCCGCCGCGCTATTACCGCTGGAATCTGTGTCGTAGCATACCCAACTGATATGATAACAACTGACATGTAATGGTACTGCGATGACGTATACGCCCAACAGCATCGGTTCTAAACCTTTTTCGCGACTGCATACTGCATACTACAGCATAAAGCATACAGCATACTGCATACAGCATACTGCATACTGCATACTGCATACATCATACTGCATACATCATACTGCATACATCATACTGCATACATCATACTGCATACTGCATACATCATACTGCATACAGCATACATCATACTGCATACAGCATACAGCATACTGCATACTTCATACAGCATACAGCATACTGCATACAGCATACAGCATATAGCATACTGCATACTGCATACAGCATACTGCATACAGCATACTGCATACTGCATACTGCATATCCCTAAAAGGGGAGAGAAAAGTATGCCCGTGGGTACCTCTCATACGTAAGTTCGCGAATAAATAAATAAATGAATGTACTTATGTCCAAATTGGAATGTGGTTACCTTTCTGTTACTATGTACTTGGCCATATCGTGTGGTTACCTTTCTGTTGCGATATACTTGGCCATATCGTGTGGTTACCTTTCTGTTGCGATGTACTTGGCCATATCGTGTGGTTACCTTTCTGTTGCGATATACCTGGCCATATCGTGTGGTTACCTTTCAGTTGCGATGTACTTGGCCATATCGTGTGGTTACCTTTCTGTTGCGATATACTTGGCCATATCGTGTGGTTACCTTTCTGTTGCGATATACTTGGCCATATCGTGTGGTTACCTTTCTGTTGCGATATACTTGGCCATATCGTGTGGTTACCTTTCAGTTGCGATGTACTTGGCCATATCGTGTGGTTACCTTTCTGTTGCGATATACTTGGCCATATCGTGTGGTTACCTTTCAGTTGCGATATACTTGGCCATATCGTGTGGTTTTCTTTCTGTTGCGATGTACTTGGCCATATCGTGTGGTTACCTTTCTGTTGCGATATACTTGGCCATATCGTGTGATTACCTTTCTGTTGCGATATACTTGGCCATATCGTGTGGTTACCTTTCAGTTGCGATGTACTTGGCCATATCGTGTGGTTACCTTTCTGTTGCGATATACTTGGCCATATCGTGTGGTTACCTTTCTGTTGCGATATACTTGGCAATATCGTTTGGTGATGAGTCGCGCAGTAAACTGGTGACCTTCTTTAAACTCTTGGTTGTTTTAATTGAAAGTTATAAGTCGCTGCGTATTCCAGCATAGCGTTACCCCTTACCTCGTGGGTACGCGTATTCCAGCATAGCCTTACCCCTTACCCCGTGGGTACGCGTGTGGCCGGTTCAGAATCGCGGTACTACAGATATGGACTTATTTTGTTGACAATGTACCGCAGAAAAAACCAGAAATACCAAACAAAAATTCTTAAATATGAGTCAATTTAAACTATGATTTATTGTTAATTCTCCAGATTTACTGATATATGATTGTTAGATTTCGACCAATCACCAAGTCTGAGATATTTCATACATTTCGTGGACTGAAGTATAACAAACACCCAAGTTATATTTATGTACTATTTACCCCTGGCATGTGATTAATACCTCAGTAGATATAAACGCTTATTGAAAGTTGAAAGCACATTAAAATGTACGTAACAAATAAAAACTGTTCAATAAATAAAACCTACATCCATCAAATGATTACAGCTGAACGTATCGGCTTATAATATTTATACCAAGTGGCTACACCCATCAAATGATTACAGCTGAACGTATCGGCTTATAATATTTATACCAAGTGGCTACACCCATCAAATGATTACAGCTGAACGTATCGGCTTATAATATTTATACCAAGTGGCTACACCCATCAAATGTTTACAGCTGAACGTATCGGCTTATAATATTTATACCAAGTGGCTACACCCATCAAATGATTACAGCTGAACGTATCGGCTTATAATATTTATACCAAGTGGCTACACCCATCAAATGATTACAGCTGAACGTATCGGCTTATAATATTTATACCAAGTGGCTACACCCATCAAATGATTACAGCTGAACGTATCGGCTTATAATATTTATACCAAGTGGCTACACCCATCAAATGATTACAGCTGAACGTATCGGCTTATAATATTTATACCAAGTGGCTACACCCATCAAATGATTACAGCTGAACGTATCGGCTTATAATATTTATACCAAGTGGCTACACCCATCAAATGTTTACAGCTGAACGTATCGGCTTATAATATTTATACCAAGTGGCTATTCATCCCAATAAAGTTTATGCTTCTATTTAAGATCTGTCATTGAAGGACTATCCTGTTTACTACACTGAAGATGAAGAATGTGTCCTTTTGGGACATTTTTACTACTATTCCTCATTAAAAGCATTAAAATATGTCCCCAGAGACTTAGTCCTTTTAATTTCTTACTGAATATTTTGTTTCAGTCGTATTTTATTCTGTCTTTGAATATTGGTTTTTTTAAGACAGAACAAAAACTAAAATGATAACACACTGATTAGTTATCTAGTGGGACTGATATCTTTATCACTATATCACATACACACACACAGACAGACACACACTCACACACAGACACAGACACAGACAGACGCACACACAGACACACACAGACACGCACAGATAGACACAGACAGACACACACTCACACACACACACAGACACACACACAAACACAGATACACACACACACACAGGCACACACACAAACACAGACACACACACACAGACAGACACACACTTACACACACACTGACAGATATACACACAAACACAGATACACACACACACAGATAGACACACACTCACACACACACCGACAGATATACACACAAACACAGATACACACACACACAGACACACACACACACACAGGCACACACACAGGCACACACACACACACAGGCACACACACACAAACACAGATACACACACACACAGACACACACACACACACAGGCACACACACACACAGGCACACACACACACTGACAGACACACACACACATAGACAAACACACACACAGGCACACAGACACACACACACACAGGCACACAGACACACACACTGACAGACACACACACACACACAGATACACACACACACAGGCACACACACACACAGGCACACACAAACACACACACACTGACAGACACACACACACAGACACACACACAAACACTGACAGACACACACACACAGACACACACACAGGCACACAGACACACACACACACACACTGACAGACACACACACACAGACACACACACACACAGGCACACACACACAGGCACACAGACACACACACACAGACACACACACACACAGGCACACACAAACACACACACACTGACAGACACACACACACACAGACACACACACACACACACACTGACAGACACACACACAGACACACACACACAGGCACACAGACACACACACACACTGACAGACACACACACACAGACACACACACACAGGCACACACACACAGGCACACAGACACACACACACAGACACACACACACACAGGCACACACACACACAGGCACACACACACACACAGGCACACACACACACACACAGGCACACACACAGACACACACACACACACACGTAGCTGATAGGGAGATATACACGTACAACTCGATCTGCTTGTACGAGAAACACACCAATAGTGTGACCTCCGACCTATCTCACACTGACAGAAAGATCAGGAAAATGAGTGAACATTTTGTCCCATCAATCTCCGTCACGTGACTATACCCCCCTCCCTTCAACATCAGCCCCCCCCCCCTTCCTTCCCAATGTCTATTGTTTCCATGTTGAACTACCCCCCCCCCCCCCCCCCATTACGAGATAATTGAGTCTAAAGGAATGAAAAATAAAAGAAGTTTGAAATATCAACAATATTTGTAAAATATTACTACTACTTAGTATTAGCTAGTATTAGTACAAGTTAGTATGAATAAGTAATAGTTAGTATTAGCTAGTACAAGTTAGTACAAGTTAGTATTAGTTAGTATTAGTAGTACACATTAGTGTTAGTTAGTACAAGTTAGTACACGTTAGTGCTAGTTAGTACAAAAAGTATTAGTTACTATTAGTTAGTACAAGTTAGTACACGTTAGTGCTAGTTACTACAAAAAGTATTAGTTACTATTAGTTAGTACACGTTAGTATTAGTTAGTACAAGTTAGTACACGTTAGTACACGTTAGTATTAGTTAGTACAAGTTAGTACACGTTAGTATTAGTTAGTACACGTTAGTACACGTTAGTATTAGTTAGTACAAGTTAGTACACGTTAGTATTAGTTAGTACAAGTTAGTACACGTTAGTATTAGGTAGTAGTCGAGTGGGGCACAAAAAAACAAAAATCTTTCTTTCAGAAATCTTCATGAAATAAGTCCATCATCACTGACCGCAGGCAAACTGACCAATACTTCACTACTACAAAACTAACCTTAGACATAGTGCATGTAGGATTTCTTTACATTTATTGTGAAGTTTTTTTGTAACCTCAACTATAGACCAGCAATGAACTAAACATTGTTAGTCTCTGACCTGGTAAATAACGTGAAATCAGACAAACGCACACGCTTTTAGACATTTGTTGAGATATATTTGGTTCATCTTACAAATATGGTTTTTATTGAAGTGGTATCTATCTATCTATCTATCTATCTATCTATCTATCTATCTATCTATCTATCTATCTATCTATCTATCTATCTATCTATCTATCTATCTATCTATCTATCTATCTATCTATCTATCTATCTATCTATCTATCTATCTATCTATCTATCTATCTATCTATGTATGTATGTATGTATGTATGTATGTATGTATGTATGTATCTATCTATCTATCTATCTATCTATCTATCTATCTATCTATCTATCTATCTATCTATCCATCTATCCATCCATCCATCCATCCATCCATCCATCCATCCATCCATCCATCCATCCATCCATCCATCCATCCATCTATCTATCTATCTATCTATCTATCTATCTATCTATCTATCTATCTATCTATCTATCTATCTATCTATCTATCTATCTATCTATCCATCCATCCATCCATCCATCCATCCATCCATCTATCCATCCATCCATCCATCCATCCATCCATCCATCCATCTATCTATCTATCTATCTATCTATCTATCTATCTATCTATCTCCCTCTCCCTCCCTCTCTCCCCCCCTCTCTCTCTTTCTTTATATATATATATATATATATATTGCATTTAACTTAAAAATAATAATCGATAAAAATATTTTCTAACGTGTCTTAAAAAAAAGAAACATTTTATTCCAACATCTCTTGATTAGCTTGGGTAAACAAAATGCTGGGAAATGCGAAACACGATTTCCTACCATACAGTTAAATGTCACCAACAACAACATAACCCCGGTAAAATTGCTATATTAAAAAAAAATTCAACTTTTTCCCCATTCTATATAGTCATATGTCATAAACACAGATTAGCTTAAGCCTAAATCTTGAATACCTTGACAATTTTAATTTGAATTAATTAACTCTTCGTTTGTCAAGAGGTTAAAAAAAATAAACCCAGCACACCGCGTCATCATCCACTTAGTTCAAGAAACAGTTTCTAAAATAATGACAAACTTTCATCACGCGCCCGTTCCTGAGGAGAATAAAAATCTATCTATCTATCTATCGCACCCCACTCGCACCCCACTCGTCGCCCACACTCAAGCCCCCCCCCTAAAAATGTGTGTGTGTGTGTGTTTAGGGGGGGTGGGTACGTCCACTCCCGGTAATTGCTGTTATGTCTTTTAAAACGGCCGTGTTACGACTTGAGCTGTTTCCCCCTTGGCGCTAGTTGAGTGAAGCAGAACTACTCCAGAGCGGTAACTTGAAGTGTATTGAAGTCACCCCAAGTGAGACACTTTCAACATACCCCCGTACTACCTCCAGGTTCTTTTGTTGCACTGTTCATTGTCGTTTGTCACAATCTAATCCAGTAAGTAGGTCAAGATATGGGGGACAAGCAGAACATTAAATGGCCCCCCATTGAACTGTGAGCGGGAGGGGGGAGGAACTTCCGCGATAAAAAAGTTTATGGCACGGGGGAGGGTGTAGTGGGAGTGGGTTTAGCTCAAAGTTTAATGAATTTATTCTTACACACACACACACACACACACACACTTACTAAGTTTTGACTAAACACACTCACACGCGCCCCTAGTCTACAGTCTCGAGTGCTTGCAACCGTACTAGCTCACCTCAACCACAACATGATCATCACAACATGGCCATCACAACATGACCACCACAACATGACCACCACAACATGGCCATCACAACATGACCACCACAACATGATCATCACAACATGGCCATCGCAACATGACCACCACAACATGATCATCACAACATGGTCTCCACAACATGACCACCACAACATGACCACAACAACATGACCATCACAACATGGTCACCACAATATGACCACCACAACATGGTCACCACAACATGGTCACTACAACATGGTCACCACAACATGGTCACCACAACATGACCACCACAACATGGTCACCACAACATGACCACCACAACATGACCATCACAACATGGTCACCACAACATGACCACCACAACATGGTCACCACAACATGGTTACCACAACATGGTCACCACAACATGGTCACCACAACATGGTCACCACAACATGGTCACCACAACATGGTCACCACAACATGGTCACCGCAGCATGGTCACCGCAACATGGTCACCGCAACATGGTCACTACAACATGGTCACCACAACATGGTCACCACAACATGACCACCACAACATGGTCACCACAACATGGTCACCACAACATGGTCACCACAACATGGTCATTACAACATGGTCACCACAACATGGTCACCACAACATGACCACCACAACATGGTCACCACAACATGGTCACCACAACATGAGCATCACAACATGACCACCACAATATGACCACCACAACATGACCACCACAACATGGTCACCACAACATGGTCACCACTACATGGTCACCACAACATGACCACCACAACATGGTCACCATAACATGGTCACCACAACATGGTCACCACAACATGACCACCACAACATGACCACCACAACATGGCCACCACCACATGGCCTAATCAACACTGAAATATAACCACGTTGATCGATTTGACCACATCAGTCACATCATTCTGACCCCATCAACCTGACCACATCAAGTTTACCACATCAACATATCAGTTACACCAATGCACCTGTATACACATCATCAGTTACACCAATGCACCTATATACACATCATCAGTTACACCAATGCACCTATATACACATCATCAGTTACACCAATGCACCTATATACACATCATCAGTTACACCAATGCACCTATATACACATCATCAATTACACCAATGTAGCTGTATACACATCATCAATTACACCAATGTAGCTGTATACACATCGTTTATTATACCAATGTAGCTGTATACACATCATCAATTACACCAATGTAGCTGTATACACATCGTTTATTATACCAATGTAGCTGTATACACATCATCAATTACACCAATGTATCTATGTACACATCATCAATTACAGCAATGCACCTGAATACACATCATTAATTACACTAAAGTAGATGTATACATATCAATACAACATAGATATCAGAAATGAACACTAACCCCTACATAATTGACTGCCAACATAACTTAAGAAACATGTAGTCAAACGTATGATCATCTTTGACTCATTATTTTTTCTCGTTATCTTTCGTCGTTCCACATTCTGGGATTAACCAGGACATAAAGTCTTGTGTAGCCACAAGAATGTTGGGATTAAGCGTACCTTTTGTGGTTACCCTAGTAGACATTCTAAGTCTATCTTACTGTGTTCACTCTGTGGCTAGAACTGATACACAGACTTCCCATGGATAGAATATCACATAGGCAAATGGCCGTCAAAGTTAACTGTACTTACATCTCTGCACACATACTTAATAGCCTGCCTATTAACCCACACACCTACGAATTAACATACCTTCCTATTTATCCACAACCTTACTTATTTAGCTTATTTATCGACTTATTTACCTAACTATCTACCCCCTACCTTACTGAGATATCCACTTATCTATTTACATATCTACCCCCTACCTTACTTAGATATCCACTTATCTATTTACATATCTACCCCCTACCTTACTTAGATATCCACTTATCTATTTACATATCTACCCCCTACCTTACTGAGATATCCACTTATCTATTTACATATCTACCCCCACCTTACTTAGATTTCACTTATCTCTATTCAATCATCCACACACAACCTTACTTAGATATTAATACACCAATTACTTTACATGTAGACTGTGTCAATGATTTCTTAATCACTTGGAATTTGCCAATGAACAGACAGACCCATGCTTCTGTCCATTAGCAATGATAAAGAATAAACTAAAATATCTATAAGTTGATTTTTAACCTCATATTTCAACATACATTCATGAATAAATATCTGCACTGCGGACAGATGTTCATTTATTAATTATCGACGCGTCAATATCGCCATATTGCTCTAAGTGACCTGTTAGACCCCCCTCCACACACACACACACGGGGCTGATCTACAAAGCAACTTGTCAAACAATGTTATAATATTCCATACAAGTTGACTACCGTAGTGTAGAGTAGTCAAATATTGACACTGTCTATGTAGACAGACTTTGGTAAACTTAGACCCAGACCGAGGGAGCTGCAACTTCTCTGTTGAAAACTAACGGTATTAATGACGTCAATTTTTAATGTTGATCATTTGGACTGTGGGTGGGTGTGACGGGGGAGGGGAGGGATGCGGAAATTAAAATACAATTGAACTAAAAACTGTTGAACCAATTTAATCAAACTGGATTAGAATGAATAAAAAAAGATTCCAGTTTTTATGAAATATGGTGAGAAGGTTTGTTCTATTTATAGATTTGAGAACCATTCATTCAAATGTTGTGTTGATTTTTCCCGCCTGTCATCTTTTCCCGCCTGTCATCTTTGTTACTTGATGACTTAGTTTTAGGTCTGACACTGTCACTCCCCCTCCTCCATTTCATTTGACTCTATATCGTAGACGATGAGCAATAACCTGGACACGGACTCCACATTATGGACTGTGACCCAACAATGTGGACTGTGACCCCACAATGTCGACTGTGACCCCACAATGTCGACTGTGACCCCACAATGTGGACTGTGACCCCACAATGTGGACTGTGACCCCACAGTGTGGACTGTGACCCCACAGTGTGGACTGTGACCCCACAATGTGGACTGTGACCCCACAATGTGGACTGTGACCCCACAATGTGGACTGTGACCCCACAGCATGGACGATTTTCACAGCGTCGACATTGAATCCAAGGATCTCATTACATGACCAATTAGCCACAACAAGACCGATAAGCCACAACAAGACCAACCAGCCACAACAAGACCAATCAGCCACAACATGGCGAATGATGCCCAAAATATGACCCCTTCACATGAACAATGACCTCTAGTAAATGACAATGATTCCACACATCGACAATGGCTCCGAAGGACGACCGGTAACTCGAACTGAAAGTTCTTTTGGGACACAGGAACGGTAACTCCACGACACCAACAAGTGACTTCCCCTTGCGCTCCGGATAACAGCAAATTAACACGGCTTCAAATGTATGGCTTCTCTCAGCACAAAATAAACGAATACAAACAGTCAACACGAATTGGAGTGACTATTATTTCATCAGCAAGAAGCACTAGACCTGAGCCCCTCCCCCCATGTCTTCAACACAAGGACCTCGTAAACCTGGCATTCTCTACAGCCCCTTTCTCTCGCTGGGCCCCAGCAGTTCAGAAGTATACAACAGAATTCCCAGTTTCTATTTGCTCACTGCGATCCGTCGCTATTCAATAAGGCGTCGTATCGTCTGTAGCCACTTCACCGTCTAAAAATAGAACTCAGTAGGATGTCCGGGGGGTGAGGGGGAATTGTTTTCTTGTGTCCCAGGCATTGAGAGCTGGGGGTGGGGGGGTCTGTCATTCCTCCGGTACGAGACATCTTACCGGCCAGACGAGTGTTGTGGCATACAGAGGGAGACATTGGTCTTAGTTGTCTAATGTCATCTAGGGACAGGGTTATGGTTTTGGTTATTGTTGTATTGTGAGGTTTGGTAGACTAGACTATATGCTGAATATATGCTGTTTTGGTTAGCGTCTCTAGCTGCTAGCTACACTATTGTTGTTTTGGTTAGCGTCACTAGCTGCTAGCTACACTGTTGTTGTTTTGGTTAGCGTCACTAGCTGCTAGCTACACTGTTGTTGTTTTGGTAGCGTCACTAGCTGCTAACTACTCTGTTGTTGTTTTGGTAGCGTCATTAGCTGCTAGCTACATTGCTGTTGTTTTGGTAGCGTCATTAGCTGCTAGCGACATTGATGTTGTTTTGGTAGCGTCACTAGCTGCTAGCTACACTGTTGTTGTTTTCTGGTGACCCTTACTGTAGGTTACTAACACTGGTGGACTTAATTACAACCACGTTATTTGGTGGTCTTACGGTTTGTTAACGAGATTGTTTGGTGGCCTAACGACTTGTAAGCCATCTCTCTCTCTCTCTCTCTCTCTCTCTCTCTCTCTCTCTCTCTCTCTCTAAATGCCAAGTATAATATATATATATATATATATATATATATATATATATATATATCTTTAATTACCAAATATATATATATATATATATATATATATATATATATATATATATATACACATATATTCCTAAATACCAAGTATCTATACGTATTTAGTAGAATACCATTACGTTTATTTTCACTAAAGTAACATTGATGGTCCAATTTCAAATAAAAAATGTTCCGTTTCATTGATTAGATCGTCTCTCTCTACAACTGAACTCCCCCCCTCCCCTCTCTCTCTCACCTGTCCGCACCACCGTTCACGCGCCATGATTAGTTGACTGTCTATTGCCGTACGACTGGAAATCACTTGAATATAAAAGCTCCTGAATTTATTTTTGGGGCGTAACCCCCGGTGTAGAGTTATCTTGTCTGACGTAATCATTGTACTCAAGTCGTCATTAGTGTGACAGTGACAACAATATGTCACTTGCTATGTATACGTGTAACGGAGTCGTGCCAATAGCCGACGCGGTGCCGGTGCTATAGACTGCACTGAAAGGTATTTGATCATATGTTACTAGGTATTTCGGAAAACAATCAAAGCCTTTTTTTTGTGTGTGTGCTAGTGATTGCCTGTCTCGGGGTGAGACACACTAACCAGGTGTTCTTTTTCACACCTGAGATCCGAACAATAGAATAAAAATATATTTGGCTGGATTTTTCGGAGATTGTGTGGAATTTATTGCTGATTTAGTTCAATTGTTACTTCTGGGCAGTGTAGCGTTGGGCAACCTAGTAATTTACGAAATCGGTGAGAAGGAATTCTCCAAAGATTACCTGACTGATAGATAGACAGGTACTTACCTTTTACTAGACTGATAGATAGACAGGTACTTACCTTTTACTAGACTGATAGATAGACAGGTACTTACCTTTTACTAGACTCATAGATAGACAGGTACTTACCTTTTACTAGACCGATAGACAGTACTTATCTTTTACTAGACAGGTACTTACCTTTTACTACTAGACTCATAGATAGACAGGTACTTATCTTACCTTTTTTACTAGACCGATAGATAGAAATGTACGTAAGTAGCCCTGGCTGTACGCAATGTCGTATGTGGACATGCACATACTGACCATCTGAATCTGAAGGCCCATCACATACTGACCATCTGATGAAGGCCCCATCACGTACTGACCATCCGAGATGCCCATCAGGCTCTGAAGGCCCATCACATACTGACCATCTGAACCATCTGAAGGCTGCCACACATACTGACCATCTGAAGGCTGCCCATCACATACTGACCATCTGAAGGCTGCCATTGTCACCACCCCCAAAGCCAGACTCTGTCAAATAAATAGATAGACAATGGATGATAGATAAACAGTTGAAAAGAGAGAAATATTATTAAATGTGAAATATAGAGATATAGACAATTCTAGTCTAATTCTATAAATTACAACTTACATTGTCATCAAATTAACCATCATATTCCTCTCATATTTCACAGTACAATTTACACTGTCATCAAATTAACTAACATATTCTTCTCACATTTGACAGTACAACCTATACTATCATCAAATTAACCATCATATTCCTCTCATATTTCACAGTACGATTTATACTGTCATCTAATAAACCATACAATTCCTCTAACATTTGACAGTACAACTTACACTGTCGTCAAATCAACCATCACATTCCTGCCATATTTTGACAGTTTCAGTTTCCATAGTTCACAACATATGAAATAATCACCTTCACCCACCGTACAAACAAACCACATGACGATAAATAAACTCATATAATTCAGAATAATACAAGCATAAAAAATAAAACAACAAATGCATTTGAAAAGCACATTGAGTAGACGGCGTCAAAATTCCCCCCCCACATCCTCCCAGTTCCCCCTCCCAGGTATAGTGTTGTGTCTATCCGTCAGATCCGCCCAACTGTTCGGTTGAATAGCAGAAGCTGTGCCCACGTGACGGCCTGTATAGACGGAACTACCAGTGAAACTTTTGACTTTGTTTCTCATTTTGTTCCAAATGTTCCAGTTTCTATTCAGTCGCAGTTTTCTGTACTAAATGGCCAGGAAAACTTGGACAAATATTTCAAATTTCACCTACATAAAAAAACTGATATTCTATATTGGGCCGAAATTTTTTATTTTAAATTTTGAATTCTAACCGGTTTTTTTTTTTTTAAAGTTTTACCGATGGCACAGGACGGACCGTCAGCTAACTGTAGGGTGTTAGGGAACCACTTAAACATGGGCGTGTCTTGTTTAGTTTGGTGGTTTTATTATGTTGGCTAATTTTGTCATAAAACCGCACAATTTGTCGCGCCCTGTTATGATGAGCTCCGACTAAATTGATTCTGATTCAAAATATACATACAGTGCTCTCACCTTTTTAAAAAAATTAAAAAAAGAAAAACTTGCACTCTAACAGTTGGTCTCGGTTGAAATGAAGTCAGTTTATTTTATTGCGCCCTTTGAACAAATAAGACAAAATCACGCAGTCCAATTAAATGCAGTGGAGGTGGAGGGGAACGGATGGTCGAGTGGTATAGCGCTCAACTGTCGACCTGTCGACCTGGAGGTCATTTCAGGTCATGATTAAAAGGTTCCGTTATATCTCCCGTGATGCCTCCATGGCCATTGCACTATCGACTATGGTGGGGGGAGGGATGAAAGAAGGGCGCTGCGAAACCCTCCCTTTATATTCAGTAGAACGTCGTTTATCCGAACGTTTATTATCCAGAGCGTCAAATATCCGGACCAGTTTTTTTTGGTCAACTACATGTTTTGTATATGATGAGTACGTCATCGAACAGTGCAATGCTCAACACTTGTTTCACGTGAGGCCTAAAGTGACGGGAATACCCACGCTGCTTTGGTTGGTTTGGTTGGTTGGTTGGTTTGGTTGGTTGGTTGATTTGGTTGGTTTGGTTGGTTTGGATTGGTTGGTTGATTTGGTTGGCTCGGTTGGTTTGTTTGGTTGGTTTGTTTGGTTTGGTTGGTTTGATTGGTTGGTTCGGTTGGTTTGGTTGTTTGGTTAGGTTTGGTTGGTTAGAGTTGATGGGTAAAACGTAATTTGTGACGTGTGAAATGTAGGTCATTCCTGCACATTAGGAAGGTGGCATAAATCAGCACCTAATTAACCCAGTCAATCGTATTTGAAAATTCAGTAGTTAAATTGATTAGGAAGGGGTTTCACATTACACCTAGATTTCCCGGGCAATGCCGGGCTTAATATCTAGTATAGTTATATATATATATATATATATA